>OX387282.1:14200000-14720579 GCA_947562105.1 Shargacucullia verbasci | reverse complement strand
GTTTTCACAAACATGTATATTCACTAGGGATGTTACGGAGCTTCGACTCCGAATCCGATATGTTGGAACCTCCGATTAAAATTACACCTCCGAATCCGGATCCGGTTCCGATATATCAAAACGGAGGTATATATCGGAGTTACAAGTTATGACTTTCTATCGCTGCAGCGCTACCGAGCGCTTTCTACGTGACACTGACAACTGACGGAGTATATGTGTTCTTTGCAACTGATGAACGAAGAGTGAACGAGTTGCGACAAGTTTCTTCTTTTTTATTTATTTATATTTTACATTCGTAGATTTGCTCCGACTCCGACTCCGATTCACCTCCGACTCCGCGGAGGTCACTACGAGAACCTCCGACTTCGATTCCGCCTACGATAAATCCACCTCCGTAACATCCCTAATATTCACATACACAAAGACTCAGATCAGAAACAACTATCTGTTTAATCGATCAGAAAGAATTATTTGTTCCGTGCAGGAATCGGACCCGCGACACGTAGCGTAGCAGTCGATCTCTCAATCGCTGCGCCAACCGTGCCGTTAATCCAGTATTGTGTATACTGGACGGTCCACCATATGCCGGTTGTCAGGTATTGCCATTTGATCACCCCATGTGAAGTAACTCACCATTACAATAACAATCCTACTAGCTGTGGCCGACGACTTTGTCTGTGTGTATTTTCAATTTTTTATCTAATTAGTGTTTTTCTGCAGTAGTAAAAATAAGCCTGTATCCTTCTCCAGGACGCAGGCATTATCCCTGTCAAATTCCATAACGATCAGTTCAGTGGTTTAATCGTGATGCGGTAACAAACAGATAGTTACTTTCGCATTTACAGTATTAGCTTCCGCCCGCGTGGTTTACGAACCCGTACATATTTCCGGTATAAAAAACCTATGTGCTATTCCATACTATAATCTATCTCTGTGCCAAATTTCATCCAGATCCGTTCAGCCGTTTCTGGCGTGATTGAGTAACAAACATCCATCTATCCAAACTTACGCATTTAGTTGTAGTAAGATGGATTCTTGATTGGTAGTCAAGTCACTAACAAAATCAGGAAAAAGAAGGTACAAACAAAAACAACAAGTTCAATATACACACATTTATTACAGATATGCTTTCCTAAATATAACATTAACTTGACGAGAAACAACTGCAACTGCTTACACTATACAACTATAATAATGTGTACACTTACTGTAGTGTAACAAACAATCTCTGCTATATTACTTGGCTTTAGTGCAGGGATAAATACAGGGATATCTCAGTTTTACTTTTAGTGTGTGCACACACTTACAGACACGCGCCAGCCACGGCCGTGCGAGGCGATGAACGATGTTTAGTCAGCATCAAAAACATGTATACACGTAACGAAATTCAAAAGCGAATTTTAGAGGAAATAGTGATTGACATCTTGACCAATTTCAAACAGTATCTGTGGATACATAAAAATACATGGTCATTTAAATTTTATGATTTTAACCACTGCCTTTCCAAGAATAAGCGTTTGAATTTCGCTACGTGTATACATATTTTTGATGCTGACTGTTCATGCATGTGTGTACACGGTAGGTTGCAGAGGGGAGAGGCAGTTAGCTCCAAGTGGTTATGTACCCTTCCGGGTTATATACTTTTTATATCTCTGCACTAACCCTAAGTAACCAACATAGCTATTAACGATCTCCAATAACCATTGTCTAACTGAACATTAACTAACCAAAGTTGCAAGTGTTAAGACTAAGCATGTGTAACTTATCAATTTAATCATAGCATATACTATATACAATCTCAACGTAAATTCTTATTTTAACAGTTAATTCGCTTAATATACATAAATAAATCGATGCATGTAAAATCATGATGCCATAATTAAAAAAATAATTCAAATTTAATAAAATAAGGAAGCACATAACACTCAATCATTCCAATTGGTGTTGCGAATAAATAAATTCATTATTAACGTTACTTTTTTTAAACTAGCAACACTCGTACAAATTCGAATAAAAAAATCTTTCACTAAAATATTGGCTGTGTGTGAGCAAAAATGTTAAAAACTAGCAAAATATTACCTAAGACTAGGGCCTTTCTTATACACAATAATACTAACGCAGTCGCTGTGGCGATTTATATCGTTATTTTACAAAAATATCTTGCAATTACAGTAACAGTGATATTTAATATATTCATATTGTGTTGCAGAACAATTTTCTAATAGCTATGTGTCCAATATTTTCTTTAATGTGTCTATTATATAGGATATTCCGACCATTTAGTAGCGTACCGAACATCTCGGCAGTGTTTACACTGTGCTGGCCAGATCAGTATTGGTAAACATACTATTACAATATAAGTGTATATACTGACTAAAATATATGCGAATCACTTTCAATATTATTTGCATTCTTCCACAAAAAAAATGTGGTGATTTCATGTAATTACCCAGGTGCGACCCCAAACAGATACTACATTAATCATAATTATCTAAACACATACACTGCCTCAACAAATTGACATTGTTGTAACAATGTTATTAACCAACTATTGCAGGAACTACGTATAACATTTTGAGTTATGCAAGATATAAATATATTTTGAAAAAACAATTAAGAGAAGACCCATATTCAGTACAATTTCGGAATGCATAATGATAGATAGAAAGATTGCAACGCCTTGTATACAGATGATACGTCCCAAGAAATAGTTACGACTTTCTGAGATAATTCTCTTTAATTATAACACATGACGAATATTGAGATAATGCATCATCACAAGGCTATAGTAATCCTTTCCTAATGTCTTTATTTCTTTAACTAAACACAACAAAGAAATGCTCCCGAAATAATCACAAACTACTTCATAAGATATGATGAAATATCAATAACTAGCGTAAGAGAAGCCGCAGCTATACATTATACATTAATATAAATAAACACCTTACACCAATGTCACAAAATTTCGCTAACTATTATGCTAAATATCATTTATTAATTTGGATATAACTCGTAGTAACGACGTATGGCCGCACGATATTTTCTAGTTCATATTCCATTTAAATATATTTTTTGCAAAAGAATTATGAGCAACTATAAAAAAAAATGAATTTTGGTTATTATACTATATAGTTTTATTATTATTATACTTTTACAATAATATACTAAAGAAAGTCACTTGACAAAACGAACAGACGCCAGCCGCGCAGGAAGATATGTAAAAATACAGACATTTTATACTGCCTGTGAGCGGTCAAATATGTATTGGGAATTTCACTCAACGTTGATCAATCCCAAATATTATTACATATGATAACAATCAAGTACAATAATAATACATTTGCTGCGATTTTATATCCAACTGAGATATAGCATGGAGTGAATAACACTCTTACACACATCGATCCCAGAGGCGAATATTTTTCTAATAAAAAAAACTCCATCATGAGCCGTCGGGCACCTTTCGACTACAATAACTTAACGTTAAACAATTAATTATACTATTAACAGCCCTCGACTACGTTACGATTACAACTTGCTTCCTAACAAACGAATAAATATGAAGTTGCCGTGAAAGGATACGTTCAAGTTGAAAGATTTCTCCTAAGTTATCTAACAATACGCTGTGACTTCAAAATTGACAGCGACATAACACATCATTATGATGACAAATAACCGTCCGTAACAAGTTATAGGTACATCTACACAATTGTTTTTGAAGCCACCGCTTTACGATCATTAGTAGATTAGCCATAACAGACAATCATATTCTTAAATAAATATTTCTCCTACAAAAATTAGTTCGGTCTGAGGTTCACTTTAATTAATAGATTCCAAATGCATTGGTCCTTTATTATGAACATGTTATTATTAAAAAGACCACTTATTGCAAACAGCCTCTATTGCAAACAATTTAATGACTATTATATTTTAAACTCTCGGGCCAAGCGATATGGTACAATACATCTAGTATATTATGTGCTTATTTCATAAACCTCTATAGATATAACAAATATTTGAATATTATAATTTATAATACATGCTGAATATAATTACCATAGACAAAAATATTAACTATCTACAAGCACAATTTCAAATAAAAATTGTTGGCAATCCTATTATTTTGTATGGAGGACACTGGTGTTTTTTTATTGGCAACACTAAACGAAGGAGTTTTACTGTGTAATATTGCGAAAAGTCTCAAACGGGTGAGCTTTCACGTGGTCGAACTTACACCATCTGTGTTGACGTCATTAAAGTCTTGGTATTGATAACTATGCGCTCCATAAGTACCAGAAATACTAAAAATGTTTTATATTTGTTTCACATCTTCAGAATGCGAATGTAGTATTGATAAAAATACGTTCTCTATGCTAAACAGACGTGAAATTACTGGGTAATGTAGGAAATGTAGCAATCACGAATTATGTTTTAGTCTACAATATAATTACAACTCGACTATCAATTCAAATATCGACTAATTCACACACAAATCGAAAAAATATATTTGAATCCAAATTGACGTTTAGCTATCGAGTACCAGGAGCGCATATCGTGCAGGAGACTCACGGAGTAGTCGGGTCACTTGAACGCGGGGACGCCGGTGAAGCTGACGGGCTGTTCGTTGGTGACGAGGTTCGCACGAGGGGCGCTGTTCGGCTGGCCCACGCCCGCTTCCAGATTAGCCGCCGACGTCCTCATATCTTCTATAGATCCTCTGTTACGAATAATTATACAAAGGATATTATTATTTGTTTTGAAACCTGATGTTTCTGGTCACAGAGTGGAAAGTAAATGAAGTGTTCTTTTTTATCGAATCCATATTATTATACTGGTATTTGCGACTTCAACGTTTGTAAAAATATTGTTACAATCTTCACAGACGCATACAGTTAATATTCCTCCTCGCCCTCTACCTGCACATAAACACTTCATTCCCTTACTACTCTGTGTTTGTAGTACATGGGTACTAGCAGAACAAAATATTGATGAACGTATGGTTTGCAATTTAAAAATGTACCTACGTAAATAGTGTAAAGAAAATAATTATAAAAAATTGTGATTTCCCAATGACGTGTATACAGAAAAGATAAGTGAATATAAAACTATGAAAAATAACAAAAAAATGTGCCTCTGGTGCTGAAATAAAAAAATAAAAAACCTGTGCAAAAAAGAAATTCATAGACAATCCATTTCCAAGCAGCGACATGCAACTACTTTGTTTAAATAGGACCTTCCAACAATAAACAAAAAAAAATAATGGTACCGATTCAGAAAGGCATCTCCGGTGCTCAACGGAATCAGCCCTAATATTGAGAAATCTAAATCTTAAATTAAAAAAACCACATTACTGATACGATTAGAAAATTCTATAAAACTGAACCACATTAAACATAGCACATGCACCCGTTGCAATTAGCATAGACAACAACAGTTAGGACAGGATGCGTGCCTCGTTTAGTTGGGGCGCCACACGTCGGGGTCCTCCATAAGCGTGACGCTGTGGTCGTGCGAGGCGGCGTGCGGCGCGCCCGGGGGCGTGCTGCCGCCCGCTGCCATCGCCGCCATGTCGTCGCGAGACCCTCTGCCCCCGCGCACACAACGTTACACAGCCGATTAGTGGTACACACTACACACTACACAGTACACACCTAACTCGTCAACCCAGTTAATGACATGTATTATGATCATGAAGCTTGGCAAATATTAGCTGAGGCTTGTGGAGTATGTCAGTAGATAATATTAATATTTTTTCTTGTTTTTGTTATAATATTTGTTTGTTATAATGTAGTAGGGAACTCCAAATAGTCAATTCCAGGAACCATATTTTAATCTTTAGTTCTTTTGGAAATTTGTTATAAAATGGTTTTTGAGTTTACATGAGAAGCTTCATTGAGGATTTTTCATGCTTACTTTATTTTATTCTATAGTAAATTTATTAATTTTTCAATCTTCAAAATGTATAATTGACTCATACAATAGAGAACCCTCACCAATAACGAATAAACAAGAAAGAGACCAAGTAAGGATAAGTTTGAAAGAATATATTCACGAATATACATCGTAAATATAAAGATAGCTAGGTACACTCACTGCCAGCTGCATTAATTTAAGACTTCAGAACATTTATAACATAAGGCCAGCTAAGTTCACCGCATGAAATTAGTTGGGAACACAATTATAAGTAACACAAGAACTCGACACAATGTTAAAGAGTTACACCCACACCAAAACAGCAGTTAAATTATATATTTTATGTAGAATATCTTATTTATGGTAGTAAAAATATTCACTATATTTTATTCGCAGACTCAAGCAAAAGAACGTGGGGTATTAGGGTCTGTTTTACAGAGCTCAGTACTCAGACTACAGGAGACCTAAGAAACAACCCCGCATCAACATATTAGGAAGTGATATACGTAAAAATATTGATAGCCTAGCGAAGGGTCCAAGTTCCAACCGCACCTCTGACTTTTTGGAATCATGTGCGGATCAGAATTTGATTATCACTTGCGTTTACGGTGAAGGAAAACATCGTGAGGAAACCTGCGCATCTGAAAGGGCTCCATAAAGTTCTTGATGGTGTGTGTAGTCCGCCAACCGCACCGGACCAGCGTCGTGGACTGAGGCCTAATCATTCTCATTCTGAGAAGAGACCGTTGCCCAGCAGTGGGACAGTAATGGGTTGAATTTATTTATTATTTATATATTACTTTTTCTACCAGTAGAACATTAGCAACCAAATGAATTTATCCACAGCGCATTCCTTATTAATAAAATTGACGGCACGGTTGGCGCAATGATTGAGAGATCGACTGCTACGATACGGGTCGAGGCACTATGGGACAGAACCGTGCGTACCGTCTCAAAAATCTGTAACTTTGTTGTTGATTAAAGTAAATCGCTGAAATTTGGTACGTAGTATCTCTAGTGTATATACTATCAAACAATGGTACATTCGTTGTTATTTTTTTATTTATAATATATAAAAAAATAATACAAAAATAAAAATGACACTTTTTCATACAAAAACATAGTTTACTTAACTTATTGAATTATAATTATACAGTTTTATGATATTACACTATTATTTCGTATTTTTGTTAATATTACATATGAAAATAACATATAATAAATGACTTATACTTTCCCCATGTACTAAGATCTTATATACTGATGAAGGCATATTATACCACATATATTTTGTTACGTACAATTGTGCAGTAGCGCGTGTATATTCACCATTTTTTTCTGGATTTACAACAATATCGGATGCCAAAGTCTGAAGAATAACATCGAACCTTTTAATAAGATCATCAAATCCTGTAATTTCTGAAGAGCAATAGTAGTTCTCAAAAAAACGTCGAGCTGTATTGCCGTCATTGCTGTTTCCACTTCCTTGCCGGGGTTTATCAAAGTGCAACCCCTTCGGCTTCTAAATAGACTTTTTACAAGTTTCTTCTTGTCTTCTTTGCTTTTTTATATTCCGGAGTTCTCGCAGCCCATTTTTGAAACGAAATACGTAAAATTAACTCCATGCACCTAATCCACACATGCAATGTAGACAAACCGTACTCGCAAGCATTCATATTATCTGGCTTTGATTCAATCTTCTCCAAATTATTCATCTCGCTTGGTTTAGCCCCACACACCCAAGAGCGGTTCCAGCTTTCAAGTCAGGGGGGGTCACATGTTTGAAGTCTAGTCGGGACAGGCTCCTATTCGATTACAATAATAAATACTGTACGATCAATACGATTAGAAAAATTATCAGTGGTCGACCTAGAACCAGCCCAGGGGGGGGGGGGTCATGACCCCAATGACCCCCCCTGGATCCGCCCTTGCACACACCGTACACACAGCTCCAGAACTTATGTAACTTTTCCATCCACCATAGTTAAGAATAGCTCGTGACTTATAGATACGTAGATTTACTTAAACGCCTGTATCGGTTATTTCAATACTGGAGGGTGGAGGATAACAGTTTTTTTTTTTTGCGTTTGTCAATATATTATATGACGGCAATATATCGAAGTTTTTGTTAATCAGACTTGCTCGAAGTAATCTGTATTGTGATTTCGAAAGATCTAAATCAGCAGCTTCATCCGCCGTAAAATATGTGGCATTGTGAGTTTCATGCAACAATTTTTCCATAATGTTTTTTTTTTCCTTTCTATCACAATTCTGCATCATTGCAAAAACAGAAGCTTCTTCGAATTCTCCTTCAGACCGGAATCCCATTAAAATCTCATGAATCAAATCTTAAAATAAATTTTGATATATTTTGCATTTTCCCCCCATCAGGCATTTTTCGTCTCATTTTAAGGGGGGCAGATTCGGGCAAAAAAAAATTTTTGCCTTGACTTTTATATGAGCTGCTTTATGTGATGCTATCAAAATTACGACATAGGCAGACATCGCTAAGTGTCAAAGGTCTATTTAAAGTTTCCAATAAGGACAGGATAATAGATACTGTAAAAAAAATTGTGTACCTCTCCAGGTTTTACAAAATGGTCCATTTAAATGCTTTTTAAATAAAGTACTTAATAAGCTTTCTAACCATATATCACACTTACACATTTGCATTGAAAATAATAAAAATATGACCAGCTAAACTGGTGGAATTCTGTTCTACATAATCGACATTATTTTGAGCGTCAACTTGCAAGTCAAGTTTTATTATAAAAAAATGCGATATAATTTATTTTAAATTCTATATAAAATGTATTAGATATTCAGTTAGATATATGCATTAACAAAATATTCAATATCGAACATTTCCAAATCCTATTTTTGAGACGGTACGCACGGTTTTGTCCCATAGTGCGAGGGTTCGATTCCCGTACGGAACAAATATTTGTATGATGTACAGATAGTTGTTTCGAGTTTGGGTGATATCCATGCGAATATTTGCGTTTGTAAACGCACCCACAATAAAGGAATTATGCCTAGTTTAGGGCAACGCACAAAAAAGTCATCCTACGCTCCATTTGGCTGAGTTCGCGAACTGAGTTAATAATATAAGCACATAAACAGAAGCAGGTGTTGTATACTGACTTTTTGCCAAGCGCCATCATTCCGTACACGATGCCGGTGGCGAAGATCAGTCCGCTGCCGAACCACGTGCTCATGCTCAGGAAGCACATGAAGAATGGCGGGACTGACAGCCTGGAAAAATACACGAAACACAGGTTAAAACAGTGTCTCTTAACTACTTCTTCATTAATTTTGCACATTTAATTGTTTTCTATTCTGAAAAAAATCAATTCATTTGTTTTTGGGGATAACGTAACAAGTCCTACTAATATTATAAATGTGAAAGTTTGTGAGGATGGATGGATGGATCTTTGTTACTCTTTCACGCCAGAACGGCTGAACGGATCTGGATGAAATTTGGCACAGAGATAGATTATAGTCTGGAATAGCACTTTTTATCCCGGAAAAATATACGGGTTCGTAAACCACGTTTTTAGAACGACGGCAGTCATTCCATACCAAAATCATTTCAAACGCACCATATCTTAGAGCTGGTATAAAAAAGTAGTTACAATCAATCAGTTGTTTTATTTCAGTCAATAACAACAACCAACAAAGACAAAACATTGAGTCACATGTTTTTCAGACGAGAGGATAACGTTATTATTTAGACCCACACAATGCTCCGCAAGACCATTCAGTTAGTCGTGACGTTGAATAGTTATCTGCCTGTTAGTAACGCATGCAATTAAATTTAATGTTATAACTGTGGAGTTTAGGTACAATACTTTTTATATCCTTCCTCCTAATATTATAAATGTGAAAGTTTGTTAGGATGGATGAATGGATGGATAGATGGATGAATAATGGATGGATGAATATTCGTTACTCAATCACGCCAGAACGGCTAAACGGATCTGGATGAAATTTGGCACTGAGATAGATTTTAGTCTGGAGTCGCACATAGGCTACTTTTTATCCAGGAAAAATATACGGGTTCGTAAACCACGCGGGCGGAAGCTAGTAAGAAAATAAAACTGGAACAAAATTGTGAATCTATGCTACAAAACTGTTGAAAAGCAACAAAAAAAAAGATAGACAGTATTCATTATGTAATAGAATACCTGTCAGCGAACATTTGTCATCATATGTACCTAACATAGAATTTGCGCTAAATGTAGTCCTAAAGTACGTTCTCAACATACACAGATCTAAGAACCGACGGCACTGTTGGCGCATCGGTTGAGAGATTGACTGCTGCGCTGCGTGTCTCGGGTCCTATTCTCGCACGGATCAAATATTTGTATGATCTACAGATAGTTGTTTCGGGTCTGGGTCTTTGTGTATGTGAATATATGTGTTTGTAAACGCACCCACGATACAGGAATTATTCCTAGTGTGGGGAAACGATTTTTAAAGAAACAAAAAAGAACTTCTTCAGTTACGGATCCGATCGCTTTTTACTTTTTCTGCATTAAATATTTGTTGGCAAAACAAAATAGCATATTTAATCGGACCAATATATTTTATGGAATGCTTTATAATGTAATGTATGTAAACTCCCTCATACTATTTAAACAACACGATCAAAAAACAGCCCAGTAATCAATTTGTGCGAACAAGGCGAGCCGTTAGTAGGATTTTACGAGTCACTAAGAAAATTATAGTAAAAACAATACACCAGTCAATTTCTATTTAATTACCATCACCTTTAGTACAACGAATAATTTACTCGTCTGAACTGAATCACTGTTTTTCTCGACAAGCGGACAATGCCCTAATAAGGGGCATTGTCCTGGCCACATAATACAAATGTACCACCATGTATAGAACCTTACCAGCGGCGTGCACAGAGTTTTTAGACAGGGTAGGCAGAAAATTTTAAAAGCTTACTTACCAATAATACCTACTGCATGTTGGTATTGGTTCGTCGCCTTGTCGATTAAATAATGATATATGTGATTTGCCACCTCAAATAGCTTATAATAAATATTTATCTGAGTTATGTAAGGTAGGCAGCGTCTTTTTGTCTTTACGCACCGCACGCCACTGAACCTTACATAAGCATAGCATCACGCCTGTTTTCCCCAAAATGTTAGACAGAGGTGTACTATTCTACACCCACATTTCGCCGAAGGTGAAAATGAATCCCGGGCTGACAATAGCCCATCTACCGGGTACAATCCCAAACGCCAGCTGCTGAGATTATTTCTAACTAAAAACCTAGTACCTAACACTTCCCGATCCGGAAATCAAACCTACGACCTCACGCACAGCAACCGCGGGTGCGACCATTAGACCAATTAACCCATTTAGTATATAGTACCTAGTACCTACCTACCTTGTGAATTTATCTTTAATATGCAGTCATAATTAAATTAATCACAGTGAGTGATGTAGCGTGTATTCCAATTTCCAACACGTCATGCGAGGTGTCGATTACGCGACAGTGCTGATACGTTCCCGTCGTTACGTTATAGATAAATGATAACATTTAGAGATGAATTCGAGTAGCAATGATAGTGGTAACAAGTACTACAGGTTTTGTAAAGATATTGAAGGGAAATTAGTTTTTTATTATGTATTTAATGTAAGATTTTGATTGGACATAGTGAACAACAAATATATGGGCGTACTGCGGAGGGAACGGGGGATACATATGTGAGTGTCAGCCCCGTAACGAACGTTGCTGGGTAGCTCATTTTTCTACCACGGTCAAGCATTACCAATTCTCATGTGACTAATCACAACAGCATTATCTACATAAGCGCCGTCCAAATTTAAAGGAAATACGTGTTTTCTTGTATCACTCAGTACTAAAATATTAAGATATTACATCACTAAGTTGTCGAATAAAGGTTTACGTTAGTGGATACCCGTACATACACCGATTGTGAACAGGCGCGACGAGACTACTATATAAAGTTTTATGAATAAACTCGCTGAATTAATTATTTTATTGTGAAAATTTGACAAACCAATATTTACATGAAAAATGTAGTGTATGATACTTTTTGCATAACTTTTGCATACTTTTTGGATGGTGATTAAAAAAACACCCTGTATGTGAGTACAAGGCTAGAAATAATAGATATTTAATATATTAAAGAGCATCGTTTCTGCCATGTGTAACGGGCTAATTATATTGTTTAAGAGATTAGACTCAACACCAAAGAACAAAATTGATTAGTCTAGTAAAAATTTAGGGCGTCGTATACTATCTTAATAGGTCATAAATACTAGGCCTCCTATAGTACATAATAATCTCATTCAATTAAGAAATAATTATAAAAACTAATAAAGCATTTGCTGTAAGATAACCGATGTTATTTTTTAGAGCGTGCCTTAACATTTTGAGATAACGTTTAATTTAATGACAATGTCTTGTTTACGTTTCTCGTGATAACATCAAATGATTCACTATCTGAACACGGACGTGAAAAATAAATGTGAAATTTGGGTGTACAATAGTACACCTCTGCCTAACCCTTTGAAGAATAGTCAATATTTTGTATAATAATCTGTATTTATTAAAACCATTTTCCCTTTCAGCCTGTCATTATTGTGTTCAACACAGTGTAATAATTATACACAAGTCTATTTATAATATTATATAAATAATTTATGTATGTGTGTGTACATACAACAGGAAAAAATATGCCAAGCATGTTCCTTCCGGCCAAATAATTACGATCTCATTAACAGTGATTTGACCGCACCGCACAAGTCCACAATCTACAATCACTGAGTCTTCCTACACCTCTGATTCTTGGAGCTCATGTCTGCCTGGCTCTGGCTCTCCTCTGTCTGTCAGATATTGATGATCACTTACGCTTACCATAAAGGAAAACAATCTAGGAAACCTGTACAAGCGCTCACTTGAGAGAGCTCAGAAAATGTTCTCGATGCCCGCAACAGCTCAGCTTGGTGGACTAAACACTTCATATTCTGAACTGGCTTCCGCCCGCGGCTTTGCCCGCGTGGATTACGAAACCGTGCATTTTTTTACGCGAAACTCTAATTCTTTTTAGTCACTGCTTATAACATCAGCTATCTGCCAGTGAAATTCCCGTCAAAATCGGTCAAGCCGTTTTGGAGATTAACCGGAACACACAGACAGACAGACAACAATTTAAAAAATATGTTTTTTTCTTATAAGTACCGTATATACTTTCATATGCAATTAGTAAAAAGCTGTTATTTTGACATTACAAACAGACACTTCAATTTTATTTATTTGTATAGATGTATAAATTCGATCCTACTGGTAATAGAACAATAGTGGGCTGGATCTGCCAGTAAGAGAACAAATATGAAATCATCAACTCACCCAATATACAGCGCGGCCTTGTTCCAATACGGCCTCGTCTCCACCCTGTCGCTGAGGGTTTGCACGTAATCGATGAAGAAGCAACAGCATGGTGCCTCGCACACTATTACTATGAAGCCAGCCAGCATCTGCCAGATGCCTGCGATGAGGCACGCCACGTTCAGCACAACGATACTGATGCAGTTGATCAGCCCTAGGACTATGGCGACTGGAATAGAACAAAGCTGCGTTTAGCAAGAAGTTGACTGAAGACTGCTGCGCTACGTGTCGCGGGTTTGATTTCCCCCACGGAATATTTGTATGACCTAAGATATAGTCGACCTATAGTTGTTCCAGATCTGGATGTTTGTGCATGTAAATATTGGTATTAATAAACGCACCCGCGAAACTGGTGCGGGGCAAATATTTAAGAAATAAGGCTAATTAATATAGATTCCTAATGGTGCAAGACAATTCAAATGGTGACAAAGGGTTACCTGAAATTACTTGAATGGAACCAATCCTGGCAACTTGGTGCAATTTTTTATGACGACCCAGGTTGCGCGAGATGACATTTACTGTCTTAGCTTATTTTATACCGCCAAAGCAATTTTCTTTTATAAAACGTCACTTTGTCGTGTTTCTTTTGGGATCGTTCGAGGAATCGATTGTCTATAGTAGATCAGTGACAATGAACTTTTTATGAACGTGTACTCGAACAGTACCGATAAATTCTTCATATGAACCTTCTGTCGACTTACAAACTTTTATCCTTTTAATCTAGTAGAAACTTCATCATTCAATTAATACCATGGCTATTTAACTGGCTAAACTAATAAGTTAATTATAGAAGCTGCTTTTAATAAATTTCCATGCTCATATCATACCTAAACGCATATAAAATCAGAAGAAGAGCAATGAAAAAAAATTCGTTGCATAATACTGATCTAAATATAGCCTGGTTTAGCTTCCCATTTGAGTTAACGTCCTTCCTACACACGCGACAATTGGTTATAATGCCCGAATTTTTGTAAAAGACCACAACTCAAAGTGCCGTAATATATTCATAGCACCAAGGTCATTTTATTGCTATTCCGCTTGTCAATCGGATTTATATTAATTAAATTGTAAAAGGCATATAAAAAAGAAGAGGATTATCTGCTTTTTCTACATGTATTGATCGATTACAACGCTCTATTAATTGGTCTGTAACCGTTAGCCACCATTCAGGCATGGGGGTGGTCCCAAAATGTATGTGAATATAATGGCTTTTCTTCATTGCCTTTGTGGCAAAGTGTGGTCAACGGTGTGATCATGTAGCATGATAGCTGACACGAATTTCGCTATGTGGTCTATCTGTGACCACAACGCGTCATGAGCGTTTTTATAAGAGCCATAACATGAATTTCGCGAAGTTGATGTTTTACAGTGACGCGTTGTGAGTTGGTTTTTCGCCGAATGAGTGTTTTCGGTCTATGAGCGTAACGTATATAAAAATTACACTTAATACACATGTTACGGCATTATTTATGGCATTAAACATGTTCTGCTACGTACTTTTATTTTAATAGAATAACTGACACGTATCAATCACAACCCACCATGGCCACATCTAGCGGCAAAAACCAATGCCAACATCAAAGATTTAAAGATAAATGGTTCACAATACAGAAAAGAAATAAGAATTTCGATGTTATCAATTATCTCGTACAAACTAGAGTAAATAAATCACTTTTGGAGTGATTATAATGTTTATTTAGATACACTACCTATAAATAAGTTGGAAAACCTACTTTATGCACAATTGATTTTCGTGTGATTTTCGGTTGTCGTCATACGAGAATATCTCTATGCAGCTTACTATCTCTCTAGAAATGTGTGTGTATTTTGATAAAAACACTACATGCAAAGTTGACTCTAGGATGGAGGAGGATTGGGTTGATGGAGACACTCATTTAACAAGGGCACCAAAATAGACAATACAATAGATGGACAATCCAAGAACGGGGTCTCGCTTCACACTAAAGGGTTAGAGCTGCCTCTAGGTAAAAGAATGTATTCTACTAGCTTCAGCCCGCGACTTCATCCGCGTAATCTACATATATAATTTATAGCCTATCTATCGGTGAAAGAATGTTCAAATTTGGATAATTAGTAGGTACCGGAGATTAGGCCCTACATACAAACAAACAAATTTTATATCTTTATAATATTAATATAGATAATTCAATTTTACTTGATATCTAAGCATTTTTTTTTTGTTTACATCTAGCGTCAAAAACCATTGGCGGCAAACAATATGTACCCTGGTATTTTTTTTACGATATTCCATATAGTTTACGTTTTCTCACACACCACATTTTGTTCACAGTAAATTCTCACAACGACTAAGATGTAAAAATAAAATAATAAATTCTTAGAAGAAAGTGAAATTCATCCTAACTTTTGCTAAATATCAGATAGATTCAACCTCAAGTTCATGAACATATTATGAACGTGTAATTTTCACAACAAGCAAAGGCTATTGGATGTTGAGTATCTGATATGTTTAACATAAGATGTTATCAACACATTATGCTAACTCTTTAGAGAACTGGTTCTATACAAGAATTTGGTCACAGAAATTACTATAATTAAGTATACATTTTATAAAACCTGTTTCAAATTGGGTCATACATATTTATATTCATTTATCTATTCTAACTTTGATGTATCTAATTATATGCTAAAATCAGTAATTTAGTTTACAATTAAATACATCATAGTCCAAATAGTCTAGATTTAGTACATAGAATTTCTATAGGTACCACTAAAAATCATTTTGGAAAATTTGACTTGGATCAAGGAGAAAATAATAAATATTACACGAAAAAATGCTGATACTGCATGTGCTAAAAGATTTCTCAAAGGATAACTTAGAGCAAAAAAATCTAATCCTAAGTCGGTCCATACCAGGAAATTATGAGTATTGGGACACAACAAAACATTGTGAGAATGTTTAACAAAATTAAACATATTTTCACAGAATTCTGTTTAATTTATAATGGAAGAGATATCTGCTGCAAACTAGCGACACACGCCTTAGTAATAAAATAGTAAATGGAGACAGACCCACTGACTCAGTGACCCTAAGTTGCAGTCCAAAGCTAGTACTTATATCTCGGTTAAGCAATAAAAGCTCCCTGAGCTAAGGGCGAGAGACAGGTAAAGTATGAGTTTAAGCAACACTTCTCCCCTTCTCCCTTCCTTCTATTATAGAAATGCTATCGATTTATTTTGACACTTACACTGCTTACAACCAGTGCCGGATTAACCACGTAACAAGAGTAGCAATAGCTACGGGCCCCGCGCAAAAGGGGGCCCCGCGTTTCCTAACCCTTAACTTCCTAAAACTTCGCCTGAGCGTAATTTTTTGAGTGAAACTTATTTTACAGCTGTTTTCCGACGACAATCCACGTCAATCGGTAACGGAATATTTTGTTGGCGAGAATAAAACACAGAATTTCATACGGAAAACGACTATATACTTAAGAGCCCATAGCAGATCAAGGGCCCCTCGATAAAATTTGCTATGGGCCCCGAGCTTGATTAATCCGGCACTGCTTGCAACCCACCTGGGTTTTCCTGCATTGAAGGAAATACATAATAAAATGATTCAGTAATTTATCAATTATGTTTTGCATACAACATAATTATGTAAATTATGTCTATAGCAAATTGAAGTATTTATTGAAGAAATTGATCCTGGGTAATGTTTTGTAGGCATCATTTAGGTTATTTTGTAAGGATACTATTGCCTCTCCTACTGAACACTCTTTGTAAGATACTGCCAAATGACTGTGATCACCATACTCTTTGCCAAGTGATTATTGTGGCAAAAATCCCTCACAATCATTTATTATTGTAGTCTGTAAGGTGCCACCTGTTACGATATTTGGGGCTTTGGTATTACAATTCATTTTCTATATCTGCACAGTTTTGAGTTCTAGAGAAGTGCTTTAATAAGGAAGGACCTATATCTGTACCCTCTGAATTTGAATAAGCTTACAGCTTGACTAGTATCGAACTCAGTTTAAAATTTTATGGTTTTTAATTTTGTTTTTAATTGTCCCTCAATGTATAATTCTTGTATAGTTGGTGCATTTAAAAGGTCAAGTATATTTAAATGCACAAACAGACCCAAAATACCTATCTGTAGTTCATATAAATGTTTGTTCCATGCGGAATTCCAACCTGCGACACATAGCACAGCAGTTGATTGTACGGTCATTGCACCAATTGTACCGTCAAAATAACATGACATATTTATAAAACAAAACATTCTATAAAGCGCAATGACAGGACTATATCGTAAATTTAATAAGGAGATCATGTAACTAAATGAGGAGGTTGAGTGACCTAATAATTGTACTGTTTATATGTGCTTTACGTGACTTCAATTATTTTCTACTTCCTGATTGGATGACATTCTTATAGGAAACTTATAATAATAAATAAATTCACCGTATTACTATCCCATTGCTGGGCAAGGGCCTCATTTTACATGAGAACAAAAATGAACATGGCTATAGATTGATGTTGGTTAAAAGTACATAAAAAATCTTTCTTGACTTTGTATACTGTCACACTAATGTACTCATTTAAATAGTATATGTTTTAATTACCGTAAATTTAATGCTCTAATTGTTATCTTAAGCGCTTTCTGAAGAAGTGTGCACAAGTACCTTTGTTTTGAGAAAATTGAGACGCAATAATTACGTTGTAGCACATACCTGTATATTATTTCATTGGCCAAAATCAAGGGTGGTGTACATTGTGGTGACTTTGATAAGATAATATAGCTGAGATTTTGTGCTCAACCCGTATATGTTAGCACAAGTATTATATTCTGCTTGTTACGTCAAAATGGTATGTGTATCATATATCATTTAAAGTAAAACAATACGAACTGAAACCGCCAACTGTTCCAAGTCCCCGACCAGCGTAGCGCATCCACCAAGGCACGTCATCTTTCTGGGCATTGTCGCCGCCCGGCCGGGCCATAAGCATGGTAATCTTGTCTGTTAACGACTGGAACAATTATAAACATGATTATCAGCTTACCTTGCAGATTCCATAACAAATAATTTAATATTTACGATTAATTCTTACCATTTTCGAAAAAATCAATTCACTGCCCTGTCACCTGTCAACTCAACTAAAAGAAAGCTTGTTCTCTCTTCGCGGTTTGGTAGTGACTGCGTTCGTCAATCCTATCTTGTAACTTGTAACCAATAATTAATGTTCAATAAAGAGAAATAATTTTGCATGCATGTTAATAAATTTTAACTTCTTTTAAACGTGAATAGAATTATTTCTGGGAAATAACTGGGCCTTTTTCATGAAAAGTTTGATCAAAGTTGTAAATGAAAACAAGCTAGAATTCTTTCCATTATGCGTTTCGTTATTTTTATCTTTTATTTATTTATATTGATAGTTAGTTATAATAATAAATTCTATTTAAAGAAGTCATGCCATTTTAGTAATTTAAATTTGTATTCAGTTTATTACAAATATGCAGCGTTACAATAATTGAAAAAAGAAAGAACACCTTGTGCGTAACCACAAATGTGACGACAACAAAACGCACTCTCATGTCGGTCGGCATCAGCGGTTTGCTGTAGTAATATTTGCATGATTTTTTGCAATTACGATTCTATTGTGAATTTGCGTTATAGTTTCTGAAATTCATGTGGAAAGTGCAAGATTAGATCAGTAATGGCACCAACAACAATGCTTCCAAAGCTTTCGGAAGCCACTCAAACGATGTAAGTGACATTGATCTGAAACTGAATTTCGCTTTTGATTTACAGCTTACGCAAATAAATACCGGCTTATTGTATCCTGCCCTATAGAACACGACATTTAGTAGTGCCTGTGTGTTTTAATTCTGTTGTTTCAATAAAATCTACTGTAACCTGTTGCCTAAACATACGCCTAACATGCCCGAAAATCACGTAGACAACCCATATAGCTTTCCAACAATTCAGCATGAAAGTTGGAACAACGGGTTAGCTGTGAGATGACACATTTGTGTTCGATAACTGAAGATTACCTAGCTACTCACGACTATAAATAAATTTCTGTATCAGAAATAATTCACTAATTATTTAGTTCTGTGTATTCTCCATCTAAACGCTTTTCGATTATTTGAACAAGTAGTTTCTCATCATCATATCTGTAGGTTTTCCAGCCTTTGTCACAGTGTTGTACAGCTATCAAATGCATTTACAATGCAAATTTGGCATTTGTTCTAAAATTACTTGGCACATTCAATTCTAGGCATGGACACAAGATAGAGACATATATTCTTGTTCTTTAAGTTCTAAAGGGAGATCACAGACCCTGAATTGCTGATTAAGGTTACAATAGTAGATTATAATTGGCACACACATTAGATTACTCTGTATTGTGGGTGTAAGGAAAGAGCCTCCATAAGTGATGATACTTGAGATCATCTTGTGCACTCTAGGTAACCTCGCTACCACTGTTGACTTGCTAATCTTTCCAACATGGCCTAGGTGATTCCAATGCGATAGCTTATGTCGACATGACAGACAAAAATGATAGATATAAATGGTAAGAATGACAAAGGAAAAATAATTTAGTCCCCACTTATTAACATAATTATTTCAGATCATTCTCCGATGGAGATGGAGTTTGCAGTGCAGAGGTGTACTCCACCAATGTGATGGTGAACACCAATGCAGGCAACCATGACCACGGCAGCTCTAAGGTGAAGCTCAAGAACTTAGTGGACTACAACTGGGAGCCCAAATTTTATGCGGGGCAGCTCCTGGCAATACATACCAGCGGGAAGTACTTGGCATACTCTATTAAAGGTATGTGTCTGCCTTATTGGTGTAGTTGTCGCTAATGGGACTGCTAAGCAAGAAGTCCTTAGTTTGATTCCCAAGTGGGACAGTATGTAGTATCTCAGTAGCAACCAGGAGTTCAGAATTTTGTCTAATACATCACAATCTCACTTATACTACATGAGCATAAGGGTAATGGTGAAATGTGGTTCTGAAACAGTATACCTCTGCCCTACACTTCAGGAAATATGGGTGTGATGCTGTGTTATGATATTTACTTATGCTGCTTCTCTTGCATGATCAATTACATTTATCTCTTGCAGGATTTAATTAGATGGTTGACAGCTGCATACAGTTTGTTTGTTTTTTCGTTAGCCTTCAAAAGGGTGTAATTTCACATTGTGAGTCAGCATCTGTTCTGGAAACACAATATATAATATATATCGATGACATATTAGAGGATCCTAGGCGTGTTAACAGTGTTTAAATTCACCATATCCATAAATTACAAGTTGCATGTCACTGTAGATATTTTTATGCTATGCTCACCTAAATGATTGTTTATGCTTAAAAGCATTGTTGTAGACTATAAAGTTGTATGATTGGCATTCTTAAAACAATTTGAATCTAAAGGGGAAGAATGGCATACATTGTTCAGTCAGAACTCCATCAAATTTCCAGCCATTGAATAACACAAAAAAATATCTATGTTTTGTCCCTGTCCCTCATACTAATATTTGGATTGTGAAACTAGATTTCAACCATTAGATTATCTAGATATCTAGATGTCACCCTTTATTATTTAGAAACGTTCAGAAACAAGTTACATAAATATATGTTTTGTGGTTTAGCAGGATGAAAGTTATAATTGTGTTATGGTTAGATCAGCATACTCAGCAATTTTAAAGGAAGTAATAAAGATTTGTATCCAGACCCATGTGTGGGAGTCTGCTTCTTAGGCTCTTGCACTTTCTTATCCATTCATTGAACTGTAATACTATAGATTGGTGCTCACATAAATATTATTAGAACTAAGTGATTATGGATAAAGGCTGCAAATGAAATTTTAGCATAAAAGATGTAATTCTAGATATAACATTGATACCATTGCTGACTGGCTAATCCTTCCACTACAGCATGAGAAGACCATAAATTGTAGTTATATTGTCTTTATTTCGGAGTATGAAACTTTTATAACAATGTTATCCAATAAAGACGGTTTACCCTCTGATGTCTGGCATCCATTATTAAAAATAATGCAAATAATATCTATTTGATATTAAATGAATAATGTTTTGTCACCAGCTCCAAACGCCGTCAACCCTGGCACGTGGAGTGGCATGGTGCGCGTGGTGTACAATCCGGAACCCGGATCAGACCGCCGCGCGCTCATCAAAGGAATGAAAGGAGAGGTGAGAAATATCTCATTAAAATACTAGTCTAATGCAGAATTTAGACTGACTAATTCCTTGACCATAATGACTTACACTCTAACCTCTCAACCTCAATTATGGGCCGTTGCATCAAACATGATTACATCTGACATACTCTTTCATTATAGGAATGAATGAATGAAATGAATGTTTGTTCTGTTTAGGTGCAAGACTTGGCGTTTGCTCACATACAGAGCCAAGTGGTGCTCGCATGTATTGACGAACAGGGCAACTTCTATGTCCACGAGATCGAAGTCACTGATGGCGGACTAAGGTATGGAATTCAATATTTTATAGCTAAATGGTTTTTAGCTGTGACTTCATTCGCGGACTTCTGGATCTCGACAACAGCGCCACCTACCGGTTTCAACTATAGCTAATAACCATCCATGTACAAAAAAAAATCATCAAAATCGATCAAGCCGCTTAGGAGAAAAATTACGAACACACGCACACCGGATATAAAGATTAAGCCATCAAAAAGTTTTATTGTGTCGAAACACGCCTCACTTGCGATTGCCGATTGACGATTGCCCTTTAGCTTTGTTATCGCGTGTGGCAACATTTCATTAAACTAATCAATATACGTGATGTGTAGCAAAATAATGTGTCCCTGGCTGTTAGCGTTTCGGAATATAATGTATGAGTTTTAAAAATATTGGTAAGACTGATATTTTTTTTTTGAGATGGGCATATCGCGGTTTTCTTACCGTCTTTTAATATGCGTTGTCACTTTAAGTTCCTCATCATCATCATAGGAAGTCTTTTTGTAATCCGATCTTGGAGAACAGGTCCTTCTCCATTCCTAGCAATTTTTAACCGACGCATTCAGTTACGATCTCCGTATCGTTTAATATCATCTACCCAACTTTGCAGCGGTCTTCCCCACCCCTCGGGGGTTGGCTCGAAGTCCACTCCTGGAGTTCTGTAGTTTAGAAGACTCGGTGCATCCTGAATATTTAATACATTCATTACGTTTGCGGTCGCGCATTGTGACATCCATTGAGCATTGCTTTTTCCATGCCTCTGCCCAATTCTGAATTCGGGTTTAGCTCTATAGGCGTCCAATATCTCTACATATTTCTTTTTCCCCTCAGGTGTACGCTTCTAGCGGAAGTACACGAAGATACGGGCGCGGTGGGTACATCACACCGTGTGGTGTGGTGTCCTTACATTCCAGACGATGAGGACGAAGCAGCGGACGATGATGTGGCACGGTTACTGCTCACCACACACGATAATATCGGTGAGAACCTTCCTAGTGTTGTGTACACAAAGATACGGACACCCGTGGCGAATGAAAAAATTGATTCGATTGAAATGTTGTGAACAGCGCGCATGTGGAACACGCTGCGACTGTCGGGCGCAGTGCTGGCATCACAGCGCGTGGGCGGCGCAGGCGCACTGTGCGCGGCGGAGCACGTGGCCGCCATCCTGGACGCCGCCTTCTCGCCCGACGGCAGCGCGCTCGCCACCGCCTCCGCCGACGGATACGTTATGTTCTTCCAGGTAAGGCAACACTTGTCATAATGTTCCCCACAGCGCGGCACTACATCACAGCGCGTGGGCGGCGCAGGCGCACTGTGCGCGGCGGAGCACGTGGCCGCCATCCTGGACGCCGCCTTCTCGCCCGACGGCAGCGCGCTCGCCACCGCCTCCGCCGACGGATACGTTATGTTCTTCCAGGTAAGGCAACACTTGTCATAATGTTCCCCACAGCGCGGCACTACATCACAGCGCGTGGGCGGCGCAGGCGCACTGTGCGCGGCGGAGCACGTGGCCGCCATCCTGGACGCCGCCTTCTCGCCCGACGGCAGCGCGCTCGCCACCGCCTCCGCCGACGGATACGTTATGTTCTTCCAGGTAAGGCAACACTTGTCATAATGTTCCCCACAGCGCGGCACTACATCACAGCGCGTGGGCGGCGCAGGCGCACTGTGCGCGGCGGAGCACGTGGCCGCCATCCTGGACGCCGCCTTCTCGCCCGACGGCAGCGCGCTCGCCACCGCCTCCGCCGACGGATACGTTATGTTCTTCCAGGTAAGGCAACACTTGTCATAATGTTCCCCACAGCGCGGCACTACATCACAGCGCGTGGGCGGCGCAGGCGCACTGTGCGCGGCGGAGCACGTGGCCGCCATCCTGGACGCCGCCTTCTCGCCCGACGGCAGCGCGCTCGCCACCGCCTCCGCCGACGGATACGTTATGTTCTTCCAGGTAAGGCAACACTTGTCATAATGTTCCCCACAGCGCGGCACTACATCACAGCGCGTGGGCGGCGCAGGCGCACTGTGCGCGGCGGAGCACGTGGCCGCCATCCTGGACGCCGCCTTCTCGCCCGACGGCAGCGCGCTCGCCACCGCCTCCGCCGACGGATACGTTATGTTCTTCCAGGTAAGGCAACACTTGTCATAATGTTCCCCACAGCGCGGCACTACGTCACAGCGCGGCACTACGTCACAGCGCGTGGGCGGCGCAGGCGCGCTATTACGGTAAGGTTCTGGGTAGGTAAAGCTGAAGCAAAACTTTTGTTATTTACTTTAATTATCTACAGCTACATACATCATTTTTTCTTTCGTCTCCAGGTGTACATGCACGCAGATAGCAGTCCCCGCTGCCTGCACAAATGGCAGCCGCACGGGGGCAAGCCACTCAGCTGCCTCTTCTTTTTAGACAACCACAAAAACTACAACACTGAGTGAGTACATTCATTAATTAAATAACTTATTTATACACCCCACACTTCATCGCTTTCGAGGCTCTAAGCTTCTGAATAAAAACTAGATCTAGAGACTCACGCGCAGACACGTAATCACGGTGTAAACATACATTTTATTTTACATTTGGTTTTGACTAGTGTTCGACCGAAGGTTGATTTCTGGCCGAAGCTGTAACCGAAGCCGATTAATCGGCTGTCGCCACAGCTTTCGGCCGAAGCCGAAGGCTTAAAAACAATAAGAAATCCAGTTCAAGATTGGCAAAACTAAACAAAGCAGGTATTTAAATGCGCGTACGGACTTGTTTTGTTTTGATTGGCGATGGCGGCGCATGTCCAACGCAGTATGACCCCACGCGCGTCACCGCGTCCATCCCGCTCTCGCTCATTCGTAACAGTTCATTCAATTTCGGCGCTTGCTAGAAACCTTCTTCGACGGCCAAACTTCGGCTGTTTTTTCGCCGAAGGTGGATTTTTGGCCGAAAGTGTCCCAAGCCGAAGCTTCGGTCGGACACTAGTTTTGGCACACATTTCCACATTATGCTAACTCACGGGCCGAAACTCAACCGACCACACAAATACCTCCCGAGACTACCCCCCATATAATGAATCATACTACTCAGGTTATCGCAGTCCAATGGACATCCCCCTCTCCTGATAAAGATTAGTTCTTACTTAATCAACATACGCCTTCCAGCGTCCAATTCTGGAAATTCGCGGTAACCGGTGCAGAGAACAACACCACAATTAAGATCTGGTCATGCAAGTCCTGGACGTGTTTGCAAACCATCACCTTCACCCCTGGGCTGGGCACCGAAGTGACCCTAGGTTTGAAGGCTATGTTGGACACCAGTGCCAGCTACCTGCTGCTCTCGGACTTCAAATCCAGGAGTCTGTATGTGCTGAACATGGCGCGGGACCCTGAAGACAGTATGGCGTATTGTAAGAGCATCTCGGAGTTTCTGTTGCCTTATCCGGTGTTAAGCTTCTGTATTGTGGATGCTGGTGAGTGATCTTCCTGTATATATTAATTTTATTTCAGTTTTATACTCAATGCCATTTAAGTATGTATGGAGTAAGGAAATTGCGTGTAAAATTAATTCTTTTAGGGGTGATTTTTCAATGGTTGGATAAACCATAAGTCCTCTGATTGCTCTATACCAAAATTTTCCAATTTCATAGGGAGCTAGATAATGAAAATCCCACCAAAAATATTTCATGTAAAATGTTGCCAAGACGACCACATAAGGTTTGCCCTGTGAAAAAGATATCAGATCTCATGTAGAGCCAAGCTTCTGAACACGGCCTAACTCTACCGACCCTAATTTCACAAATTCTACATATCAGTAAAAATGTAAGGCTTCGCCGTTTCGCTACCGTCGTGGAGGTGATGTGAATATTGAGTTTCTGAAGTAACTAAATAGACTAACGAAACAGCCAAGCCATACATTTTACATGAAATGTTTTTGGTGGGATTTCAGTTCTTTTTGTAAGTTGCTAGGCAGTCTTTTTAGTGTTTATTTTTTTCTTCTTTGTCTCATTCAAACTTCCACCCCCCACTTTATCTGGGGGCACGGTAGTGTTTTTTTGTATACTGAACTTTGTTTACATACCAAAGGAGACTGATACGCTTTCATACATTCTTGGGCCTGAATGTAATAAGATGAAAGTAGTGTCAATTAATAGCTTATATATTATCAAACCATCACTGAAAATTCTGCAGATTTTGGCAATCTGAGAGTAGAGTTATAAGAGATTTAGTAAAAGTGAGGTTATGCAACAAGTTGGCAACAACCTATACTAAACAGCTGATTTTTAAAGTGCGATTACTATTTTGTTTTAATAATTCAGTTGTTTATTATATTAATTGTAGTATTTATTGTATTGTGTTGAGTGGGAGGATAATAGAAAACACAAATAGATTAAAAGATGGGGAAGGTTAGGAGGCGATGTATAAAATAAAAATACCTTTTTCAAATTATCTTTTATTCATCTTCAATTATAATTAAAATATCATCTAAGAACTGTGCAGGTGGTACTTTATTATCTTGGTACCTAGCCCAACTAAGGTACAATATTATAGACATCCCATGTGCGCAGCAGCCTACAGTATGTTTGCCTACGATGCAGTTACAATAATGTTTAAGTATTGCTTCCCTGCCTCTCTGAGAGCTGTCGACTAAAATGTAAACAAAATAAGTTGTGCGGCTTATATGTGGGGACTGGATACATCCCCTTCATTTGAACTTCTTCATTTGAAGGTTCAGTAGGAAGATCTTGTGCTTGTGGCTGTACATCTTCATGGGAACTTCTTTGGGAAGAAGTTGATGGGCCTGACACCATATGGACAGCAGCTCTGTCTGCAGCCACCCAACAACTGTGGCATATGCAACTTGCTACTCCTACCTACAACAAACATACATAATCCTATAAGTAATTATAAAATTGTTTGGCTAGCTGTAAAAGTAGTTATAAATAACATGTAAACTGATTCAACTTACAGTTCGACGCATAATCCACTCTTTTATAACAAGCTGGCTTGTGATGCAAGATAAAGACCACAGCGGAGACAAACACTACGGTGGCCAAGTTGTTGTGGTTTATCAACAGATGGTTCTTGAGCCAAATCTCAACAAGCTTGGCAAACGTGGTCACTGCTGTTTACCTGAAAGATGGGAAAAGTTTTAAATGCCAGCTAATCATGATTACTGTAAAATATTCATAACGAAGCCGCCACTAAGAAAGGATTTTTAGAAATTCCACCTCTAAAGACTAATATTTAGTATCCAATAACGCGTTAACTAACGACCTAAATCGTTAGTGTAGCCCTTGCATAACGGTTATGGAAAACATAGGAAGAAACCACTAGACCAGCGTAGTAGACGCTGGGTAGCTAACAAACAAAAAGTGAGTACTTAGTGTACTTACAGGTTGTGCACGCCATTTACGAATCACTGACAGCGTCGTTTCATTATCCAAGGCTCGTCGGCCTAGTGTATTACAGCTACTAGTTGCTATATCTCAAATCACACAGAGATCCATGGCGTCAATATCCAATCGATAGCAGGCCGTAAAATCCAAAATAACGAGCCAAAGTCAGACGAGTAAACAAGATTATCCGTGTCCGGTAGGATAGTAAGGGTCGTACAAGTTAAGCACGATCAGAAGTCCGTAGAAAGAAAGCAGTGGTCGAGGTATATATCAATAAAACAATGGGAAACACGCTCAAAACGCACACGCACTAAACGATATGAGACGAGCGATCATAGATTGAGAGTCAGGCAGGAGCTGTCACTCTCAGCACAGATTAAAAATACAGTTCACAAACATAAGTAACAAATCGATTTGGCAACGAAAATCGATTTTAAGATTTCTTTTTATTATGTCAATATTTTATTTTTTTAAACTGTTGACACTATGTTAATTAAAATGTATATAATTACTTTGATTGAATCAATCATCTGGTGTAAGTCGTTTTTATGTTTCATTGTTTAAACCCATTCACATTAATCGATTAAAATAATCGATACCCTATTTTATCCGTGAGATAAACTTATTTTTAAGATTTCTCTTCTTCCAGATTGTTAATTGGGCTAATTTTTTATATTTTGATATAGAAAAATATAACGCTTTTTTTAAACTATATCTCAACTTATTACAATCAGGCCCAGAAATCCCCGTCTCCTTTCGGCTTTCTAGCACTTCAGGAAGTACCCTAACATTTTGAAGTTTCATACAAACTTACCCCCCCCCCCCATTTTAGGGGATGGGGGGCGAAAGTTATTAGTTTATGTTTTTTTTTTGTTGGTTGTATACTAAACTTAGATTACATACCAAATTTCAGCTTTCTAGCACTTCAGGAAGTAGCCAAACATTTTGATGATCAGTGAGTGTGTCAGTGACGAAATCGGTGTATTTTAGATATCAATAAAATCTAAAGTATTAGAGCTATTCAATTGAAACTTTGTATGTTTAATTAGTCTATTATTGACATCATATCCTGAGAATATGAACTATCTGGTACATCGGAAACCAACTCTATGAGGGTTCAAAAAAACGACGAAACACTTCGAGAAAAGGTAGGTAGGGCCCTTGCGCTTCGCTTGGCTCGTCTTGGCGATTGGAGATCAGGACATAGTAAAATTTTGGCAGTGTTCAACAACTATGGCATTAGGTTCCAAGTAATCTAGGCGAAGGCATTAGTAATATTAGAAGGCATTACTAACAAAACCTTCAGAATCAGACTTATGTTTCAGTTTAGACTTTTGAGCAAAAACCATATTCATATCTTGCCAGATAAGCATAATAGTGGTCGTTTTTACTACATACGCCAGTTCATTGATACACAAATTAGCGCGATCCTACTAATCCTACTTCCTACTTATATATAATATTATCAATGTAAAAGTTTTTGAGGATGGATGGGTGGATATTTGTTACTCAATCACGCCAGAACGGCTGAATGGATCTGGATGAAATTTGGAACAGAGATAGATTTATAGTCTGGAATAGCATAAAGGCTACTTTTTATCCTGGAAAAATGTACGGGTTCGTAAACCACGCGGGCGAAACCGCGGGCGGAAGCTAGTGTAATTATAAATTGATAGTACGACATTTCCCAACAGAGGAACAACAAACCAAGTGCGAGCCCAGCTGTGACGAGCCGTTCCACCGCAACGGTTCGGGCGGCGACGCTGACTCGCCCATAGACTACGAACTACACCACGATGTACGTTTTATATACCTCTTTTTTATTCTTTATCTGTACCTATGGACAAGGATTATTTAAAAGAAATATTTGCATGATTCTGTTTTGTTTTTTTCTCAGTCGATATCTAAATGTGTGGTATATGTGTTACAATGTCGACGTCTGCACAGGAGGAGGGCTCGGGTGGCGAGTGCAGCGAGGAGTGGCGGCGCGTGTGCGTGCGGCTGTACATCGTGCAGCCCAAGGGGCTCCAGGAGGGACGCCTGGTGTACACGCCGCCGCGCCCGCCGCGCAGCGCTGACCTCATGCACGGTAACACTTACACTGCAGCGAGGAGTGGCGGCGCGTGTGCGTGCGGCTGTACATCGTGCAGCCCAAGGGGCTCCAGGAGGGACGCCTGTACCGCTATCACGAGTTTTCTTACTATTTACTATCATATTAAAGTAAATTTTCATGATAGCGATTTTAGTTCTTAACTTGGTTACATTAGGGATTAGAGTCGCTTATGTGACATATGTGTCATAGTAAAGTTTTGATTTACTATTTACTATATTATAGGGATGTCATGTTAGCGACTCTAATCCCTAATGTAACCGAGTTAAGAACTAAAATCGCTTGCATGAAAATTTACATTTACTATGAGAGTAAATAGTAAAAAACTCATAATAGAGGTACTGGTGTACACGCCGCCGCGCCCGCCGCGCAGCGCTGACCTCATGCACGGTAACACTTACACTGCAGCGAGGAGTGGCGGCGCGTGTGCGTGCGGCTGTACATCGTGCAGCCCAAGGGGCTCCAGGAGGGACGCCTGGTGTACATGGCAATGCATTAAAAAAAATTGCCACTATTTGTATACAAAAGCAAGTCCATTTTTCACCCAGGTCTATCGGAGCTGGCGCTGGAGGACAGTTCATCGGAGTCTGCGCCTGCGACGATCGCGTCCAGTATCCTGCAGCAACAGAGCCAGCAGCTCAAGAACCTACTCATGAGATCACAGGTCAGTATCACATTATCACGACCCACCAATTTCCAGATCCTACTACTTCTGTCACCTTCCTGAATAGAAAAAAAGCTCATATTTTGTAACGTAATACCTAATTCCCGAAGTCATTATGTAACGTAATATCTAATTCTCGAAGCCATTTTTAACGTAATACCTAATTCCCGAAGCCATTATGTGTAGCGTAATACCTAATTCCCGAAGTCATTATGTAACGTAATATCTAATTCTCGAAGCCATTTTTAACGTAATACCTAATTCCCGAAGCCATTATGTGTAGCGTAATACCTAATTCCCGAAGCCATTACGTGTAGCGTAATACCTAATTCCCGAAGCCATTACGTGTAGCGTAATACCTAATTCCCGAAGCCATTATGTGTAGTGTAATACCTAATTCCCGAAGCCATTATGTGTAGCGTAATACCTAATTCCCGAAGCCATTACGTGTAGCGTAATACCTAATTCCCGAAGCCATTATGTGTAGCGTAATACCTAATTCCCGAAGCCATTATGTGTAGCGTAATACCTAATTCCCGAAGCCATTACGTGTAGCGTAATACCTAATTCCCGAAGCCATTACGTGTAGCGTAATACCTAATTCCCGAAGCCATTATGTGTAGCGTAATACCTAATTCCCGAAGCCATTACGTATAGCGTAATACCTAATTCCCGAAGCCATTACGTGTAGCGTAATACCTAATTCCCGAAGCCATTACGTGTAGCGTAATACCTAATTCCCGAAGCCATTACGTGTAGCGTAATACCTAATTCCCGAAGCCATTCTGTAACGTAATACCTTATTCCCGAAGCCGTCAAACTTATGAGAAGAAGGTTCAGCACGGGCAGGTTATTGATCAGCGTGACAACGTAATTGAGTAACTAATATATGTACGTCCGCACATTTAAAATTATATAACCTAGCGGTTAAACGCTCGAATTCCATTCAAGACGATCTGAGTTCAAATCCGGCCAGTAACTGACTTTTCGCAATCATATGCGGATCAGAATTTGATTAAAATAAAACTAGCGTTAAAGGCGAAGGAAATGTGAGAGGGCTCCATGAACTCCTGGATAAAGTGTGTAGTCCGCTAACTCGCACCAGGCCTAAGGTGGTGGATTAAGACCTAACCCTACTCATTTCTGACAAGAGCTCCTTGCCCAGCAATGGGACAATGATGGGTTGAATATATTATTTATAGTTTTTGCCCGCGACTTCATCCGTGTCACCTACGTACAATATATAATTTATAGCCTATAGCACTCAGGAATAATGCAGTTTTCTACCAGTTAAAGATTTTTTTGAATCAGATCATTAGTTCCGAAGATTACCCCCTACAAACTTGCAATCTTTCCTCTTTATAATATTAGTATAGATTAACTAGTATACAGGTAACATTTTTTACAGGGATCTCTATGACAATTACGCTAACTATGAACTATTATTTCGTACAGACGCAGCCAGGGAGTCTGATCGGTACTCGGCCGGAATCCCCAACCATAGCGCCGCAGTTGAATCTCATGACGCCCGACGCCTTTAGGTATAGTTTATCTCTAAATTATGCCTGTACTGTCTATTATCATGTTTTTTCTACCCCTCCGTATTACTTGTCTTCAATGAAAATGTCTATGGTATCCATATTATACCATATACATTGAGAATTAGTTTTATTATTCGCATTGTACCTTGTAACCGGGACAATACCCGGTTAAATTTATATTTGAGTTATTAATGGGGCAAATACCCGGTTAAATACTTGCGTCAGCCGGGTAGGCGCAGTGGTTGAGCGATCGACTGCTACACTGAACTGTATGACTTACAGATAGTTGTTCTGGGTCTAATTAAAATATATTTGTGTTTGTAAACAAAGCCACGATATAGGAATTATTCGTAATGTGAAGTTTAAAAAAAATACTCAACAATCGAGTGCCATAACTTAGTGTTTTTTTTTTTTTCTTTGAATTTATTAATTTCTAGCCATAAGTTTGGTATTTAACATACCACAAATTTTTCTTCTCCATGCCTGCCATTGCTGATGATATTCAATGATGATATGTTTGCAGCTCCCCAGGTAAGCGCGAGGAGGACGATCCCCCGCTGTCCGCGACGCCCGACGTCGGCACCAAACCGCGCAACTCCACCGGAGGTACCTGAACTTACTCGTACATTTAGTGGATGCCTTCCCTAATACACTCCCCTTGGCTAAATGCACCAATTGCGAAGCCAGAAAAGAGAAAAAAAGCTCCCCAAGTGTCAACACATTCACTCTTAAGCACAATCTTTACAAAAATATTGCACTATAGCACCGGATGTTATATAGTTTCTGCGTACTACTGAAATAAGGTGTGTTATAACGTATGTAATTTTCAAAATATTTTCCTTTCCTAACTTATCCTTAAGGCACCACAGACCAAAGATATATATGTGTGCTCCAAGACATGCACACACTTGTAGCCAACAAGCACACACAAATGTTGGACCAATGCACGACAATAATGTAAGGAACATTGGGCCAACTTGAGTCCAATTTGTGTATTATAGTAGTAGTAGTAGAAAATCGTTTTTTTTTTTTTTGATTTTACGAAATGAACCGCCAGAGTGAGCTAGTATATGAACTATCATGCATGATGTATTTTAGATGCATGTGCTGATGAAAGCATCAGTCTTCGTATTTAGATAATTGTACTATGAAATCCAAGCTTGTGTCTTGCGTGGGCTACACAACAATATTACCTGATATATTTGTATGAAAGAGATTTCATTTTCATTATGCGCACTCCCGTCAAATAAAGGTGTGCGAAATATTGTGTAATGCACAACATTTGTAGTTTTGGTCAGTGATAAGCCTTCGTCTGATGATCTAGGTGACATTTTAAACCCACATAAATACTGTCTTATTTTTAAATTTAAGTACACCGCGTGCAACGATATCATATTATATGTTCTCCCACTTCCCCGCACGACCGCTTACAAGAGCGTACGCGACGGTGTGAGTGCGTGTGCGATATACGCGCACACTCGATCACGCTAATAAAATCGTCAGATAGAAAATCCCGTGTAGTTCCGCCCCCCACACCGAGTGTCCCCCGCCCTACTGCGCGAGAGCCAACAACTTGACTGGCTCGACGTACGTGGAACTAGGAAATGTGGAGGGACACTAATTCACAGGATGTTAGGGTAAAATACATGATTGTCTGTATAGGTCCATGTGTGGAAGAGTCGCTGGCCGACACCGCTAGCAAGCTGGCTTCAGCAGGCTCCAGCCCCAGCAGGGAGGTGCAGCAGATTATGGCTCACAACGAACATCCTTTCTTCAAGGTACAAGAATATCATATGAACGAAATTACTCCCGTAAATTGCAGAATCTGTTCAACCAACAACAAGATGAAATGAAACCTACAATGCTATTGGACGCTTTACTAGAATAACGTAATATGCCGTCGAACTAATAGCAGTAATCAACGTTCAATGCCTTTCGACATAAAGTACATTTTCCTTTGTCAAACTCTCACAGGCGAATAGTATCAGCGAGGACTTTATTGCGGTACAGTGGTACAAAATAAAGACCGCCAAAATTTTTTATGGTACTTAGTACACTATAATGCAACCGTATTGATAGGCGGCCCCACAACGGTGTAGTATTTTTCTCACCCTATTTTTTCTCCTGTATCTTTAGAACGTCATATGCACATACTCAAATCCAGAACAACTATCTGCAGATCATACTTATATTTGTTTCGTACGGGAATTGAACTCGCAGCACTTAGCGCAGAAAGCTAGTAGCTTAGCTACTGCGCTAGCCGTGCCGTTGACGTATAGTGTTGTGTGGCTTATGCTGTATTGAAAAGATCAACCAATTAGCTAGACCAGGTTCCCAGACATTTTTTCTCATAGACCACTTTCAAAATTTAGCTGGTTCCGGTGGACCCCCTGCAGTTCACTGCTCATTAGTTCCCAAAGTGGTCCACCTGGACTACTTTGGGAACTAATGAGCTAGACCAAAAGTTATTAACGAAGAAGTACTTGGATATTGTCAGTCGAGTCTGTCTATACAAGGTCTCTTGAGGCTCTAACATTTGTTGGTGCAGGAGGAAGAGCCGGAGCCGACGCCGGTGGTGGAGGCGGCGGCTGCCGTGTCCAACGGCGCCGAGCCGCTCCTCACAGCCGCCGACATCTTCATGCAGCAGGAGAACTCGCCCGCACACCCACACAAGCTTAGTCATGCCAGTGAGTATCGCTAAATAAGTCTATGTGTTCCACAGAAGCTTAGTTAAATCTATTAACTAAGACTAATTAACTAATTAAACCTAATCAACCAAGGGTTCTTCTGTCAAAAATTTTCCTAAAGTTCGTGTTTTATACAACATAACATAGCATCACGCCTATATTTCCCGAGGGGTTATCCAGAGGTGTACTATTGTGCTGCCACATTTCGCCGAAGGTGTTATCGAGTTCCATATAATAGGCACAGTTGCAAACTTCGTGGTGCTACTGAGAATATACAGAAAAACCTAATAGCACTGCCCAACCCGGGAATCGAACCCAGAACCTCACAAGCAGCAGTCGCGCTTGCAACCACTAGGCCAATGGGGAAGTCCCACTCCCATCCAAATCCGTGTATTAATCAAAAATATCAGCAATACATCAAATTTCAAGTTTTTCTTCGTTCTTGTTGCCGCTATTGATATATTAATTCGCCATTTTGTTTCAGATAGCGAAACCTGGCCCCAGATCTCACTCCCCCAAATAACAGAAACGAACCAACGGAAAGCTTCCAGTGACAAATCCAGCAGCCAGTCGCTCAACACGTCGCTAAACGTGTCGTGTGTAGAGCGCGCGTGTAGTGAAGATGTACGGTGCGACAAGAACAGGCTCGAGGCGCTCGAACACAAGCTAGACAAACTCACAGGTACCGTTTACTGTATATACAGCGACCAGTCGAGTAGGCAGTTGCTAAACACGTCGCTAAACGTGTTGAGCATGCGCAGAACTCATTACTACTCGGTCTAGGAGTTTCACCGACTGGTTAATTGTCCAACCAAGGGTCTGACAGGGACCTGTGTCGATAGAGTCATTATGACGCGTGCGCCATTGTCTCATATTTCCTCGAACATAATCAGATGAAGGTTTCTTCACTTCCATAATACATGTTTAACATTGTATTCACAGAGATGGTAAGCAATCAGAGTCGTGAGCTGCGCAGCTTGCGCGGCGCGGTGACGTCACCTCGCGAGATGATCGACGAGGCTCTGCACGCGCATGCGCAACGCACTGCCGCTGCTGTTGAAAGCGCGCTCGCAGACGGGTATGTCTTTTCAACATTTTCTCTGCTGGCTCTGTTATAGTATTCCTCCATTCTATGGCTACGTGATCACAAAGACATCAGGCCGTGACTATACAGGCCAAATTACGACCATTTAAAATCATATTGACTGCGTACGTGCACTGCGGCATACGTCTGATCCATATTTCGAGAAAATAGCGGGAATAAAAATAATATCGATATAAAACATAATGTATGTGTAATATTGAATATATTGTCCACAGCTGGGAGCGCATATCCCGCGTGGGCGAAGCAGCGAGCGCACGCGCAGCGCAGGCGGCGGGCGTGGGAGCTGCGCGGGCGCTGGAGCCGCTGGCGGCCGCGCTGCAGCATGAACTGGCGGCCAAGCTCACCGCCACCGACATGCTGCTCAGGGACAACATCGACAAACTGGCCAACAGCAAGGTACGTCCTCATCGCGTCTACTGCACACATCGCAACAACTTCCCTACGACGCATGCGCTAATCCACGTTTGCCTTCAGTCGAACGAAAACGTAGTCTTTTTTTATTCGAGACAAAACCTAATCCCGTTGCCGACAATTTGAGTAAGCTCCCAGCCTTCAGTGCGAGGTTTTAAACTATTGTAACTATTCGCGCCCTGATCACATGGGCATAGGTACCATATGTGCAGGATAATGTTACCGTCTCCCTAAGCATATCAGCATAATGCTCATGTCACGTGTGACTCCCTCAGATGGTGATGGAGCGGCTGAGCTCGTCGATAGCCAAGTCCCTGTCGGACATGGTGCGCGAGTCGTTCCGCGACGCGCTGTTCGAGAGCGTCGTCCCCGTCATGGAGAAGGCGCACGCGCAGATCTTCCGCCAAATCAACCAGGCCTTCCAGAATGGTACCAAGGAGTGTAAGTAAATAAGTTGTACACATTACCTTGTTAGAGATATATATCATAGATGATTTAGCTCACGATATTATGAACTATGCCTCATTGGTCTAGTGGTTGTAAGCGCGACTGCTGAGCGTGAGGTCCTGGGTTCTATTCCCGGGTCGGGCAAAGTGTTAATGGGTTTTTCCGTATTTAAATTCTCAGTAGCAGCACGGAGTCTGGAACTGTGCCCGGAAGATGGCAATAGGCTCGCCCCCTATTACATGGGACTCAATAACAGCATCGGCGAAATGTGGGTGTACAATAGTGCACCTCTGCCTAACCCTTCGGGGAATACAGGCGTGATGCTATGTATTATGAACAAGTCGGTATTTTAATACAGTTTTTCATTTGAGAAGATATTAAGGGGTTAGGATTTTTTAATTTATTGTCTAATTCTTGCAGCCGCAGGTCAAAGGCTGCTTCTAAAAACGGTAGTAATGACCGTAACGCTGGAAAATATTATGCCTGATCCAAATGCAATAGTTTTGGAACTAATAGGCAATGCCATAGTTTTAGAACGACGGAATCTATGGAGACAGCAAGCTACGTTGAAATCAAACACCCACCACCTCCCATGGCCCTACCGACATCTTGTCGTATGGGCCGAATCGCGAGGAGACGGCTGCGGGCGTAGCTCTAGCCTATCTTGTTTTAATAGCCCGCAAGCGTTGCTTGACTCCTCTACAAATAACTTTTGTGTGACGGGGCGGCCCACCTACGTCATAGCTCTTTGCCCCATCTGGGGCGAAACACACACATTACGGGCTTCGTCGCCGGCGTAGCCAATCTCAGGATACAGACTCTGTCACAGACCGCGATCCATCTCGCTGCGGGCGTCGGGCCACTTTCGCACGAATTCCTGCAGCCGCTCGCCGGTGAGCCCACGAGGTCGCCGTAGTAGACAGGCGCCGGCTCCGCGCGCGTCATTCCATCCATCATCTGCGCCCTGATCTCTGGATACAGGGGACAGACCCACAACACATGGTGCAGGTCCCCCTCTTCCATTCCACAGAAGCACATACTCTCCTCACACAGCTTCATGTCGTACAATCTCTTTCTGAAGCATCCATATCCCGTGAGGATCTGCAACGAGCAGTAGTCCGGGTGCACACCTCGGGAAAGAAGCGGTATAACTCCCGTCCTTTCTCCTGGTTCATCCATCTCTCTTGCCCTACCTCGCCTGTCTCATTTCAAATTCCTTCTTTCGTCGGTTCAACTGTCGCCTGCGTACGCTCCACTCGTCCCGTGCTTCAGCCGCGGACAAGCGCACCTCATCCATTCTGCCAGCACGAATTACCTCCAAGTCACACGGCAAAACCCCAGCCAACACTGAGAGCGCGGCCGTGCTGGTGGACCGGTAGGCCTTAGTCAACAGTATCAAGCTCGAGCGCTCCCCCCTGAGTAGGGCACTGCACACCACATGCAGCCTGGCACGCCTATACCAATATCAACAGGCCTGACAGGCCTGAGTCGACCACCACCCCCAGCAATGTAGCCGCCGTGATACTCCTGATAGAGGCCCCGTCCATCCTGACTATTGGGGGTCTCTGGAATTTACCCCTGACAATCATCATTACCGACTTGCCAGGGGAAAACCCCAACCTGTTTCTCGCGCCCCATTCCGAAACTAGTGCCAGACTTTCCCTGGCCGCCCTCTCTATCCCCGCGCGGGACTGGGTCTCGACCAGGATGGTCACGTCGTCTGCGTATGCGACCATACTTCGCCAGGTAGTGGTAGACGAAGGAGGTCGTCCATTAACAGGTTCCATAGGGTGGGGCCCAATACCGAGCCCTATAGGCACCCCATTGTGGACACCTTCCACACCACCCGGCCGCCGACGAACAGCTCAACTCGACGGCGGGTGAAGTAGTCCGCCAGCATCTTAAAGATGTTTGGCGGGCAGCCCCCCCGCTTGGCCTTCGTTAGGATCATCAGCCACCAGGCGTTCTCGAAGGCGCCCGAAATGTCCAGCAGTATCGCCTGCGCATACTTTGTGGTGCCATTCTTGGCAGTGTCAATGATGCTATTGAGCGCTGTTACCGTTGACCTGCCCGGAGAAAATCCGTGCTGGCGGCTGGAGATCTGGTTGCTGATCATGGGTGCGCATTTGATAATGATGCGTTCCAATATTTTGCCGAGCACGGGGAGGAGCGTTATTGGCCGGTAGGCCTTGGGGTCGGTGAGCGGCTTACCGTTTCGCTTCGGCAGGGCGAGTAGCCGGCCCTCCTTCCATACGCCCGGGAACACGCCCTCTTCCACACATCTACCGTAAATTACGGTAAATTCCTTTACTACTCTACTATTCGTGCGCAGATACCGTCCAGCCCCGGAGCGGTTTTCGGCAGTCCTCGGATTATGCTTCCCAGGTCCTCACGAGTTAGGGGGGGCGCAGCTCAACCTGACGGGATGAGCGACGCGGCGACCCGAACTCTTGCGTGGTAGGGCGTGTCCTTGTTTGGATCGTCATCCGGACACAGCGCTTGCAGCAGGCTGGTCGCAGGGCCGCCCACACTGGACGACGTGCGTGGGAAATCAAACAATAAAACATGGTGTCTCTTCCTCAGTCGCAGCGAACACCGAAGCCGCAGCACGAGCGGCTGCTGAGCGAGGTGGAGCAGCCGCCACCGCAGCACTGCGCGCAGCACTTGACCGGCACACGGAGGCGCTGGCCGGCGTGGGCGCGCACCACGCGCAGCACCACCACCAGCTGGCCGACGTGCTGCGGGAAACTGCGCACAGGTAACACACACACACTACTACCCGAGGCGGAGCAGCCGCCACCGCAGCACTGGACCGGCACAAGTTGTGTCTGACGGTTAAGTCCATAAAATCATTGAAGTAGGGTCGACTTTAATTATTATATTATACGTTTGTGTCGGACTGAGTCTTTTTTGAGCACTACAAAAAACAACACATTTGGTTGAGGCAGCAACTCCACTTGCACGATATGCCTTTAATCGATACACAACTTTACATATACTTGTTAAAAACTGCTAAAAAAATAGTTAGACTATTTGAAGGCCAGAGTCTTATGAGTATGTATTGCTTCAGCGTCCTGGAGAAGGAGTTATGTTGGTGGCGCGAGCAGGCGCGCTCGGCTGCGCTGGCGTCGCGCGCGCACTCGCCCTCCACGCCGCACTCGCACCACGCGCAGGACCGACAGGTACGCTCTACTGCGCAGGGGCACCACTGCACATTTTCTTTTAAAACAATAAACGAGCGTGAATAAACAAAAGAGTGAAATTACCGAAACACATCAGGTTACCTAAGTGTCTCCTACAAGTTCCTTAACCTCGATCAAAGTTAACGTAAACTAAAAACGTATGAAAAAAATGCGCGCGTATGACTGCCCCATTGTTCTAGTGGTCGCAAGCGCGACTCTTACGCGTAAGGTCCTGTCTTCAATTCCCAGGTCGGACAGTATTATTGAGGTTTTCTGTATGGAAATTCTCAGTAATAGCACGGAGTCTGCAAGGGTCCGTAGATGGCAATAGACTCGCCACGTTTTGCTAATAGATTAAATCATTTTGTATGTAATTTCGATAAAAAATACATAACATTAAACAACAGAAATATTTACCACTAATACATACTATTAGTATTTAAATAATTTCTAAGATATTACTAAGTAACAGTAGGCCGATCTATTACTTGATAACACCATTGGCGAAATGTTGGCATACAACAGCACACTTCTGCCTAACCTTTGGGAATACAAGCGTGATACTATATTATGTTATACTAGCTGCCCGCCCCGGCTTCGCATGCGTGCACTAATGAAGAAAATGAGATCAAATCTTCCCTTTACGACCATGTAATGAAATAAAATGTCAATTAAATAATTTCTACCATAATTTATATGGAGTTTTTTTAACCCAAAATGTTCACTTTTCCGTACAATTTTTCAATCTTATTCTTTCATACAAACCTTGTCTTGACAATTACAAACACAACAAAAAAAGAATTAGCCAAATAGGTGCAGCCGTTTTGAAGTTATATAATTTATTTTTATTTATATAGATTATATTGGTATATTTTATCATTAATTCTTGCAGAGACCCCATCGCAATGTCACAAGAAATTGCGTTCAAGAATCCTTACCTTTCCTCTTACAAGTATTATTTCGTTGCTATATGTAGTTTGTCGTTTATTGTGTGGTATAGACGTTGTACCGTAAAATATAAGTTAGATATTGTGAAAATTTACATCTGTTTATTAGTTATATCTAATAAATGTAGATCACAATTTTTTTATTTCAATATACAGTTCGTATTGCAATCGTTCTATTGTCTATAGTTCACTTAAACTCATGGAAAGCAATTCTCGTGCGCTTTGATATATGTCACTTTACGATATAGTCGTTTCCTCTTTAGAAATTTTCGACCAAAATTCCGACTAGCAAGTGTGCATGTTTATCCCCATTTGTTATACTACAAATTACTGAATTAATATTCTAGTGAGTCAAAGTTGTTCGGTTCAAATATTTTTTATTTCTGAAAAGAACATTACAAAGTTCACTTAAGATATGAGAAACTAAACTATATTATGCTTGAGTACTACGAACATTTGGCATTCGATCTATCGGATGTGTACATATATTTTAAGTTAAATCTCTAATAAATGCTTCTTTAATCTATTTTTAAAAATGTTAAAAGATAAGGAATCTTTTATATTCTTAGGTAGCTTATTGTATAGTTGAGTTCCCTCAAACTGTATATTCTTTTTCCCGTATAGGGTTCTAATCATTGGTAATTATATATTGCCTTTCCTTCTTGTACAGTACCGGTGTGTTTTATGTTTAAATGTGATTTGTGTGCGTATATTGTAATTTAAAAGTTTTCTGATTAGTATGCATGTATGATATGTATATAATTTTTGTAGGTTAAATAGATTTGTTTTATTTTAAATATCTTTAGTAGGTGTTAAGTAATTGAAGTATAAGAATAGTTTACCAATCATTTATGATCGCCCATGTGTATCCAATGCGTTAACCACAAGTATATTGTATACAGAAACCATAAAATTTCATCCAAACCAATTTATTTGACTTGCACAACTAAAACCTAGTCCTGTATGTAGATGCAAGTCGCCCAGATCCAGTCGATGATAGCGAGCGGCGACGTGAACGGTGCGTTCCAACAAGCGCTGTCGGCGTCCGACCTGGCGCTGGTGATGTGCGCCTGCCGCGCTGCCGACCCCGCGTTGGTGTTCGGACCCCCCTGCAAGCTCAAGCAGCACGTGCTGCTGTCCCTGGTGCAGCAGTTGGCCGCTGACATGGCGAGGGATACGCCTCTCAAGCACAGGTGTGATTTAATAGCATGGCGCCACTTGGTATTTCACGTAAAATGATCATGAATAAAATGAGTCACTAGCAATACTTCCCAATTCCAGGTACCTAGAAGAAGCCGTAATGAACCTGGACACGTCGAACCCGGTGACGCGCGAGCACCTGCCGGCGGTGGTGCGCGAGCTGCAGAAGCAGCTGATGTCGTTCCTGTCGGCGTCGCCCAACCACGCGCTGGCGCGCCAGCTGCGCATGCTGCTCATGGCCACCGAGGCGCTGGTGAAGGCGGCCGCCTGACCGCGCTGCGCATGCGCACACCTGCCCGGCTACTAGCGCGCCGCCCGCCTGCTGTGCCAAGACTATGCCGTCAGACTCGTGTGCTGGACCGAGCGATGTGTGCTGCACCACTTGTGAACTACTGGAATGTTTATGAGCACGTTCAAAAACTACCTTATGTCATTATTCTACCTACAATAAAGGGCTCGTGCAGATCGACAGCAGCTAAGTGTTTCCCATTGACCCCTGTCTGTCTGCAAGTACACTCATGACAGACGTATTGCCGTGAATCTGCTCATAATAACATTCCATTTGTTCACTATTCTGTGATAAAATAACTAGAAGTTTTGTGTGATTCTAGGTTGTGTTTGGACATAAACTGTTTTATTTATTTTAACTACATTTAAATGTTAAATTATCATGTTCATTCATGATGAATGACATTAATATCAAATTTAACATACCTATTGTGTAGTATATACCTTTCTAGCCCCGATTCCTTCAAGAGGTTACTCTACTCATCCATATAAACATATTTTACTATGGGAACAAATTAGAAATCACTCTGTACATATATGTCGAGTAATATTGAATTACTAGCGACCCGCCTCGGCAACAAAATTACCAAAAAACCAAAAAAATATTGTTGATCCGATCGCTACCAAACTTCACAAGATCACCCGCTGGGCTAATCTGAAGATTACCTAAAAATTTCATTAATATCGTCCCAGCCGTTTTGTCCATAGGGAACATACATACACACATTTATTTTTATATAATAGTATATAGATTTGTATGGGACTGATGTTTTTATTTTACAATTTTAGTCTCGGTCCCTTACTCAAAATTGTTTGTATTGATTTGTAACATAACCCCTTAAAGAAATCGCGTTTAAAAACTTTCTATAGTTAATGATAATTCCGACGAATATTTAACACAGAATCACACTCAACTTGTACGTCTTGTTACTACAAAATCATCAATGATAATCACAACACATCGTATATGGAGATATATTTAGCGTTCAACACGATATAATGGTGACACCTTAATAGTTGGTGTGAGTGAAGTGTGAGTGATATGTGCTTGTAACCTATTATATTGTGCTGCTTACGTCTCGCGCTGCTTATACACAAGTTACGACGGGCAACTAATGGCGCGATCACGATGTGATGAGAAGATTGAAAACGCATGGCATTTTGTTTTATTGGATATGTAAGAAAACATTTGACGGTTGTTATGGCTAATAAACATGCTATGTCGTATATGAAAAATGTATTAGCAAAAAAATGAGGCACTGTTTGTTATTTTTTGACATGTCTCAGTCAAATAAGCTAAAATCATGACTTGGTTCTCTTGTTGTTACTCTCTGATTTTATATGATACTACAGTTTCTCGCTTTTTATCAAATTAACTTAATTTCATTTCATTAATTATATTATCACTCTGTCGTTTGTGCCACGTTGTCGCCCGGCCTTTCTCCTGTATAAATAGCGCGTTAAATCCGTGTAAGACTTAGTCTCAGCCGGCAGAACTGAGTGCTTGTATAGTGCAACACAGTAGGCTCCCATGTGATATTATAAGGACTATCTCTTAGCATACCTTGTTGTCGTTGTTCCCCAGAAGAAATTGTACGTTTTTTAAGTTTGATTCGTGTAAAAAGTAGTTGTTTTTTTATTTAGGAGCGTAATCTCCGCGGACCTTATGTTATTTATAATTGCTGACATTTTGTTTATATAGATAAGTGTAGGATTAGACCGTTTGTGTCGTTTTAGTACAAAGTGGTTCATGATAAAAACCACATCAAAAAGTTCAGGCATAACATCAAGATCATCGACCACTTTGTATTGGAGCCATTTGATTTTGAAAAGCCAATCATACTTACATTATTAGTCTTAAAATTATCAAAAAGATCATATATTGCCTAGTGACTGGCGCGGTTCTGAAAACAATACAAAAAAATTATAAAAAAGTGTTGCCAGTTTATAAATCTGTCATATGACATAAACCATTCAAAGAACCACCAATAGGTGCTAGTCTTGAACTTATAAACTTGACTGAGTGTACGTAACACAATACAATGACTAAAGTACTTCTCACACTGTAACCGAACGGAAAACAGACTCGACAAACCTGTGAAAAGCGTACTTAAGTCTAATTAATCTCAGTGTCATATGTTTCCGTGCTACATACCATTGTGGAGACATCGTGCCGCTACAGTTTCCACGATAGCCGATATTACACTGACAAATCACTGACATGTGACTTAGTATTAAAAACAACTTGAAATATAAGCCGTGTATTCAGTAAAAGACAAATATCAACACACGTGTCTTCAGAAACACGTGCTTAATCGCTGGAAATCGCACGACATCGCCAGATCCCGCACGACATCATTAACTGTCGAACGGATATTTGTCCCTTAATATATACACGGTTGTATTACTTCAAGTAATATGTTAGAAATCAGTTTTGCTCTCATATAACTGATGATACCCTTTTGTGTGAGACACTCACTGCGCCTTAGGACATGTCACGGAATCACTAAGTTGTATGTCAAGATGGAAGGTTCACTGACTGATTCAGTCGAGAAAAATCCCGTATTCCAAGAAAACGATAATTGTAAGGTGATCTATCGGCTATGGCATGTAGACTCCGTACTAAGGTTAGCGGTAACCCGTCTACTTTAGTATACCAGCTTTTTATTATTTATTAAAACATTTAAAAACATGTAAGCTATACCATCACTTGTATACACTTGTCTCGTGTATATTCGTTATAATTTGACGTTGCCTTACTAAGGTCTGCTCAGTGAAAGCATGATACATACCTGTATGGTTGACGTAGTGCTTATTATATTTACAATATATAGGTTATATTCGACAGTTTTGCTAATTAGATGATTGAAGTAATTAGAGCAGATTTGTAATTATATTAGGTTCACAGATTACTTAGCTCTGTGGAGACCGTAATTGACAGTTTAGCCTTTAAAAATATGAATGGGGCAGTGCCGCACGTCTAAAAAGGCCACATTGCTCAATTTCTCTGCTAATCTCCATATTAACTTTCACAATGATAATATACACCTTACGAAAACAATATTAGGTCATTAAAAATTTCCATTGTGACGTGAATCATATTGATTGATCTAAGGTACGTTTTAAGCTCTCCTAATATCGGCGTCTACGTTGAACTAAATAGTCTGTGATCATAATGTCATTTCAAAGTAATTATATAAAGTTTCGATGTATATTGCTAATGTTATGAAGACTGGAGGTTTGTACATTAGTGTTACATTAATGGCTACCCTAACATACATGTACAAATGCGGAAACCTCAGATATTGTATATATTTATATTAAGTAAGCACGTGGCGAGGATGTTAAAAGCCTAAATATTCGGCTTCGTAAGTCATTTTGGTACGTTAGGACGAAGATTTAAAGGCTAATTTTCTTCTTATAAATTCTCAAATGGACTTTGCATTTTTTTATCACTTTCCAAATTTTCACAGGGACACATGAAAATGAACAACTTTCACTTCAGGAAAAAAAATTCTGCTGTTTCATACAAAACTTCAATACCTAATCGGCCAAAATGTATGAAATAGCTGTTTTTTTTTTTTTCTTGATTTCACATTTTGTCCCATAGTGAAAGTTGTTCATATTCATGGGTAGATTTTCATTTTCACCCTGTTAAAATTTGGATAGTGATAAAAAAATTGCCCTGCATAGTTAAAAGAAAAGATGGTACCTTGATTGGAAAGAGGGCGCTGAATTTATACAAGAACGGTCTCGATTCGAGAACGCACGGAATAAATTATATATTACAACAAAAGTTTGATTTAAAATTGATATATTCTATCAGTATTGACTGCAGACTGAAAGAAATGTCATAAAAAAGGTTTTCTTTTTGCTATTTTGTTGCTTGTTTCCACTTTACAATATTTCTGCGATCGTTAAGGATGGCATGTGTTGAATTTATCGATTAATTGTTTTGACTCGATTATTATAAAAAATTACAACACTAAGATGACGTACGAAGTCAGATATGTCTAGTATAGCTATAGATTAAGACTGTGACGATAAGATTAATGAAACTTCATACCTCTTAGTGCATCCTTTCATACCTGACTCCATTGGACAATTTGACAAACAGTTTAATTACTTACCACTAACAGACATACGCGACTGAGAAGCCTAGAGGTGTTCACAGATCTCGCCTTCCAAATGACCGTTTCAGAAAGCTGCACTGAACAGAGAAACATGTCTAAATCTATAGCAAGATGGCGTTAAATGCAGCCTGATCGCTTATTGTTGATATTATTTAATTTCTTATTGTATGATAGAATCGCTGTATCTTAGGGACTCCTCGCTCTGTACCTCGATTATTGAACATTATATAAGAAACAATGTCTGATTAATACTGTAACTAGAATTTATAAAGAATTGTAAACCATTTTTATGAGGCCTAAATAATGTAGTTCATTCCTTAACCCGTTAACAGTCAACGACGATTTAAAGCGTCAATCACGATTTTAATCCAGACGCCGATGTCGATCAAGCGTCAATCCACACATAAATGCGAAAATAGTGTTTATTACATATTTCACTGTCAAACATAAGGCTAAAAAATGACGCTTCAAGTTGGCATTGACGTATGGATTGAAATCGTGATTGATGCTTTAAATCGCTGTTGGCGGTTAACTGATTCGTTGCGATGTCTAATTTCACTAACTTCTAACTGTGTAACAGAAACGAAGGCTACGAGCTTAATATACGTGAAAAAGATAGTTCAGTTCTGAGTAAAAACTTCCATAACTTAATTGAAGGAGTTACCATCGATTTTAAAATGACACACATTTTAAAATGCCTAACGCCACACGCAAAAGAAAGTGATGGCACTGAAACGTGCCATCCGCAACGAATCGGTTAAAGGGTTAACATTGAACACGATAAGGCTATGTTCAGATATATAGCGATTAATACTTAACAAACTTGAAAAAGGGCGTAATCTAAAAGAACTGGCACTTTTGTAAAGACATATCAAGCAAATGCTATTGGATCCGTGCCTAATGAAACTATCCGCTTTCACGGACATAATAAGCGACGTTTAAAATAAAAACGACTGTTTAATAGAACAAAGTTTCATTTGAAGGGTACAGAGGCAAAACATGGAATGCCACAAAAAAATCAAATATGAATGAAGTATAGCAACACTTACGTTTTCGCTCCTATTTTTATATAGCATTATGTAAAAAGCATAAAAGCAATCATAGTCGTTCATATCTTCAACATTTCAAAACCCTGTACAGGTGCAAAAGTAGGAATGTAAGACAAAGTTATAAATTTCCAAACATTAAAATGTTAATTACACAAAAACCTGTTTTAGTGACATTCCTTGTTTTGCCCCTGTACCCTTTATTTTATAACCTATAGTTTTCGTCTTTATCATTTTGTGGTGCAACTGATGTGTATGTTCTAATTGTACTTTTAGACTAGTTTTTGTACGCGGCTTCGGCTACGCATGTCCTTGGAAAATATAACAGTTCTACAATTAAATATTCTACGTCCAATTTGGATGTTGATTAATCTTTGTGCCAAGTAACATCAATCGATATTGCGTTCTGAGACCTTAGTGTAAGTTTCTTTCGACAAATTCGATTTACTACATCGAACGCGTTCGGCGCTCCGATTGGTGGAGAGCACGAAACGGACCAATCGGAGCGCCGAACGCGTTCGATGTAGTAAATCGAATTTGTCAAAAGAAACTTACACTAGGGCCTCTGTAATTATCGTCGAAATTTTGATTTAGAAATTATACTACTTTCCTGATTGTTCTTATAATTATTATTATCAACTTCTTAGGTTTATAAGGTAAAGTCAATTGCTATTGTCAATCGAACTTTAAAACAAATTGATAGATGTTTCATTTGATTGAACGTATAATTGCAATTGTCAATCGTATTGAGGCTGATTAAGAGTTCTAATTGACTTGTTAATGAATATTATCTACCGTTTAGCATAGAGTGAGGAGTCATGTTATTTTTTTATAAGATTATTATTTTTGTCGCCGCTTTAGATACTCTTGACATTGATAGTATTACTCTAAGAAATACATTTATCAATAAATGCGTATTTGATTTGTAAAGATTTTTTTATTCATATTGTATGTCATAATTCCTAGACCCCCCCATACCCTATCCCTCAAAATAAAATTTAAGCCAGATCAATTCCTAAAGATAAATTGATTTATCAGACTAGTAATGCGGAGTATTTCTAATTAACAAAAACTTTAAATATTTAGTCAACAACCAAAGAGAATGAACTCGGCAGTCTCATAATAAAATTTTGAAGTAGAAATACCGCAAATTCTTTTTTGACATGGAAATTGAACCTAGAACCTCACGTTAGCGACCACCATGCAATATAAAAAAAAGTAGCTCTGTATCTGAGCTTTTGCTAAAATATATGACGGCATACCCATTCGTAAGCGAAATTCTAAGTCTATGGGCGTACCATTATGTAGAAAGTGTGCCATCTTACACCACTGTGTACAATCACGTCCAATTCTACTATAATCAACACAAAAAGGGTACTCGAAAAAATTAATACAAAATGCCAAACAAAACACGACTAAACTACCTACATAACCAGACTATCACTGTACACTTCGAAGAACAAACAACTTTTATCATGGAACCACCAAAGCGAGGTCCTGGGGAAAATCTTGGGCATCGAAGATGTCAATCTCTGAGCTCTCTACACAGCGAAGAGAATGATGTTACTGTATACAAAAATGGGCCTTGCGTTCATCGCACGTACAGCGACTCTTCGGTCGAGATTTGCATGAACTCTGACAACGATGAGAGACCCATGGATAGTGGGATTTGTGATAAGATGTTCGATGGTGATATGCTAGGCGTGCTGGAGCAGAAAATTGATCGGTTGAGCGGTGAGTAGTTACTTGGATTCATGTGTATCTTTATTGTAGGAACAATCTTGTTCAAATTGATTGAGCTGTATTACACGTAATTATTCACATCGAATGTTTTACTATCCATTGTAGTGTGCATATCCACATCAACGTGGCTTAGCTAGAGAAAAATCTTTCTACTATACCTATGTTTATAGTAATAAGCTGCTAACGGTCACTAGCGCCGGCAAACTATAGTTTTTTTTTATATAAATTTACGTGTACCTATCACATTTGATTTGTTCACCAAGTAGGAAGAATTTGCTGTGTTATCGCAAAACTCAAAACATTTATTATATCACAGATATGTTCCTCGAACAATGCAGGCTACTGACAACTATGAAAGAAGAGATTCGCAGCTCCAAGATTATGATGGAGAAGACTGAACTCGCGCACAATCAAATACTGGTCGATATGCTGAAGAAAACTATCGCTCAAAGGTTCACTTATAAATTATAGGAACTTTTCGCCATTATCAATTCATGCACGGTCTTAAATACCACCGCTAGGTTTTTAATAGTTTTAATTATTCAAAGACAAAGATCTTTATTGCTTGAAGTGGCGTACGTGGTGTACGTTTCTTTAATTATTTAAAGTAATTATTTTACTGTGAGCATTTACAAATACAAATCTCCACATGCACAAACACCCAGACATGGAAAAACTATCTGTAGGTACGTCATACAAATAGGTATATTTGTTCCGTGTGAGAATCAAACCAACAACACGTAACGCAGTCTAAGTTCTAATCACTACATGTTACACAGGCCCCCAAAACAGTATTTTAAATCGATACCGCTTCTATTTGGAACACTATAAGAATTTCTTCTATTGAAGTTAAATTACGGTGCGCTTGACGTACTTCAGTATTGTCTTTCTTGGAGGATCGTTCTGTGCACCCCAATATAAATTTGCACTTCCAGAGTCAAAGGGCTAGGTTTTGCGGAGTCCAGCAGAGACAACAGCGAGACCGTGAACAGCCGCGCGAAGAGTTTGCTGAATGCCATCGAGTCTAGAAAGGAGGTGTCTCTTGATAGCGAGGTTAGGGCCAGCCTCATCAGCTTCCTACAGAGCGAGGTATGTTTACTTAGAATTTTTATAGGTATTTCTGAGTATGTGTTACCTCTCGCAGTACATACTTGCTTTCCTACTATAATTTATTCTGTGCCAATCCACACACGTAAATGGGAACGTAATAGTAACTCTGTCCGTCTATTTGTTACCTCATAACGATTAAACCGCTGAATAGATCATTATGAAATTTTACGAAAAAGTAGCCCGAGTCCTGGAGAAGGGTAGGCGTGTTTTAGACTAACCCAGCAAAAAAAAAAAATAGATAATAAATAAAAAATACACGCAAATGAATTCGCGGACAGGCTGCTGATTTCTTAGCTGTACCAACGTGAACTATGTATGATCCTATAATCCTATGTCATCTGGTATCCTCATGTCCAGGAGCTAAAGGACCAGATGGTGCGTGCGACGGCGGAATCGGTGAGGGGTTTGATCGACGGGTGCTTCAGCCGAGACATGTCCACACTGTACCTGCCCGTGCTGGAGAGGTCGCACCGACGACTCATCGGGCACATACACCGGATCATTGAACAGGCTTTTATTGAACGTGAGTCGGATTATGCAAAGTTTTTTATGTCTTAACTGCCCCACACATCTCGAACCAGAAACGCTTACCCACTGCACCAACCGTGCCGTAAATATTTCGTACATACATGCTTAACTTTACGCCTTTTTCCCATGAGGGTAGGCAGAAAATACAGAACTATTATTCCGGTTAAATAAACCACTGTATAATCCCCTTTTCCTCTACCAAAATTATGCATGGGATGCCGGGATTACCACCCTTTTATTCGCCTTTCATTCATCAGAGGGCCAAACCATGGATGCATACTTTATTTCCCAGTATTTCGGTTCCTATAAAGGAGTAGGTGTCAAATGATGTTGCTTCTAGCATAGTGGAGATAGCGTTCATAATATTACAATACACTATAGTATGCTCAACAAACGCAATATGCTTATCGGTGGGGGTCAATGACATGCACTAGCATTTTACTATCGTGACATTGTACAGAAACATATTAAATATTTTTCATTGTTATTTATTATGATTAGTATGAGGGTCGTTCTTCGAACAGCATTTATTTATATACTTTTATGAAACTCACTTCAAAATATGAAAATTTACAAGAATACAATTTGTAAAACAAAAAAATATCCTTCTCGAAGAACGATCCATGATAATTTCATCAGTAGCTAGATATTATTTACCCTATGCCTCTTTGGTCGAGAAGTCTAACTAGCACCGCGGTCGCGCGGCGGTGACCATTAGGTTCTGGGTTCATCGATTCTCAGGTCGAGCAAAGTGTTATTAGGAATTCACAGTAGCAGCCCGGTGGTTAAAATTGTGCTAGGTAATTTGGCAGTAAGTTCGTTAGTCGTTAGTCGTAGGGTTGCCGAATTTAATTCTTCTGATTTTACTACCTAATTTCTATTTATTTTTTACGCTGTAAAATTAATATTTTTTAAATCAGATTTTTCTAAAATACCACTAATTAGTTTAACCATGTAGTAAAATAACAATTTAATTAAAATCGTTTTACTCATAAAGATCAAAAAAATAAACCCCAATTAGTTGTAGATAATCAGGCGAGCAATCGTTGCCTTACGTTTGATCCATTATTTACGGGACACCCTATATAATAGACCACTTTTCCCTTCTCTGCTTCTCTAATTCTCTTTTCTTTCTCCTCCCAGTGGAAGACAAGTCGTCATCCCTGTTCAAGTCTGTTTACAAGACATCGGGAGCCCTACGCCGCGCGATGGAGCGCCACCACTGCCTGCTAGAGGCCACGGTCGACCCTGACAAGAATCTCGTCAGCATGCTACAGTGCACCGTTGAAGAGTATGTTATAACGTTTAAAATACTTAACGGTGGTACAAGGGTGTTACCACACACACCCGAAAAACATCGGTTGGATAGATATTGTTTTTTTTTTCTTAATTTTATTTAAACCATGTTTTTTTAACCCCTCATTATATGTCATTCTTGTATCATGGGTGCGTTCACATGCACAAACAACCAGACCCGGAACAACTATCTGTAGCGCCTACAAATATTTGTTCTACGGGGATCGAACTCGCGACACGTAACGCAGAAACACAATCGCTTAACCACTACGCCAATCGCGTTGTATTGGTGTTGGTAGATTACCAATTGGAAATCGATATTGCCTGTCGATCGATTTAAAGTAATTCGTACGCGCTGTCTAGTTATGTACTTTTCTCGGCCCTTATTTAAATGGGGGAGGTGGACGAGGGCTGGCTCCACATGCAAGACTTTTAGGGACGTTTTATTTTATAACTTAATTGGTCTGGTGTTGGTCGGGCAGTGTTGTTAGGTTTATCTAGTTTTTCTAGGAAAATGGTTAATAACAGTACGGACTCTGTAACGGTGCCCGGTAGATGGCGAAATGTGGGTGTACAATAGTACACCTCTGCCTAACCCTTTGCATCAATTCTAGATTGAGTCGCTGAATCTATTATGGTTGGCCAAAATATTACTCAATGTGCGCTTATATAAACTCATACACTCAAACAAAGTACACAAACAGTCATGAGAAAATACTGTGAATGAATTTGCCTCTTTATAATAAACAATCGTAAATATTTATATCAGAACAACATGAATTATAAACATCACGAATATCCCGATGATGATTGTTGTTTTTATAAATAACAAACAATAATAATCATGGTTAATAAATAACAAAATATTTTTTCTTTACGATATCGCTCACGTGATCCACAAATCTCACAGGAACATACAGCCGCACCCGGGAAACCTACATCTAGGGCATACAAATATTTATTCCATGCGGGAATTGAACCCGCGATTGGCAGGGCAGAAAGCCAATCACTTATAGCCACTGCGCCACGATGCCGTTTAAAGGAGTATCCTAGATTGTAGCAAATCAAAGGTTCAAATTAAATCACAGTTTATTTGAATTTAATCGTTTGACGATTAAATTCAAATAAACTGTAGTTGTACCCTCGTAGACTGATAAATATAATATAATAAATTCATTTATTTCAGACAAAAAATATCCATAAAAACCATTCACATGAAATATAATTCGTTATCTGCCCCACGCCTCGGGTGCATGCAAGGCCCGCCAATGCCGAAGAAAGAGCCCGTCCAACCTGTCAGCAGCGACGGCAAGGAAACTGTTGTCGCTGTATAATAGATAATTAGAGTTTTTTTTATTGTACACACAAATGAATTAGTACAAAGCGAAATTAATATTATTTTTCTATTAGTATTGCGTTGCATTATGTACAGGTTGCTACAAAAAGAGCTAAAGGAATGGCGTCAGAAAGTGGTTGACATATTCTCTACCCAGCTCAACCCGGAGCCTCTTCCTGAACCGGAGACTTCTGTGCCGCCGCTGGACTACGGCCCTATTAGTCCCCCGCAGCCGGCTGACCCTGAAGTGTCCGTGATTGACCAGCTGGTAAATATCTGCAATTTTATTCAGCCCACATTCCTGTGGGGTACCTACTGTGGCGTCAAGCGGTTCCTACCTATACCTAATTTATCGATCGTTTCACGTAAAATACAATCGATCCTGGGAATCGATCGAGAAGGGTCCATGATGAGTTAATATTTTGAATACAATGCATAAAACAATGACAGAGATGTAGCCCTAATTTGTTCCCTTAGATGCAAATAGCGCTGATCAATAAGCAGATTCAGGAGGGCGACGTGAATGGTTCTTTCGAGCGCGCGCTGTCCGGCGCCAACCTGTCACTGGTGATGGCGGCGTGCCGCGGCGTGGACCCCGGCCAAGTGTTCGCGCCGCCCTGCAGCTTGGAGCAGCACGTCCTGCTGTCACTCATACAGCAGCTCGCCACTGATATGCTACATGAAACGCAGCTTAAATGCAGGTAAAACTGAAGCTTTAGAGCTAGACTGTCTCTCTCAGATAACATAAAGCATCATGCCCTTTTTCCCCAAACCCTACTTCTACGGTAGGGTTTGGGTGTACTGTTGTAAAGCCAAAGTAGCGGTTTTAAGGAGGGCGAGACTTACCATCTTTCGGGCACAGGTTGAGAAACTTCAAGTTACTACTCAGAATTTGCCCACACTTGAAAGTTTCTTCTACATCGGAAACTGCGACGGGTCAGTTATAACTTGGGCGAACAATAATGCTTTGTTCCCAGATACTTGGAGGAGGCTCTAATAAACTTGGACGTGGGCAACCAGGACACGCGCACGCACCTCCCGCTGGTGGTGGGCGAGGTTCGCAAACACCTCTCCAAGTTCCTGGCAGCTTACCCCAACCATGTCGCTGGGCGACGGATCACGTTGATCGTGATGGCTGCCAACAATTTGTTGAAATAAACTTTTCTAGCTAAACGAAATATTTATTTAATTTCATAGTAACGATTTCCCGGGGTTTTTTTTTCGTAAATCTTTTATAGAGGTACCCCGTTGCTCCCATTAAACCATTAGAAGTTGAATTTTCCAAACAAAATAGAACTTAAGATATTTATGGTACAGAATACCTCTACTACCTGCTAACCTACTTACATAAATGTTACAATGGGGGATATTAAGAAAGTATAATATATAACTTCCTAAATTCGTTTTATAAGTATATATTATTTATTTTTTGTGAGTCTGAGGTACATAATTTTACCTACCTCAAACTCAAAAGAAATTACGAGCTTGCAAGGAAGGAGCCTCCAGAGTTCGTCTGACGCATCATTGATAACGGATATAAGTAGATCGACCCGACACGAAAGAAGAAATCAAATACGTTATTATAATATAGATTACAGATATAGGTTAGTTAGCGGGCCACATGTGCCACACAGCTTTATCGATCAACAACGCATGCCCCAATGTAGGTCATCTTTTTAAATTTGCGCTTCATAAAAGGCAGAATTATCAGTTTAAATTACTTTAACCTTTAACCAACAGTTCTAAAAATAGTCGCCGTGATTGATCACTAAACAGTTGGATTATAAAAACTGTTAGATCTACCCAATCAAGAGCGAGTATTTTGATATCTATATTGTGATGTAAATGTGCGGAATGTAAACAGGATACATCCGCCTACCTGAATACAAAATCCCAAAACCCAGTTTCCCTGTATCCGGGCCTTGGGATAGCAGAAGCTCGCTCATTTTAATTAACAGAATAAATATTTTTTGTAATAATTATCAATTTCGTTTACGGTGAAGGAAAGGTTGAGAGAAAATTTGCACGTAAGAAAGATTCAAACTGCTCTTGACGGTCGCTAACCAGGCCAGCGTGGTGGATCAAGCAAGCCCTTGCCCAGGTGTGAGATGTGGGCCAGTTTTCGGCTATAATAAAAAAATAACAAATAAGAATAAGGCTGCACCCTTTTTTTATTACTTCCAAAATGACAATAAATATTTTTATGGTTTGTCTTTAATGGCAACACTGACTTTAGTGTCATAAAAAAACTATGCTCATCTTTTTGTTCCGTCAATGTTATTTTTGAAAATAAACATTAATACAATGAACTTTGCATAGTTTGCGTAAAGCCATATAAAGTGAGGTTATAAATAATAAAACGAATATAAAGTGTAAAATGGCTTTCAAATATTTCTTGAGTATATTGTTGACTCACATTTTGCTGAATTGTGCATCGGCGGCGGTACATGGGCACAGCGTCGACACCCTGGAGCGAGAGACGGATGGGAGCTTCCGCGCGAGAGACTACGAGCACTACGGGGACTCCGGCCACAACTCCGAGTTCGACCACGAGGCCATTTTAGGTAAGTACACAGTGTTTTACTGCTTATTTTTTGTGACGTCGGTGTCGCGCGGCCGCTGCCTCGCTGGGTTGTGCAACTGCACTCAGTTGATAAGAAATGCGATAGGGGACGGCGCGCGCCGCAATGTCTGTTAAAAACGCATTGTTTATTTTGACTCCTATTGCATTGGCCATTACTTATTACTTTTCTCAAGGGAGCGTGAGGGAAGCGGAGGAGTTTGAAAAGCTGAGCCCCGAAGAGTCCAAGCGGAGGTTGGCGCTGCTGCTGCCCAAGATTGACCTCAATGGAGACGAACTTATTGACCGGACAGAACTTAAGAAATGGATTTTGCAATCATTTCTGTAAGTGATATGATATTTACTTGTTAAAGTTCACCTACCTTTGTGTGTGTTTATTTATTGTGGGAGATAACTACATCACGGTAATTTATTATTATTTTGATAAACACATGTCTATAATATAATTATTATTTTCATGTTGGAACATTTTTGTAATTTTATTTTTCAAAATTCTTTTTATTCCACTGAATCTAGAGTGAAGTAGACATAAAGAAATATTGCTATTTATAATGAATCTATTATATTGTTGCCTATTAGAGTCCACACAGATGATGATAAGGTTTATTATATGTGTTTCCAAAACACACAGCATTTGTTGAAGAAGCATCCGATAAATTATGCCTTAGATCATGCAATTTCTTACCTTATCTCACTTTTTTATGTTACCTGTCTCTTTCACACGCAGCAGAGCGCGGCAGTTTTTCCTAAACTGGAGCGCACCTGTCAATGTCAACTCATAGCGTTCATAAATTTTGCCGCCAATGCATGCAAAATTTTTCATTGTGATTGAATATTGTTTTTTCAAGTGCTTTACAAGTTTTAAAGTGCTATTTGTGGTTCGAAACAAGTGATTGTGTACTCGACTAATAAGTATGAGCACTCAATCGGACAAAAACAATGACGGTAAGGATTATGTTAGTGGTCGGTCGGTCGCTGTTGCTTCGGATGAAGAACAGTCTTCTCGACGTCAATCTATACCCTCTGGGAGTGACAGCAGCTCTTCCTCATCTTCGGAAGATGAGGAAGGCATTGCCTCGCCGCCTCCGAACAAACGCCGTAAGTACAAACATGTTACTCCTGACCCGCGTATCGAGAGCTTAATAAGCCAAGTGAGTTATATTTCTGGTTTTTTGTCACAATTACCTTACGTTAATCAGAATACTGAGTGCCCAACCCTTCCGGGTCCCAGTAAGGCGATAGAACAAAATTCCCATTCACAATCGCAGTTTCTAATTAACCCTTGCTGTAGTTCTGAGAATTTTAATTTAGGCGATTTAAATACGGACTTCGACGAGAAGAGAGTTATCCCGCCTGCTAAGAAGGAAAGACTTGAAAAGGTCAAACATCTTCAACATTTTGACACACAGGCATGGAAAGGTATTAGATACAAGACAACATTACAGAGTTTTTCTGCAACTCCAGGCTTTGTTTCTTTAAAAGTGAATGAAGAATTTTGTCATTTCAACAAGACAAAAGACTATTTGGCCTCTGCAGAAAATGTATTAGCGGGATTGACCAATGCACAATTAGAGCAACAGGAGTTGTTAAAACAGGGCTTGCAGGACTTACTTAACTGGGCCGCTAGCGACCCAAATAATCTTAATCCTAATACATTATTTGAAAAAGTTACTGGGTTACTGGGACCTGGCTCTCTGCTCCATAAAAGCTCAGATAAGATAATGCAAATTATCTGTGGCAGGAGGGGAGAGTCAATTGAAATTAGGAGAGAGAGAATTATTAAAGAGATTAATAATCCAAATTTAAAGGCTACATTAAGAGGTATACCACCAAGCTCGGAATATTTATTTAGCCGAGAAGCTCTACAACCAATTATTAATTCTCTAGGTGGTGCCCAATCATGGCTAAATAAGCCTGATTATATTAAAGAGAAAAGAACAAACCGGCCTTCTTCAGACTACAAACATGACAAAAGAGCACATAACTCTTTTGATCATAAAAGTGCTAGATCAGATTACAAATTTAAACAAAATAATTTTCAGACCCCACAGAGGCATCAAAAATTTCGGAGAAACCACTCTAAGAAAGGTGATACAGATCAAAAGCCAAAACAGAAATGACTATATACAGAGTCACCAAGCCTTCCAGGCGGGGTGCTTAAAGCTCCATGCCCAAGTGTGGAAGGAATTAGGTGCAAACCAGTTTATTATGAATATAGTTACCAGGGGCCGCTTGCCTTTCAAGGTAAGGCCTCCACTTCAACGTTTAACACCAAATTTAATGAGAAAGTTCAACACAAGGACCTCACCAGATATGTCAGCTGTAGTAGAAGACTTAAAAGAAAAGGGGATTTTGGAAGAACCCACAGTTTTGAATTCCGGTTTCCTTTCCAAGATGTTTCTTGTAAAGAAGCAAGATGGGGGCTTGCGCCCCATTTTCGACCTCAGGGGACTCAACAGACATATAATAACCAAGCACTTTCAATTAGTATCCCAAACAGATGTTGCAGACTTCTTACAAGAGAACGATTGGATGGCCAAAATAGACCTCCAACAGGCTTATTTTCATTTGCCCATATCAAAACCCCACCGTCGTTTCTTAAGGGTGTGTTACAACAACCAAGTGCTTCAACTGACAGCACTACCCTTTGGCCTGTCTTCTGCCCCCCGAACTTTTGCCATGCTGTCCAACTGGATTGCAGAAATCCTACGGGCTCGGGGAATAAGACTATTAGTATATCTGGACGATTACATTCTAGTCAATCAAGACAGAAACAAGTTACAGAGTCAGGTCTCGGAGACCTTAAACATTCTGGAGAGTCTAGGTTGGCATGTCAATTATCAAAAGTCAGTGTTAACACCTTCTCAACAACTGGAATATCTAGGTCTTTTGTGGGACACGGAGAGGAAAACTATGGCCTTACCACCAAAGAAGGTGGCAAAAATAAAAACAGTTTTATCAAAGCTCCTACAGAGGGGTCGTTGCACTCTTCGGGAGAGTCAATGCCTACTAGGTCTCCTCAATTTCGCAAGCTTGACAACCCCAAAAGGGCGCCTACATTGTCGACTGACACAAAGGTTCCTAAGAGGGTTCAGTCGTCCCAGAGGATCACAAAAGAGGGATCTCCCTCGTTGTGTGCAGCGAGAGCTATGCTGGTGGCGAGACGCCATAGACCACAGTTCGGTAGCTTTGCACAAAAAGGAAGTGACCCACTTTTTGACCACAGACGCTGCGGATGTAGGCTGGGGCGCTCATCTGAACGAGAAATATCTGACAGGCAAGTGGGAAGTACACCAGCAGTCGTGGCACTCAAACATGAAAGAGCTGTTTGCAGTGTATGGTGCCATAAATCGACGGAAAAAGTTCCTGCAGAATGCACACATTTTGGTACAGTCGGACAACAGAACTCTCGTGGCATATATCAGGAACGAGGGCGGCACACGATCCCTAGCTCTACTCGAGATGACGATCAAGCTCTTGGAACTGACCGAACGGCTCAAAGTCACTCTTTCGGCGGCGTACCTCCCGGGGAGGTACAACGGCATAGCCGACCGCCTGTCCAGAAATCGACCAGTGCCGGAATGGCACTTGTTGCCCCCGGCCTCGGAGGCCGTATTCAAAATTTGGGGCGTACCAGACGTCGACTTGTTCGCGTCAAACCTAAGCGCGGTCGTAAACGTGTATGTAACTTGGGACTCCAGAGATGGGTCAGCCATTTTTTACGACGCCTTCAGTCGACCATGGAACTTCGAACTGGCGTGGGTCTTCCCACCACCGAATCTTATTCCACAAGTGCTGCGCCACCTCAATACGGCGACAGGAACGTATATCGTGATAGCGCCACATTGGACACAATGTTTTTGGCTAGCAGACCTCAAGGCGCGAGCTCTATCAGAACCAGTACCTATACGGGATCTCCACAACAACCTGATAGACTTAACAACGGGCAGGTGCCCTCCTCACGTGCAGAAGTTGGAACTTCTAGCATGGAAAATTGGGGGTGGGCCAATCAAATAGCTCACTGGTCTTCAGAGGAAAGAGATCTCTTAAAGAAGAGCTGGAGAAACTCAACTTTATCGACCTACAAAGCCCCAATAAAACGTTGGGTTTCATGGTGTGTACAGAACAACATCAACCCTAATTGTCCACAGGGCAATGAAGTTGCTCGTTTTCTGGCCAAGTTGTGTATTGATGACAAGCTTGCCTATAGAACTATACTCCTACACAAATCTGCAATATCAACATACACAGCGACAGGCGAAACCATATCTAAGAATTTCTTTGTGCAACAGATTTTGAAAGCTACTTCTTTAGTTAAACCACCTGAAAAGAAAACACCAATTTGGGACACCGAGTTGCTTTTTAGCTGGCTCAAAAATACCCCAAAATTAGACACATTGTTTGACATATCTAGAAGAACAGCAGTAATCTTATTACTGGCTTCAGGTCGAAGAGTCCATGACCTTACACTTCTAGATTTGTCTAAAGACAATCTTATTATAGAGAGCAACAATCAGGAGGTAACATTATGGCCAAAATTTGGCTCTAAGACAGATAATGCAGATAACAGACAATCGGGATGGTTGCTGAAACAACATCCTGATGAGAGCTTATGCCCAGTCAGACATATTTTGAAATTAATTAGGGCCACTGATATCAGGCGTTCTGAAGGTGGTAACTTGACAAGCCTTTTTATATCAATTCTAGGCAAAATTAAACCAGCCACTCGTACCATTATAGGTGGTTGGATAAAAAATGTCTTTAAGCAAGCTGGAATAGATGCTTCACCAGGCAGTGTGAGATCAGCAGTGGCTTCGAAGAGCTATTTAGAAAACAGGCCATTAGAAGAGATTATAAAGAGAGCAAATTGGAAACATTCTGACACTTTCAGGAATTTCTACTGTCGTGCAGTAAAAAGGAATAATAGCAATGAGAGTAGTGATTATCTTGCTAATAATTTCATAAATCTTTAATATTAGATAATTAAGAAACATTTCATTTTATTGTATTATTTAATAATTAAGGAGATAACTCTAGTTAGGCATATTGTAGTTGATTGATGATCTCTTAACATTATTTCGTGTTTTATTATAATTGATAGAGTAAGTTTTGAGGTAGGAGCGCCTCAACAGATTGTTTTTCTAGTTTTATGATTATTATTGCTATTATTATTATTATTTTTTAAAGAGAAATTTATAACTTTATGTTTTAATTGAATTGATTTTTAAGTTTTCCATTCCATAAATGATTATGTACAATTACAGTGGGATTTATTAATTTTCACATAGCGTTCATTGACACCTGTACCCATTACAGGCTCTTTCACCAGCAGATACCAAACAGGTCTTCAACAAATGCTGTGTGTTTTGGAAACACATATAATAAGACTGTTTTGCATTAAAACAAAACAGTTATTATGTGTGTGGAAAAACACACAGCATTAAAGCAAGGTGCTTGCTGGTGATTGATGGAAGACTATGAGTTGACATTGACAGGTGCGCTCCAGTTTAGGAAAAACTGCCGCGCTCTGCTGCGTGTGAAAGAGACAGGTAACATAAAAAAGTGAGATAAGGTAAGAAATTGCATGATCTAAGGCATAATTTATCGGATGCTTCTTCAACAAATGCTGTGTGTTTTTCCACACACATAATAACTGTTTTGTTTTAATGCAAAACAGTCTTATTATGATTAGTAATAATTATTACTCTACTGCGACGCTTGATTGACAACCAACTAGATTTTAGTAAACCTCTGGTTAGATGAATGAGGATTAATAAAATACTCATAATTAATACTAACAGCAAATTATATTATTATCTCCTTTATTCATCTTATACTTATTATCTAATTTAAATTTGTAAATATAATTTTAAAAAAATACATTTTTAAATATTTAAAAAATAGAGACCAACCAGTATCGGGAACAGGGTCCAAGCTACCAGTGGTTGGGGCTCTAGAGAGAGGAACCTCCTCACAATGTGAGCCGTATCAAGGAGTACCACCCTCTGTATCAAGCCCTTGATCCAGCCTCCCATAAATTATTGTTAAAAAAATTACACTTAATATTTTTCTAATTTAAAATGAATGAATTTCAGCAGTTTGTGAGTATAAAGAGTTACTAAAGTTTATAGTTTACTGTAAGTGGTGAAAACACAGGTTTTAATTTTAGTACTATAAGGAAAGCCCGACGATTGATGTCGGACATTCGTATGTGTTAGAATCGTTGTAAACTTTCATAGTGTTATTCAGGATTTGTTGTTGTAGCTTCAGTCCGATAGTTTTTTTTTTTTTTTTTTTTTTTTAAATGATTTTTAAATTGATTTTTTAGATGGCGCTTTAACGTTTTGCCATGTTGCGAGTAGTTTTCGCTACAAACATATTATTACAGATGAAAATATAAACATTGTATTTGATTGCACTGGCATACAATTTTAAGTTTGTAAGAAATGCTGAATTCAAACGAATAATGGAATGTCTTGACCATTCTTCTCCATAGAAAATCAGCTCTGGAATGTGAGAACTTGAGTCTGACTGTTCTATAAATTGTCTGCAGCACAATAAAATATATTTTATTCTTATCTTATGAGTTATGACTGATACTTGAAAAGCTTGTAAATCAATTGTACTGAGTAGCTCGTCTCTCCACCAGCAAGCTATCCCGCGAGGAGGCGTCGGAGCGCCTGCTGGAAGCCGACGACGACCGCGATGGAGCCGTCACGTGGAATGAGTACCTGCACGATGCATTCGGAGCTGAGTCCGAGGAGGACATTGGGCCTGATGACACTGGAGACACAGGAATGGTATGTACTACACACACACTATTTTTAAATGCAGATTTATTTTATTTGAATAATATAATTCATAGTTCGGTACTAAGTTTCTTGTCTGTTTGTGATATTCATGTCCGTAAACCGCACCCACTGTAAGGGATAAACATATAAAGCGTAAAAAAAATGTGGCTGGTCCATTGTCCATGTGAATTTACTGATGAACAGAGAAAGTGACCAATTTGTCATTGATAACTGCATGACAGTCCTGTTAAAAATTACACAACATAAATGTATAGTCATTAACATTGTCCTGTTCGAAGTTGTATTTAAGTATTGTAATATTGTAAAGTGTAAATACTTGTAAATTTCAGTACTTTTTGTGATCCCGATTTTTCCCTTTTTCTGAGCAATTTTTTTCAATTTTCTTTACCTAAAAACCTCACAATTTAATAAGGAGAGTAGCCAACAGCACGTTTGGCGCAGTGGTTGAGGGATCGACTGCTGAGCTACCTGTTGCGGGTTCGATCCCCGCACGGAACAAATATTTGTATGATCTAAAGATAATTGTTTCTGGTCTGGGTGTTTGTGTGCATGTGTATATGTGTTTGTAAACGCAACCACGATACAGGAATTATTGCTAGTGTGGGGCAAAGTTAAAAAAAAATGTACCCCCGTTGTCAAATGATGCGCTTACCAACGAACAGCATTTAATTTTAATTATATAAATGTATTCAAAATTACGAAAATTTCGTCCACTTTTGTCGCTGAGTGTACAATAACAATAATGGAAAATATTTGTTATGTAGCTGGTAAAAGAAGAGAAGGCGATGTGGATGGCAGCTGACACCAACGGGGACAGACAACTGGACTTAGTCGAATTTGAGGTCAGTGCCCAACTGCCCACACCACCACGATGTTGCACTCTATACTCGGTTTGTTTAGGTACTTAACTAAAGGTAAACAATCTTGATGTGACTTTTTACACAAACACATATTAAACAAATAAACTACTGCTTAAACTAGTGGTTCAATTGATTTGGTAATCGTTATTATTGTTTTACATTGGTTTTTAGTCGCGTTTTATTTTTAAACTGAGTTTTTAAACAAAAAATATTAAAAAGACACATCAAGATTGTTTACCTTTAGTTAAGTACCTAAACAAACCGAGTATAGTGATAGAAATAAGCTTCACAGCACAATCGCTCATGCATAGTGGAAACATTAGCCAATATGTAATGGTGGGATATGTGGTGAATGATGATGTCCCACTATTTTGTTTAATGAGTAGGCGGGGTGCGGTGCTCGCTACGCGTCGTGGGTTCGACGCCCGCATTGAACAAATATTTGTATAGCGTACACTTGTTCCAAGTCTCGCTAAACATTTGAGATATATTTTTTAAAAATATACTCAGAGGAGAAATGTTTTTTAAAAGAAAAACAAAACGTACCTTTATAACGGAAAAATTCCTTATTTGAGTTGAATCTATAAATATTTCTCACTTAATATTTCATTTACGCGTACCAGAGAAGCTAGTTCGAGATGGCACAGGATGGGTGGAAGAATTTGGGGGAGGCCCTTGCCCAGCAGTGGGAAAGTTCAACAAAAAAAAAACATATTATTATTTTATCACCAGACATTCACGAACCCTGAGGAGCATGAAGTGATGCATCAGTTCCTGATAAACCACACTCTGAGAGAAAAGGACACCAATAAAGATGGCCGCATTGACTTCAACGAATTCATTGGAGACAGAGGTGAGACTTTAAGGCCATTGACCATGCCAACCTGCAGGGAATTACGATACACACCCATAATCAGTTTAACAATTCAAATATGTACAGGCAGCAACAATAAGTAATGTAATATAGGTACACTTAACGAAATGCAAAAGCGATTTTTAGAGGAAATAATTATTGAAATCTTGAACAATTTTAGACATAGTATCTGCGGATATATAGTCATTTAAATCTTATTATACCAATAGTTTGCGTTGCGGTTTAACCAAGAATAAACGTTTGAAATACGGTTTTTGTGTACATATTTTTGATGCTGACTGTATTGCGCGGTTGGCACACGTACCAAGGACCGATGACACTACAATAATTTTATAATTTTGTCCTTGTATCCTGGCCAGGATCAACAGGACAAGTGTCGGTAAATGTTTTTTATGCGATACACTGAAAATCAAGTCTCTTGACTTTTCTGTTAACACAGAGACAAAAAGACAATATGATAATCAGTGATCGGAGTAGGTATATTGAAATGAGGTCAACTTTCCGAAACGTACATATTAATATGGACATTGCCCCGAAATCCCGGACATTGTTAATTTTTTAAACCGGAATTTAAATTATGAGCTGTATAATGTATAAAAATAAGTAGAATGCTATACGTAATTAAATATATAAATACCTACCTATGTAAATCTCGTATGTACTTATCTACTTAACTTTCGAGTGAACACAAAAAAATAGCTATATAGAATTCTATTTATTATATTTTATTTACAACAAAACGAAAATCTATTTTAATTACGTCGACTGTAGGCCGACCGTTTAACTCGCGTATCGCCTGCGCGGTAAGAAGGGAGCGGGGGCGGGTAACGCTACACACGGAGTCAATAATCCAAAGATTTATCTCGAGATAGACATTGTTGGTAAAGAATAAAATAATAAGTATCTTTTTTTATTAAGCGTTACCCGCCCCCGCTCCCTTCTTACCGCGCAGGCGATACGCGAGTTAAACGGTCGGCCTATAATTCCATTATTTATTCAAATCTAAGCGAACAGACGCGAACCCGTCATAAATTTAAAGTACCCCAACCCGGACGCATGTGTCCAAACATGTTTAATTAATCATCTACGTTGAGACTGAGAGGAAATTGTCGCGTAAACAACATCGATATTACCGTGAGAACAGCGGAGTAGTAAACAAACGAGTGAAGTGTAGCCGATCTACCGACGGCAGACATCTTGTTGTAAACACTGACAGCAACCACTGACAGCAAACACTGACATCTTGTTGTAAACACTGTAAACAACCTCACTAGGATTTTTCCTAGGTACAGTTGACAGACATAATAATAATGTCCTCCTGACCGATTTCGGTCACGGCGGCCAATCTCACCGGAGATTAGCCAACTACGCAGGAGATATTATAGTACACAAGTGTGTGCGCAAATACAGATGCTCTCTCTATTCCTTCACTCTCATAGTCCGATGGGACGGCAATCCGACACGACCGGAGAGAGATCAGGCGCAGGACCAACGGCTTTACGTGCTTTCCGAGGCACGGTGTGTATTCACATACACGAAGACCCAGACCCGAAACAAATATCTGTAGATCATACAAATATTTGTTCCGTGCGGGAATCGAACCCGCGACACGTAGCTCAGCAGTCGATCTCTCAACCAACTGCGCCATAGTATATCTCACATGTACACCCAAGACCCGGAAGACTTTTGAACTTACCATCAGCTGTGATACTGGCCAAACGTAACCCTAAAAAACTAGAGCATCTAAATATTTGTACCGTGCGATCGAACCCGCGACACGTTCACGTCCATTTGTTTACTATTTTGCCAATCAGTGGTTTCGTTGCCTTACTGTTATTTTTTATTTTATTCAGATTAAAATAATTATCCATATTTTGTTAGTTATAAAGGTCCTAAAGCTATATTAGTAATTATATATAAATAAAAATTAGACCTCCACTATTCTGTCACGTGCAGTCTTATCAGCCTCCCCAACACAGCAGACTGGTCTCTCCGAAATCATCTTCAGGATTCTATTGGTGGTCCCCCAAATCCGGCGCATCACGGACGCTGATCTTTTACGCATAAAAGTCATCTACACTTGCTTCCGCAAACATACCCGATGCACCACAGTACCGGGGGAGCCTCACCAGAATCCTGAAGGCATTGTTGTATTAAATACGTTGTATGCCCGCTGAGTGTAGTTGGTCCAAAGTGCGCAGGTGTAGAAGGATTGACAGTAGGCCCTGAACAACGTCAATTTAACATCTACTGTACTGTTATGACTTCGCTAGTTTTCTGCTGGGATTCGTTCATACTAGTTTATTTTACCGTATTTTCATACCGATGGCAAATATTTTATAACAACAAGACTTGTTTAAATCCACGCGCGCGCAAGAATCATTTGAATTTGAACTTACTGTCTATCACTACATATTTTGAAACAAAGTCCCCCGCCGCGTCTGTCTGTCTGTTCGCGATAAATTCAAAAACTACTGAACGGATTTTCATGCGGTTTTCACCAATAGACAGAGTGATTCATGAGGAAGGTTTAGGTGTATAATTCGTTAAGGTTTTATGTAAATTAGTCGAAATATGACGATGATAGTTGAAGATGTCGGAAAAAATCATGCTGACTGGGAGCTTTACTGGCGTGCGCCGACTGCTCGACGTAACGGGCTGATACGACACTACGACAGAAAAAAATGAAGGCGTATATGCTCTGCTACCCGTGCGAAGCCGGGGCGGGTCGCTAGTGTATAATAAAAGTCACACTGTACTGAATTAAGATTGAAACCACGTCAGTTATATCAGCTTATACCTAGTTTATATAGTAGAAGACTGCCTATTTGGTCTAGTGATCCCTACTAAGCGTGAGGTCCTGGGTTCGATTTCCGGGTCGTAACATATTATTGGGTTTTTCTGTAAGGAAATTCTCAGTAGCAGCACAGAGTCTGGAACTGTGCCCGGTAGATGGGAATAGGTTCGCCACCTATTACATGGGACTCAAAAACGGAATCGGCGAAATGTGGGTGTAAAATAGTAAACCTCTGCCTAACCCTTCGGGGAATATGGGCGCGATGCTACGTTAGTGTAATATTATGTATAGTAGAAGAAAATGATCAGCTGACTGTTGTGTTAGGTAAAATCAAATACACAAAGCCAGTGCCGGATTACGTAGCAAGAGTAGCAATTGCCCCGCGCAGAAGGGGGCCCCGCGTATCCAAAGCTGCCCACCTCCGCCTGAGCGTAATTTTTTGAGTGAAACTTATTAAGACATGATATATTGAATTTACTTGATGTCACAAAAACGTGAAACGTCACACCTGTTTTCCGACTAAGACAATCTACGTCAGACAATCGGTAACCGATTATTTGTTAGCGAAAGTAAAACACAAAATTTCATACGGTAAACGCACAAATTCTACAAAAAGTCACTTTATAGCAGATCAAGGGTCCCTCGATAGAATTTGCTACGGGACCCGCGCTTGCTTAATCCGGCATTGCACATAGCACATGAATAAAGCGGTACAATAATTTGATGTTTAAAGTGCGATCTTAGACGCTGAACTATCAACTTTACAAATACTTGACAAAAACATTATCAAATAGCGTTATAACTACAGATATACACTAATTGCTTTTCTCCTGAAAATAGGTTCCTCTCATGCCTCGTTCCGCGCGGGGAAAATGCCGTCCGTAAGGGATTACTTGAGACTAAGTTTAAAGGGTAAATTTTTTAGGTTATGTGTAGTTTGTTTCGTAGAATAGAATAGATTTATATTTCATTTAACCAGGTATTTATCAAATGTCTAGGCACAAGGTTACAAAGAGTAGGTCCTATGGAGAAATATATATCGTTGAGTATATGTAGTTAATTATGGTTTTAATACGTTAATTATATATCCATCCACTAGCTTCCGCCAACAGCTTCGCCCGCGTGGTTTACGAACCCGTACATTTTCCCGGGATAAAAAGTAGCCTATGTGCTATTCCAGACTATAATCTATCTCTGTGCCAAATTTCATCCAGATCCGTTTAGCCGTTCTGGCGTGAAAGAGTAACAAAGATCCATCCATTCCATTCCATTCCATCCATCCATCCATCCTCGCAAACTTTCACATTTATAATATTAGTAGTAAGTAGGATATTACAGAACCTTGCTCAGCGGTTATCTTTACTGAGCACAGATTTGAGTCTGTCATTTCATACATATTATTGTCACTCAAACGCTGTTCAACTAGAGATTACAACGGAGCGTTGTTCCGAAATACGTGTTCAGATTTTTTTACGCTTGATTTTATTCGTGATTATAGTTTATAGGCATATCTCACATGCTCACACAACCAAACTCGGAACAACTATTATTTATATATTTTTTTGTACACTTGAACAGATATTTAACAGTATGCAAGCTATAGAAAAAAAAAAAACCGTGTGACAATCGAACTCATGACAACATGACATGTAGAACAGAAATCTAAGCGCTTAATCACTACGCCAGTCCTGCAGTCGTATGTTTTTTCTTTTTGAATTAACAACATATCAAAAACTACCCTCGATCAAAGTGACAGTCATGACAGATAGATGATGGTTGTCAATTTTATTTCAGCATACGTACCGACATCAGCTATTAATATATAAATTTATAAAAATATATTGCGAAATACGTGTCGAGGATCGGTTTGGTTGCATGTTACATTATTTCTATCACACCTTTTGCATGTGCATATATTTGCGGGCGGGAGGGCGGTGCTGTGCGCAAGCTTGCAGTAGTTTGGCGGAATTAAAACTAAATATTCTAGTTGTATATCTTATATGTCATGGATTTCCGCAAAGTAACGCCTGAATCCATTTAAAAAAAAAAAACTTTCAACCTCAAAAAAAATTGGAAACATCCATACAAAAATGTGATATCTTGAAATCGTTTTCGAATTTCAACTGGTTCATAAATATTGCAGAATTGTCATTTAGACAGCGACACTTATCCGATACTACCCTCTATTAATGTGGCAATACAGTGAGACCGCACACTGCGCCACGAATTAAAAGCAATTAAATCGATAAAAGCACCGCGTTTAATGGCTGACACAGTTTTATAGAAGCACGTAACGTTCTTTGATCTTTTGTTTGATTGTTTTTTGTGATGTACACATCAACCTCAAATATGGAGTCTTCAAATCGCGAGTGAACTTTCAAAGTCCATACCGTCGCTTTACATTAGGCGTTACAGTGTTGTCGCGGGTTCGGTTACCGCACGAAACAGATGTCTGTGTGGTCTTCAGATAGTTGTCCCGGGTCGTGTTGTGCGCATGTGTAAGTAAAATGTACCCTCTATTTAGCGAAAAATCCTAGAGTGGAACTTACGCAAAGATTATTTCGGAAGGAAAGTATGAAACAGCAACTGGTCGTAAAATTGCGGTTTTATTTACTTCAGGTGGTATATTTCGTTGCACATGCGTAGTACTAAAACACACAAACTTCCGCGACCGATCATCGATCACGGGTTTGTCAGCCTTTTACATAACGTACGTACGTAGACAGTTTAGCCTATTAGATCCACGCTTTTAAAGCATAATATAAATCCTATGCCAACAGGTGCACAGCAGGACAAGGGGTGGCTGATCTCCGAGAAGGACAAGTTTGACAATGACCTGGATCTGAACAAGGATGGTGTGCTCGATCTCGAGGAAATACACAAGTGGATCATACCTGACAATGAGTGAGTAAACGAGAAAATAATTTACGTAACATAACATAGCATCACGCCTGTATCCCCGAAGGGTTGGGCAGAGGTGTAGTATAGTACAGCCACATTTCGCCGACGCTGTAATTAAGGCCCATATTATAGGGGGCGAGCCAATTGCCATCAACCGGGCACAGTTCCAGACTCCGTGCTGCTACTGAGAATTTCCATACAGAAAAACCCAATAACACTTTGCCCAACTTGGGAATCGAACCCAGGACCTCACGCTCAGCAGTCACTTAGCGCTTGCGACCACTAGACCAATGAGGTAGTTTGACTGCCACATTAGTCTAACATAGCATCACGCCTGTAATCCCGAAGGGTTAGACAGAGGTGTACTACAGTATTGTCACATCTTGCCGATGCTGTTATTATGCCCCGTATAATAGGGGGCGAGCCAATTGCCATCAACCGGGCACAGTTTCAAACTCCGAACTGCTGTTACTACTTTCTGAAACGTCCATAAGATTCTTCTGGTACTGTCGGTGGCCTACATTACCTGACCCCCCTAGAATTTATCATATAATCAATGCCGGATTAACCACGTAGCAAGAGTAGCGGTTGCGGGCCCCGCGCTGAAGGGGGCCCCGCGTATCCAAACCCGCCCATCTCCGCCTAGGCGTAATTTTTTGGGTGAAACTTATTAATAAAATATAACACAGAATTTCATACGGTAAACGCACAAGTTCTACAAAAAGTCACACTATACTTAAGAGGCTATAGCAGATCAAGGGCCCCCGATAGAATTTGCTACGGGCCCCGCGCTTGCTCAATCCGGCACTAATGTCTAGGGGTTCAGGTAATGTAGGGCACCGACTGTACCTAATAAAAAATAGGGATATTACAAAAAATTAAAAATAAATCCTAGTCTACCTCTAGTTATGTCTAGGACATAAAGTGTACTTAGCCTAGTATATATAAACTAGTATCATAATTTAGACAAACCGACATTAAATAGTGCAATGTTACAGAAGTTTGTGCCTCATCGCAAATTTAATGAAATCACTGAAAAGAAATTCCCAAATGACTCTTCCTTATCGATCGAAATTACATCGAAACAATTTGCACGAATGTTGGTGACCCGTGAAAATATTAATCCGTTACAAATTGCGGCATATGTACGCTGAATTGCATGTGAGTTATATATTAGTAGTGTCCATGAAAATTATGTTCATATCTTGTTACTATGCTGCGGCAATATTTTTCTATGGTTAGATTGCTCCAATACCTTCAAAAACGTGAAAAGGGAGGATCCTCCGACCAGGTAAGGTGGTTAGCCTGGCGGACCGAAGCCCGACGGTTAATGTCGGACATTCGTATATGTGTTAGAATCGTTGTAAACTGTCTTAGTGCAATTCAGGGTTTGTTGTAGCTTCACTCCGATAGATGGCGCTTTACTTTTGTCGTGTTACGAGGAGCTGTCGCTACATCGCTCCCTAAAATTAGATATTATTTACACCTCGTCTACAACTCGGCAAATATTTAGTATAGTAAAAATATATATTTAATCTATGACGCAATGGCGCCTTGAAATTAGGTCGTAGGTTCGATCTCTACACGCGGTCGTATTTTTTTTTTTTTTTCATTATTTAAAACTTTAGTAATAAATGCCGAAATCATTATCCATTACAGCCAAAGTGCTGATTTTATGTACCTAAGTTAGGAAATATAAACTTAATAATGTCCTTCTGACCGAATTTCGGTCACGGTCTCTACGCAGGAGATATTATAGACCACAAGTATGTGTGCAAACACAGGTGCTCTCTCTATTCCTTCAGTCTCATAGTCCGATGGTACGGCAATCCGACACGACCGGAGATCAGGCGCACGACCAACGGCATTACGTCCTTTCCGAGGCACGGTGTTATTCACATACATAAAGACCCAGACCCGAAACAAATATCTGTAGATCATACAAATATATGTTCCGTGCGGGAATCGAACCCGCGACACGTAGCGCAGCAGTCGATCTCTCAATCACTGCGCCAACCGTGTCGTCATAATAATCAATAAAGCTTATTTATAACCATCGTATCGTCATCCTGTTATGTATTAGCTTACGCTCGCGACTTCGCCCGCGTGGTTTACGAACCCGTACATTTTTCGGGATAAAAAGTAGCCTATGTGCTATTCCAGACTATAATCTATCTCTGTGCCAAATTTCAGCCGTTCTCGCGTGTAAGAGTAACAAAGATCCATCCATCCATCCTCACAAACTTTCACATTTATAATATTAAGTAGGATTCCCTATACTATTGGAATACAGGTCGCTACTTATAACATGGTCCTTTAATCGTTTGCCAGGCATAATTCCACCTGAACTACTACTGAAAACCTCCCAATAGAAAAACCTAATAACACTGCCCAATCTGGGAATCAAACCAAGAATTGATGCAGAAGCTCATTAAATTCAGTGTTTAAAAAAAAAGCTGACCAACATCTCCGCTCTATTACAGTGAAATAGCAGATGAAGAAGTGGACCATCTGTTCGCTTCAGCGGACGACGACCACGACAACACCCTGAGCTTCAAGGAGGTGATGGACCACCACGACGTGTTCGTGGGCAGCGAGGCCACGGACTACGGCAGCGACCTCATGGGCGACCACTTTGATGACGAGCTCTAAGCTTGTTACCTGCAAGATCCTCGTTATCATAGTACGGTGAAATGTTTTAGCACGTACAGGTGAATGATGACGTTTTGAGGTGTATGGCAGTTGTTTTTTGAGGTTTTCAAAGAGCTATTGGTGGATAGCACAGAGCCTTAACAGAATTATTTTTAATACTCACTCCACCCATAGAGCTAGAACCGTTTTGTAAGACAGTATTGTCTCAGTGACGCAATTTATTGCTGAAAGGCTGAAACAGCCACACATGTAATATGTTGATGAAGCAGCTTAGTTATTTGAAACCTCGACTATACTCGATAACTATACCTCACTTGGGTCTGAAAGAAGCGTTCGCAACGCCACGGCATTATTTAGACGGTACGACGGTAGGTTTGGACGCTCTAGAGACGCGGATCATTTTTGATACCCGACGATAATAGTAACATAGTAAGTTTTTCAATTACTTATTTCACACTAATCAATTACGCATCAAAATACTCCTCCGCATCGCTGTCAACCGGCAGTGCCCAGAAAATTTATTTCTTATTTCAAGAAACAAATTAAGATATCGTAAAATGCAAGAATATCTAAAATTGGGAAGGTCAGAGCCAGCTCTCGTCGCTAAATGTGAACCTGCTGAACTATCAATTTTTCAAGCGACAGGGTTGACGTATGTATGTACGGGAGACGCCAAGTGACTGAGTATAGTTGCCGAGTTCCTGATAACTGTCCATATCACCATGAGTCACACCATCTGAGTTTATAATTATAATGTAGTTAGGTATGTGAAGAAACCCTTGTTAATATGTGTCATGTGCAAATTATTGTTCTAATTATTTATTTACTCAATATTATTAATAATAATGTAATTTTAATTTTTAGAGTTAGTTTTAGCTACGGCCTAATTTTAATTGTCTTTTGGTGCTAGAGATATTTGTTTTCGAATATGCGTTGTCTCTCATTTGACTCTGTGTTAAATTAGTAATATAATGCGGATGGGTAACTCTACGGCTTATCGGATGTCGATGCCTTGAATGTGAACTCGTAGACAAGTGTAAATTCGCTGGAAAATATGAGTGTAAGGCGTCAAATACATGATTCGTTAATGTGGCGTTTCTATTTAGGTGTTGTAAATAGTAACTTGTCTACGAGCCCAATCAGTGTCACCCACCTGCCATTTTTTTACTTAACTAGCGCTATATTTCTTGTGGTAAATTCCTGAACTACTTAACTATCAATTTAGTGTTGCCATAAGACAAAAAATATTATTAAATGTACTTCATTCATGGTACAAAGATATTCTGTAATATCAAATAGTTTCAAGTTGTTTTGTATTATGTTGCACAAAACATGCATTAAGTAATTCAATACGTAGACTAGTCATAAAAATAAAATATTAATATATTTTAGGATATCAATTTATATAGATGAACATTGTTTAAAAAGTTAATCATTAGATCAGTGTTACAGTGTATGGCAATATGTAATTAATATTAACGCAATCAATTAATTGTACGACAAAAATGCTTATTAAACAATGTTTACTAAAGCACTCCTTTATTTTCCGCGGTACGGAATCACAATCACGTGTGCGGCGCAGATATGTAATTATTAAAATATTTATTGGACGGTGTAATTATCGTCCCAGTGTGTCTCTAAATTAAAATTTTGTAGATTATTTTTATCCAAAATAGTAGAACTTGGTTTTATGTTTATTTCTGGAAGTTCTGCTTTGCTTGTATCAACACTGATTATCGTAAAAAGTATACTGATTGTTCATTGAGCGGTGAGTACCCACAGTCGTGCGAATTAAAGCTTTCATGAAAAGAATGTCATATATTATATGCACAATAACAAAATATATAATAGGACCAATGTCCTATTACATATTCTACATATATCCCTTAACATTAAGAGAAAGGGAAATAAAACGCCCAAAACACTTCCATTTACAATGTTTTTTTAATCAATATAATAATATTCTTAATAAATCCAAAATATTTACACAATACAAAAACATACAATACGACCATGATCGGCGTCCGTGGCCGCCCGGTGACGGCCAGTGCTACTATGACTATCCAATTTCGGGGAACTGCTTGCAACAACTACTCTATTGCGTTGGCTTAAAGTCCAGTATTGATTGCCGCTTCCCATTTCACGAGTAGATAGAATTACTGGCCACAAGAACATACATTTAATAAAACAAGTAGTTTGTTTAACAAATAACCGTTTTATTGTGTCCAATAGACTTGTGGCAATGTGACCATTTAATAAGATATTTATAATATTAGGAAGCGGCGCGATCAACGCTGCCGATATATCAGCGCCGTTTCATGGTACGTCATGATATTTAAAATACGCACACCGAACTACCGCCCAATGATAGAAACAGGACGATGGCATACCATGAAACAGACAATTCAATTCATCTACAAGCTTTGATTAATATACAAACTTTGACACTTACGCATCAACAATTTTATAGACAATTTATTCCCATTTACACGACGGGCTGGGATGTGTATAAAATCTCTGTGTTACAAAACTGACGCGTCAGGACCTATTCCACTCTTGCGCAGGTGTTTCGACGTTACCTCTCTTTCACATAGATAAAAAATAAATTGCTAAGTAAGGAGTGATGCAAGCCTTCAAAGAAAATCAACGTGATATCTAATAACAAGCGAAAACTGGCTGCGTTCACACTACAATACATATAGCAACATTATTATAAATCAGTTTAAGTAGTTAAAAACTGGATTTGAGAATCATAAGGAAACGGGTGAACGCAATAACAAACTTGCAATATATCGACAAACAGACGTGTGATTGCTATCGGAGAAGACCAAGTCTACGGCCTAGTATTATCGACATCTAATAACTTTCGGGTTCCGCAGGCCCTACTGAATCCTCCCTGTATGGAATGCGATTATAAAAAAAAGGATACGACAATATAACCCCACCGTTTACATTTTACTTATAAAATATAAATTATACAAGACAATATACATAATAATTAATAATATGTATAGAACAATTTATCCATCGAATAATTATTAGTGTTTTAAAAATAACTATATAACTTCTTAACTGAGAAGTGTAAATCTATTTTTTCATTTAATAACTATGCCATATTATATTATTTTGAACTAAAATAATGATTGGATGAATGTACCTAAACACTTCAATGAGAAATGGATTAATTTTATTATTAGTACTATGAAAGTATACCAATTCACTTTTTGTTCCCAATGGATACATTTCATTGGGAAATTTCCCAGTCGATACACTCCAATGGGAATACTTCGCTCAACTTTGTATTGAAACGTCTAGGAACAAATGTTTAGCGAGTTAGGTGACAAAAATTAGCCTACAACTTGGTGGAAATGAGGAGTTGCGAGCGAAGCTGACATTGTACCAATGGGACTTCGGTTACCATGGAACCTCTATTGCATGACCACGATCACCTACGTAGAGTGCCCTCACTTATAAATGTTACTCTAATATTTATATAATATTACAATATATTTACGAAGCGTAACGTGTTTTCGTATTGGAGACACATATTTGACATAACAACAATTTTCGACCCCTCAGACGAATAGCTACGAATATTTTACAAAACAGTGCAGAAAATAACATTTATAAGTAAAAGAATATTGTTACGGCTAAACGCAAGCCTCGTTAAGTGGCACTCAACAAAACACCTTTTAGAAACACGATCTCAGGTGTTTTTGCAATTGGTATTGCCAGATGGACCTCTAAAATGATATTTTCTTGATTGCCACACTGATGTGAACTGATGAATAAAATAATATTAATGTATATGTAACGATACACGAATGTAAATGCACCTTCACCAATAATTTTTTGACATAAACGCTTCTATTTCAAACGCAATATACTTTAGCTGGAGAAATAGTATATAATATTCCAAAATATTCAATAAAAATCATGTTTCGGTAATATAATTTACAAATTAAAATTTAAAATGATTTATTTATAATTGATGAATCTCTCGTCAGTGTCAGTGTGGACAGTTCCCCAACTGAAGTATATGTTATAATGTTTTATTGTATAACACAAGCTCATTACTGCTAGAACGAAGGAATCTCGTAAGTAACCCTACGGCACAGTGCACTGCTAACTTGATACAAACGAAAGTAAATATAATCATTTTTATTACATTTTTCATTACAGTTACAAATAAGTTTAAAACTAGTTATCATTTTTTATAATTAGCTTGTTTTTTAATATTATATTATAATGTTTTAATGCGGCCCGCGTGAACGTACAAACACACTTTTATATATATGAGTTGATAGCCTCGCGAGGCTTGTAAGTTAGATATATAATAAAAATATTGCAAGGAGAAGTAGATATACGTATGTATACAGCTGATGACCTCGCGAGGCAACCTATGATAATTATCTATTAGAAAATTAAATAAAAATAATGTATACTACGCTAGGCATATACGATGGAATTAATAAAGTAACTTTTATACTTGACGAGGCAGCCTCGAACACGCGAGATGAGTGTTATATACTCAACGACGTAGTTACATATAAAAAATGCCACTGTCTCGTTCATCATATAATACCTCACGAAGTACGCGACCCTGGTGTAATATAAAATTGGTATAGTAAACTAGGCACACGACCCGGACCTGCCTCGTCTGGCGTAACATTGTAATCTCCAAGCTGCCTCTTCCAGTATATATAGACAATAGCACGTAAATAAAAGTGTGTGTGTAGGTGTGTGGCGGGCTGAGCGTCGGTGTAGCAGGCCTGGGGTGGCGGGTGTTGCCCGGCGCCTGTTGTGTTGTTACCTACTACATACCTTAACCCGCGCGCACGCCCTCACCTAACGGCGATTTTGTCTGGAATTTGATAAATTTGAGCTTACATATCAGTTTTCAGAAACTAAAAGTCGAATCGGTTCTCACAAGTATAGGTATGTAGGCCGTAAATACCAACCAATAGGTGGTAAATACCAATTTACTTACATTAATTTGTTTTGATACAACATATTGCGATCATTTTCCAAAGGATCTATACCATTAGTTCCCAAAGTGGTCCAGGTGGACCCCAGGGGTCCCCGGGAGACTCGACGGGGGTCTAAGTTGGCGTGACCAAAAAATGTGGGTTTACAATTCAATTTACAATATGGTAGAAATGTAGCTGCAGGGGGTCCACCGGAACCAGCTAAATTTTGAAAGTTGTCTATGAGAAAAAGAAGTCTGGGAACCTCTGATCTATACGATAGGAACATGTCAATACTTATAAGAGGCCAACGTGTCGCTGTACGTGTTGTGTGATAACAAAGCAGGCTCACCACAAGAGCGGTGCGGTATCACTTGCAGCAGGAGGAGCCGCGCGGCTGCTCGGCGTCCCCGAGCCGCCGCGCGCCCGCTGCCGCCGCTCCGCCGCCGCCCTCGCTCTTTGGTAACTTGTTCGCTGGAACACAACAATAAATTCTTAGCCACAAAATAAAAATACAAAGGACTGATGGAGAGGTCCGGTAATCATCAAAAAATCTATATCCAGATAGATGACTTACTTTTTCACATCAATATAAGATAGCACTCCAAAATTGCCCACCCGTAACCGATAACAAATACGAATAAAGTGCCTAGAATGATGTCAAAGATATATAATTGTCTCCACTCACCGATAGCTAAGAATATGTCGTTGACGTTCATGGCGGTCTTGGCGCTGGTCTCCATAAAGAGCAGTCCGTTCTCGTCGGCATAGGCCTGCGCCTCCTCGAACTCCACCATGCGCTTGGCAGCCAGGTCGCTCTTGTTGCCGGCTAGGGCTATCACTATGGAAGGTGACGCTTGCCTTTGGAGCTCTTTCACCCAATTCTTGGCGCGGCCGAATGTGTCCTGGGGAAGGTAGAAGAGAAATTTATACCTATCTACTCTTTACATAGGTTCATTGAGAGCTTTGGATAAGCAGCTCGGTAATAATCGAGATATAAGTATATATTCGTAGCGTCCTATACATGGGACTTAATAACGGCATCGGCGATATGGCTGTACAATATTACACCGCTGCCTAACTCTTGGGAATATAGGCGTGGTGTGGCTATGTAAATATTCTTAGAAAAAAATTAAATACACGTCTTATCACGTGGTAAAACTGGTAAATAAGTAGAATTAATTGAGTATAATGGATATAGTAACGGGTGCCGTCTGTTGGGACTGGTCAGCTCATAGCTGCCATGTCAATCTTATCAGAATATTTGTTATTAATTTAAAAATCAGGCTTGTTTATTTTAAACTTTTTTTTACATTGTCCTCACATAAGTTTTTGATAACAATGTATTTTAACAAAATATTGTAAGAAATTCTGAATTTAAAAGAGTAACCATTGAGTTTCTTGCCCGTTCTTCTCCATTGGACGTCAACATTTTGGAACGTGGCACCTAGAGTCGTAACTATTCTTAAGTACCTGTATATGGTCTACATGCATAAAAAACATATCTTATCTATGTTTGTTCAAGAATAGAAACAAAAAATCTTGGTAAAATATCTGTAGATATTTAAATTCAACTTAGCCACATAAAAAACGGTGCATAAATTAACAATTAATGCTAATTTTAATTTTTCAACATTCCAATCATGAACGAATTTAAAAGTAATCAAAAAGATTCGATTGATTAAAGTTATTTTTTTCGTTTTCAATTTAATATCAAGTCATGTTTATCAATTTAATGGACGTATCAGATAACCCACTAAACCAGTGTACAGATGTATTTACCGTCTATATCAGTCTTAGTTTCACATGGTACACTCAGCGACATAAGTAGACGAATTTTTCTTACAATATTCTATAATAATTAATTAACAAAGTGTAAAGAAAGTTGCTAGGTTTTATTAATTTAAAATTTTACAATGAGCAGCTAATTTTGTCGCCGACTGTACATAGTACCATAGTGTATTAACATATATTTGATTACCACTCGATGAATGGAGAGTGATTAAAAATAAACATAATATATTGATTTCCGGCTAAACGTACTATAGGAATGACGCATTACATAGTATATGGGGCTTATCGCAACGGAGATATTTAATGGTATTGACATTTTATTATGCAGTCTACACCGCTGCCTAACCCTTTGGGGAATGCAGGCGTGATGCTATGTTTTTGTCTAATAAAATTTCTAGTAACGATATATTCAATGGCGGCGTAGCATGGGTTGCCACCCGGGGCGGTTTTCTATTTGCCGATGACGTTATTAAGTCCCATGTAATAGAAGGAAAGCCTATTGCCATCTACCGAGTACAGTTCCAATCTCCGCGCTGCTACTGAGAATTTCCATACAGAAAAACCCAATACACTGTCCGATCCGAGAATTGACCCCAGGACCTCACGCTCAGCAGTCGCGCTGGCGACCACTGGACCAATGAGGTACACAGAAAAAACTAATATACACATTTAGAAATCCTTTCACACATCCATACTTCACCTTCATTAACTTGTTTTTCTTAAGATAACCTGCATTAAACTCTCATCAAGTACATGAAACACCTACACATACTAGTCTCAATTATATAAATATATATATATATATTAGCTGTGCCCGCTACTTCGTTCGCGTGGATGTCGGAACTTAACAATGTATTTTTTAGTGAGACCAAATGCACTTAACCCTATTTTTTTTCTAAAATAAAAGATTTTTTCTAAAATAAAAGTAGCCTAAGTTACTCCTTATTACATCAGCTACCTGCCAATAAAAGTCCCATCAAAATCGGTCCAGCCATTTCAGAGATTAGCCTATACAAACAGACAGACAGACAAAAATTGAAAAAAATGTTATTTTGGTGTATGTACCGTATATATATTCATATGCATGTAGTAAAAAACGGTTATTTCAATATTACAAACAGACACTCCAATTTTATTTATATGTATAGATGTATAGATATATCATTAACTTATATACATCAATATTTATAGCACATACATATGACATCTATGTGCGTTATCTCTGTCGGTCTGTCTGCGCGTGTGGCGCCCTTGAACTCCGAGAAGACTTACTCGTATAATACCATTTGCTGAGCATTATATTCACCGCAACCAAAATAGTGTCATGACGAGTGTTGGAAATAACAAATGCAATAATTGATTCTAAGTATGATAAGTCAAATAGGATAATTATGTTAAGTCGCAGGATTATTTGTCTGGGGGGTCTTATTAACAGTAAAGTGACTTTGGGGGAGTCATATTAACAGTAAAGTGACTTGGGTGACTTGACTTGCATATTGTGACTAAACTAAAAAATATTTCATAATTTTTTTTAATATTTTTCTATTTGGCGTATACGATTGAGGAGACGGGTGGAGTCAATTTTCTATCAAAAATAAATAAATAATAATAAATTATAGCTTCGCACTATTTAGCCAACGACAAGTTGAGGATTAGAATGATAGAAAGGTGATACAGGATCGCCCCTAATTATATGAGACTTATCGATATCGGCAACAAACAGCAACAGCTCTATCTATCCCTTCAGGAAATACAGGCGTGATGCTGTTCAGAACTTCGCTCATGTACTCTACACATCTGATCTAAGTAAAACTATCGTCCGTTCGAATAAGAATACTTGAGAAAAAAATTATCGCGCATGCGGTCTGGTGACATGGCTATCACGACGGACGGGGTAATGCCTCGTTCCATTGACAAATAGTAACACAAAACTGATAAATTCTACACTTGTTTTATGTTTGTCTGTTTCTAAATGCTGGTACGGAAATAGTTGACACATTCTACATATAACTCTCATTTCAAACTGCTTATCAAAATAATTATATTATTTTATCTTCTTGATTTTTATAGCCTAACACTTTTTATCACAGCACATTTTTTCTGGATCATAAATTTTGTATATTTTCCGTGTACATAACTACGTTTTTGTAGTCAATTTCCGACATTGGTGAATATTACAATATTTTACAAGGAGCGATTGCCTTCTGCCGGGCAACCCAACTGGATATTTTCACATCCCAAAATTGGATTGTATGTATCATTATTCATTTACTTCAGAGGCCCTAGTGTAAGTTTCTTTCGATAAAATAAGCGTCAGAGGGCCCTAGTGTAAGTTTATTTTGACAAACTCTGTTTAACGCATAGAACGCGTTCGGCGCTCCGATTGGTCCGTTTGGTGCTCTGCACCAATCGGAGCGCCGAACACGTTTGATGCATTAAACAGAGTTTGTCAAAATAAACTTACACTAGGGCCCTCTGACGCTTATTTTGTTAAACTTATGTCAATAATACTTATTTAAATTTATAACATTTTGTTACGTCTTATCATCTACTATTTATAAGACGCGACTTTAAATATTTTTATTGTTTAAAATGTAGTGTTCTATCTGTCGTGGTCCTTAAGTATTTGATGGATAAAACCTTAAGTTACTTGGTGTATAAAGTTAATTTGCGAGTAATTGTGTGTAAATGTTACGTCATTGTCTGTGATCTCGCAAGTAAGGTCGATGTCCCGAATTATACCCACTTGTTGAAAATGAAACATAGGAGGATTTCGTGGGTTGAGAAGGCCTAAGTTGAGCAATGATGGTTATATGCTGAAAAAGTCACACCGAGAGATTCTTCGCAATCATGACAAGCAAACTGAGCGGAACACCTACCGAATCTTCAAGAACAAATACTAGGCAACAATAAAACAAAGGAGATAAAGTTCTGCGAGGCACAGCAAGGGATTTTATCGTATAATTGTTTCGTTATCTGATAACCGTCAGCCATATCAGCTGGCGATAATGTTGCATTTCTTTTGTTCTGCCACTACTGTACTCTGAACTATACAATTTTAATGTTATATTTGTTTTCTGCCTAATATTCAAATGCATGTGATGCAGTCCTTAAAGTGACAGTAGCAGCGTTCGACTTAAAAAAATATGATGCGTTTGCGAAAATTTGATGGCGGTTGAATATGTAGATAAAGGCAAGTCAAAAATAGGTTTGCCATCCGTCCGGATGTTTACTTCTATTTTTTACCTAAGGCACTATGTAAGGTTTAAATAATCTATAAATAGAAATGATCGGACTATAATTTCCTGTCCTGAATTTGTGATTTTGTTAATGGCAACCCTAATCTTATGGCAACTCGGTTCCCCAAAGATAACATTCAAGTAACGTTATCGCGATCGCTCTATTTAAGTGATATCTTTTCACATGCCATAGAACAAAGAAGCAGATATGATGAAGTATCGGCAATAAACACCAAAACACGAAGAAGAACAAAACTAAGGTAAGCCAAGTAATATAAGATTTTGATTGATATCAAAGTCCAATCAAATTCAAACAATCAGATTCATATTATTTGTTAAATTTCTGAACGGACGTCATACTGTCACGTATAATAAGCTATTATAATAGTGAGATAACGGATGTTATTTGCTCATAGTTTCCAAAACATCTGCATCCGCTATAATAGTTGAGTCTACTTCACTTTACTAGTGTTTATTAAATCCACTCGGGCGCATCACAGGGGGTTGATTGAGTAACAAATGGATTCACTTTCTGTTTCCACGCTTAGTTGGTTATCTAGGGGGAACCATAACACAATCGTCATACGCTTGAAACATCAGGATCATTGAAAAGCAAAGATGATGTTTCTTTGCAAAAAATAAAACTAAGTTAAACTTAGTTCAAAAGTGAGCCAAAGATAGGCGTCAGAGTCAAATAGCTACTCGCATATGTAGCTGGGATTTAGGAATATCACTGCAATTAGGTTAATCTCCGCTCCAAATTATTTTTGTAGATTCAATAATCGTCTGATTGTTTAAGAAGTACCCATGTGTGGAAGTATGGGATGTCATAAAATATGTTCCATTTATCCCGAATTGTAATCGGTCGCCAACTGTTTAATGTGTGATACGTCAGGCCGAGTCAGACGTGAACATAACTTCATACATATCGATAAGAGCGGAAAAACTTGTGGTCAGAGAGATGTAACAAAGCGACATATTACAAAAAAGCTTATGATCTAATAATCCAATTCGCATAGTTTTCGCGTTCCTCGCACGAACGGCGCTAAAGGTCTCCGCCCACTAGCGTGTAACATAACAATAAACGTATAAAATATTAACTATTATTTAAGTTTTTTTTTTTTAACCGTCCTTATATATTTTACTGCCTCATTGGTGGACTGGTCGATTACTTAACGTAAGGTCTTGAATCCGATTCTCGGGTTCGACCAAAGTGTTATTGGGATTTTTTGCATGGAAATTCTCAGGAGCAGCCCAGAGTTCGGAACTGTGCCCGAGAGATGGTAATTGCCGCGACCCCTGTTACATTACATGGAACTGAAATGTGTTTCTGTGTATGAATAACACATGTGGATGAATAACAGTACACTCACTGCTATGATAAGTGATCCCCATGTATACTGGGACCCGTTTTCACTTTCCTGAGGATCTTACCAGTAGCTGAATGGAGTATTTAAATATTAATACTTTACACAGCGCCACTTCCTCTTTCATGTGACCTTGCAACGATTACTGGGGATTTCCAACTATATGAATGAGTGATTAATAAAACAAATTACCAACGTGACGAGATTCCACCGTTATCGGGCACCACTTTTATTTGTCAAGTTAGGATGATGACGGTATTTCAATAATTCTGATAATATGGGGACAAAAAGTTACAAATTTCCCAAACAAAATTTAAACACCAGACACAAATGGGATTTTCTTAATAGAAAAACACAATATTTTAATTCGAACCAGGCATCATACTCGGCACGTGATGTTTATAAAATCGCACAATTAGTAGGCTTGGGTAATATCGTCTTTACGCTGTATTGAATCGTATCTATATATCGGTTTTGAATATCAGATATCGAATCTATATATTTCTATATCTATATATTGATCGGAATCTATGGTACTCGGAAACTAAAGTAGTAGTACCACATGTTACTGGCGTATTGGTTGAATCTATGATATTCTGAAACGTAAGTGGTACAGCGGTTCGGTCGAATCTATGTATTCAGACTATCATAGATATTTTACGATATCGAGCGATATTGTAATACATAGTTTGTACGCCGTCCGATATATAAATATTGGATATTGTGCCGATATATAGATATTGTATCTATATACGATTTGTATCGCCCACTCCTAACAATTAGTATGTAGTAACAGACCAGGATGCCAGTCACTCGCCTATCTCTTAGTACAATAATAACCATTTCCCGGCTGCGCGTGGCGTTGAATTCGTACAAACTATAATATGTATTGTTTTTTGACTATCAGATCAGGGCAAGTCATAAAAATACTTTAATAGTACCTATTGTATTATGTTTTTTTTTTCATTTTATTCTTCCCAGTTAGAGTAATATTCGTTAAATTATAATTATTTACAAGATGAATAATATCTTCCGTTTTTTACTCAAAATTTCTGAGGTCGGATTCGGACTCACAACCTATTAATCCTTTTTCGTAGTATGAAATATGAATGCAGAATGAAATACAAATCGACTGCCTCATCTCTTGTAAACGCAGCAGCCAAGCGTGCGGTCTCAGTTCGAATTCTAGACGGCTAAATCTTGATTGTGTTTCTGTTAGAAATTCCTAAAAGCGGCCGGGAATATTTGTAAACAGTCATCGTCGAAATGTTAGAGAATTCTGCCTACTACCTCCTCCTATGTTGTTAAGTAAATAATATTTTACTTGAAATGTTACGTGTGTCACAAGTAAAATTGTCAGCTCCTAGTCACCATTCACAAACATGTTCAAGCGTAGTTAGACACAAAGATAATCACGTGAAGCCACTTTTCGTCACTCGCGTAATTATCCGAGACGCTATTGTGTCCAACCAAAGAAAAAATGTCTTAACATTATAATATACCATAGTATCACGCCTATATTCCCCGTAAGACTAGGCAGAAGTGCACAACAACCCATGTTATAGGGGCGAGCCTTTTGCCATCTACAAGGCATAGTTCCATAATCCAGGATGCTACTGAGAATATTTTAAAGAAACACACAGCCTGACCCGGGTATCAAACCAACCATTCATGTATTTCAAAATGTATTAGAAGAAACATATAGCGAAAGGTGAATTTAAAAATAATTTCTCCATCAATTCAATCCACAGCTGGACATAGGCCTCTCCCAAGTGGCCCCACAGCATCAGACCACCGCTTACCGAATCCCTAGCTGCCATTTTCGTCTCGAAATAATACTGAGACGTTTCTCTGAGGACCACGATATATTTTGTGGTCATTATATTTAAATAAGACTTCCGGCTTCGTCCGAACATCTAAGCCACGACAAAGGCGAACAATTGACCGAATTCCACTTACTATAGAGAATTAAATCATAAAAAGTACAATGGAAATAGCTTAAATACATCATTCTGAAGTTTATTTGTTTGATGAGATTTTAGAGTGCATACAACACACTTCCAATTTAATCTACCTTCTCACAAAATTATAATGTAGAGTTACGCTTAATAATTTAAAGTAAATAAAGATTTTATTCTTATCTCTTGAATTAATTCATAGAGCAAAAATCAAAAACACCTCGACATATCACAAAAAAAAATCACTTACTTTTTAAAGATCGGTTACAACACAGTGTGCAAGCACCTTTAACCATACTTCATTTTTTTTTACTTTTGTAGCACTAAATGGAGTGCAAACAGTAGCGACCTTTGCCTACTGACCATGCGGAGCAAACACCGCTATTTTACGTCAAGGAGACAAGTCACTAAATGACGAATGACGTCATTTTAAATCTATTGTAGTCAGATTTTGACATACTTTTCTGACATCTGTAAGTAGTACAGTAAGCAGCGAAAGTGAATAGTTGATTTTGTGATATCAATATTCTTAAAAAGAAAATACTAAAATACATAACAGAATCACGCCTATACCTTGAAGTGTTAGGCAGACAGTATAGGTACTTTTAATCACATTGCCATCTACACACAATTCCAAACTCCGTTCTGCTAATGAGAATTTTCATAGAAAAACCGAATAACTCTACCCGACCTACAAATAGAACCCAGGACTACGTCCTCAGCAGCCGTCCTTACGATCACAAGATCAGAGATTCAGTTCTTTAGTTCATTAAAAATACATTAAAGATGCACTTAGGCTGTACAAGAATAATTAATCAAATTATATAGCTTCATTATCGACTGTACAGAGATTTGTAATTTAATTGCTGATGATACTATTGAATAAATAAACTCGTAAAAACATCTTTCTTCCACGAGAGGGTTGAAGAATCTCTTGTTCGTACGTCACATTTTGTAGTTAGCGAGATTTAACTACGCCGTTACGTTTAACTGAGTCGAATGCACGTTAAACTTGAACTACATAACTTCATGGTCATTCTGTTTACGAGATGCTCACTCAAGATCATTATCTATTGGCTCATCTATTAGGCTAATTGCAGTTGCTTTATCTGTGTTAACTTTTAGCCTGGAGTTGTTCAACAATATTTTTCTTTCATTTTTAAAAAACTTTGCCCATCACTACGTATCATTCCTGTATCGTGGGTGCGCTTACAAACACATATATTCACATACCCAAACACTTAGACCCGAAACAATTATCTATAGATCATACAAATATTTGTTCCGTGCGGGAATCGAATCCGCGACACGTATTGCTGGAGTCTATCTCTCAATCAGTGCGCCAACCGTGCCGTCAATCATCCTATATATGAATCATAGACGTTCAGACGTTATCACTTTCACTAAAGACAATGGTAAACAAAAATATTTACCTGATTAGTAATATCATATACGACGATCGCCGCTTGCGCGCCCCTGTAGTACATCGGCGCTAAGCTGTGATACCTGCAGAAAAAATATTAACTTTAAAAAAGTAATTTTCGGATTTGAATTTGAGGATTTCGGGCAGTGTATTTTGGTTTTTCTTGTAGAAAATGATGATGATTAATAATAATTAATGTTTGCGCTTCAATTAAGAGAAAACATCAGATGGATGGCCTTTAATTAAAACCACAGCGACCTCCTCTCCGTCGAGAATTGTGCCTAATGTCCTAATTCCACGCAATAGCTGTCTGGATTACGGGGAGTTATTATGGATGAAATCACATATTATTTTAACTAAACGCGTCATTTTTCCGGAAGAAACGTATGGCTTAGAATAATATGCACTAGGGGCCTTCAGTTGCAACTTTCCATTATCAATGTGTAAGACGTACTACAGTGCTTGTTACAATTCAAGGCCTATTGATTCTATTTGTCTCTGCATTTTCCTCAAGTTTTTGCATTTTTGGTGTCTAGCTGAGTATTTTTCTCAGTTTTCATTTTAGATAGGAATCTATCGATAATAAATCGGTAAATTCGCGCTCGTTCACACGACTGCTTCCACCAACGTGAGCGCCTACGCACCCGGGCACATTTTAAATGGGATTAGTCTGACTGCGTCACATTAGTGTAGTGTTGCGTAGGACACGACATGAAAAAGAGTTTGTAAGAGTAGCCTCTTTTTTGCACTGAGCCAGTACAATGTCCTAGTTCAAATGAGGAGAGGCCAATGAGGTTTGGAACTTGGGCGAGGCGTACTGAAGCTCGGCGATACGTTTGAAGTTACAAGTACAAATATGACATTTGATGTTATTGCAGTACAATTACAGTCTGAACTCTGACTGAAGAATGAGTAAAGCGAATTCGTGACTGCCGGCTCATAAAATATGAAGTAGTACAATATAAATTGTCGAGCCGCTCTTACATTTTGACGTCATGTACGGGACAAATGTACTGCCTCTTGTATGTCCTACTCAACACTACATTAGTGCTAGCTAGATGGGTCCTTGGCTAACTTACTGTATTAATGTTCGTGATTTTCGTAAAACCATAAAAGGCATTTTAATGGCCGGAGGGGCTGGAATCTGCTAACAGCTTTCGCATCTTCGATTAAATGAACGCGGTGGTGATAACATAGCGCTAAGAACCCTGGTTACCAAACGATGTTGCCTTCCAGAGTATTGCCAACCACTTAGAATTCTAATGACATATTACATATATAACATGTCTAAATATGGATTTGCAATACAAGGTTGTGTAATTGAAGAACTACACATCACATACACAGCGCTGCGTTTTGATCTACTGCTGAACATGAGCTTCTAACAGACGGTACTCCAAGAATAAGTTCTTGAAGGAATAGCCCTTAAAACCCTTTCATTCTAGTGCGTCTGAATTACCGCTACACGACTTTCTACGTAAGGTGTCGCGGGTTGGGTTAGGTACAAATATGTGGTGTATGCGCGAGATATCTTCTGTAAACTGTACCCGCGAAACAGGAGAAGCCGATAGGGGGTAAAAACAAACGATGTAATCTTGGTACGCACCTCTCTTGCCCCGCTGTATCCCAGATTTCAAACTTGACGGTGGTGTCATCGAGACAGACGGTCTGCGTGAGAAAAGCGGCGCCGATCGTGCTCTCCTGGTACTCGTGAAACTGGCCCTTGACGAAGCGCAGCACCAGCGAGGACTTCCCCACTGCTGACTCGCCGAGGAGCACCAGCTTGAACTGGCATACTTTCGTTTGGGGAGCGCCGTTCGGCCGCTGCGCCGCACCGCTCCTGTTTGTCGCCATCGCCTGTGGAGTACTTTATTCTTAGCCTTATGTTTCGTGAGCTGTTAATATTTTATGGGCAGTCTGTTATGTCGAGGACACACGATTTTATTTTATTCTTAGTCTAATGCAAAAAGGTTTTATTTTAGGAAATAGAATATCATTAACGTAGAACTACAGAGACGCGTTTCTAAAAAGTATTTACTATTAGATAACCTGATCCAATTAGAGTTTTCTACCATTTCATTATAATTTACTTCACAAAGTTACTGTGTAGCTAGGTACGCTTATTTAACACATTTATCTAGGCTTTAAATTCCATATTTAAGTAACTTTGTCCTTGACCGCAAAACGGTTCACACTATGTGGCGACCTTCGAGTGTTTGCATGAAAATTACCACTGTGATATTGGTGAAAACTGAAAAATCTTTTAATAGCCACGCTACAATGTCTTGAAGAAAACACTAGAGGACTATCATCCTAGGAATGTCCCTCTTTTAGATAAGAAGCAAATTGTGTGCTGGTTAATACATTAATAAGGCATGTTCCGAATACGCAAAGCAATGTTGTCCGTTGTCTATGATCCTTTAATCGGGCCCAAGACCCAATAGAACAATTTGAAAGAGGAGTATCAGTGTCCAATTTATCATAGAAATCCGAGTTATCATAGAACTACAGATTGATAAAATATTAATTACCAAAACCACACGTCAACAGAGACCGAAAAACACGTGGTATTATTTGGTAAATCCGAGATAATAATGTGCGTCAACTATAGAATGAATGTTTAAATCCTAAACTACAATATGACTGGTTTAAACATAAATATGAAACCCCGGAAGAACAACATAAATCAGAACAGGAAGTGCAAATCTGTGCTAATAATACCTCATAGCTTAATACAGTACTAATATATAAGGTATATTAACACAAAAACATTTGCAATCTCGTATCATTGTACACCACAAAAGATAGAATTATACAGACAAAGGAAGTTCATTAAATCTTTGATGTACTAAAAAAGTTTCAAATACTTAAATAAATTTATCATTCAATGTTTATTTACATTCAAGAACAAATTAAAATAGAACTGATATATCTGTCAACCTCAAGGAAAGAAAGTGAAGGATAAACAACAAACAAAGAGGTAGAAAGAAAGAAAGGAATGGTAACAGTCATTGACTTTTAATGGTTGTACTCTTTCACACGAAAACAATAACAATATGGTATTTATAAGATAGAGAGCATTACTTATCAAATGATGGCCTACTGACATAAAATGTATTAAAACTTTTTGAGGCAGACATTGCAATTAAGATTTCCATAATATAAAGTATGTGGGTATACAGGTATTATAAAAAAAATTGATCACACTCAAACTTATGTTCAAAACACTTGGTGTCCGATTGGACTGCACACAACGCATACTCTTAACAGGAGTATATGAGACATTGTATGTTTGTTTGAGTACATACTATATCAAATTTGACAAATGTTTGAAGTAAGTATAGTATGAGTGACGATTTATGTTACTGCAACAGGTACAGATTTGTCTCAGACATGTGTGCGATTGATTAATGTAGTGGTCTCTGAGGAGCCCCAGCGATGAGAAGTAGGTGCTTATGGTCTTATGAGCATGCTTGCACTAGCAAGACTTACTTTAAAGAGACAGGTTGTCAACCCACTGCATCTAATAATGTAACTAAATCTCTTTCATATAAGACTTGTATCATGTAAGATTATAAGCCATAAACACATTTATTTCTATAACAGTGTAGAATTGGATTCAATAAAATTCAACTTTATTTATGAAGATACAAGGAATACAGTTGTATAAACAGCTATTTCATGTCATTATAATGCAATGATCTGTGCTCTGTATCAATGAAACTAGGAAAAACAAACTTGACAAGTTATCACACTAATAGCTATCTCAGTTCCATGTATAAACTAATCCAAGTGTGCTACCAATAACTAGAAATAATGATGTTTATAATATTGCATAATGTTATGTCTTGAAACACTCATATTATGTAAACATATCAAAGACATTACAAGTATTTTTTATTATTTCTTTGTGTAAAAACATAGTGACTTACTTGGAAGATTTTTTTATGCATTTAATCCTACTCTCACCATGTTAAGTGAACTATACTTGAATTGTATTATAATGAGAAGACATTCTCATGAAATTGAAGGTTACACTCCCCGAAGTGAAGGTACTACTTTGTCCAATCTGTGGCTATAACCAACTAATTACACTTTGATATCAAAATCTATAAGCTGTAAAGTATTGCAATTTATTTCCTGTATTTTTATTAATATAGGACTTTTCCTGCTTTTTGATTATACAACACCTAATAGCTTAGTTTGTCAACAATTTTTGCAAATGTTAATATGACTTGAGATGACTACAGTAACTTTGAATGTTCTTTATACATATATTTCATTTGAATAAAAATGTCTGTTATACTAATATTAGGATGACTGGTTATAAAGAAAAACAATAGTTGAAAGATTCAGAGTACTTATTTCATCATATACATAGTGATGAATGAATTTATAATTATTCCAAAAACTTCCATAGTTAATGACTAGGTGAAATTAAATATAATATATTTACTCAAGGATGTCAAGTTCTGTGTGTACATGAATCATTTAATTAGTACTTGTTAATGCTTTTGTCATAAAAAAAAACTTAAAAGCAGTTACTATAAGTCAATCATTAGTTCTTTTTTGTGTTATTATTTTTAACACAATGTTCAGATAATGTAAAAGTTGTTCTCATTGAATATTTGATAGCAGACGTTAAGACATCACATTGTTACAATCTATTTCAATAAGTTTTACTTACCAGTTAAAAGTCCTACAAAAACACAGTTGGACACCATTGACAAAGCTTAAAATTACTTAGAGAACAAATGATTAATCACCCATACACATTTATAAAGAATCCAATTTGTTGTTTTTTTTTTAATCAAACCTTGAGATTTGAGCACTACGAGAGCAACTGCAATAAAGACTCGCGTAAAACGGTAAACAAGAAATTGTTATCTCCACGTCCGTATCGTCGCGAAATCACAAAGAAACAAAAGGTTTTACAATGACACTTTATCAGCAACTATTCGGCGCAGTTCGCCGGACCTACATAATATAATTTCTCGATCAATTTATCTGTCGCGCACCAGAAACGTGTCTGTTATGATGCTACCGCTACCGCTTATGCCCGTATCGCAGCGTTTCCTTCGACTCGGACGATCAAAAATTACCTATAGACGCCCTCTCATCGGAATCAGCTGTATGTCATAAAAGAACTCTACGTAGCCATCTACGCGTTCGATCACTTGTCCTGTTGTCTACTGACCAGAACAATACATCGAATCTTCTAATTTCATGAACACTCAACAATATTCGATAAAATGACGCATTTACTTGATTATAAGGATATGAAAGACGTACCCTCCCTGTTATTATACCGCTGTTTTGCACTTTTCCTCGGGCGACAGATCCTCACGAGGTCGCCGTGTCGCCGAAAATATCATTAATTACACACTTTAATGAATAAAATCATTAATTTTAAATGCTAAACTGGAAAATCTAGCACAGAAATGCAAAATGACCACGAACAAACATGGAAGCGAGAGAGCGAGCGAGACGTTTCATTTCACAAAAAATCTGTCTATGGTTTCAGCATACGTCATTTTTAAGAAACATCAGCTGATTGTTTATGATATCATAGCAAACCTAAGATAGAGAATTACTAGCAAACCAAGCGCTGTCAAGAAAATTTTAATTGAAAAAACTAATATTTTTTATGTGGAATTGGATTAAGAGTCAGCATGAGCCATTCTATACGTTATTTTTTCCTTCACTGGCGTTGGCTGTATTTCTTTCACTTTATGTACGATTCATTCAATCATTCAAAACAGCGGAGGTTACTCTTGCAGTCTTGCTCAACTTAGCCGTTCGTAGCTGTTCCGTAACTGAACCAAGGGCGGATCCAGCTTTCAAATCAGAGGGGTCACATGTTTGAAGTCTAGTCGGGACAGGCTCCTATTCGATTACAAGAATAAATACTGTACGATCAATGCGATTAGAAAAATTATCAGTGGTCAACCTAGAACCAGCCCAGGGGGGGGGGGGGGGGGGGGGGGTCATGACCCCCCCCTGGTTCCGCCCTTGAACCTTGGTTCATCATCATCACACCATGTCTACGTCTATACTTTGGAACGCTTTTGCAATCTTAGAAATCTACTCCGCCTTCTTTTAGATGTGTCTAGATTCTAGCCTGTGTAGAGAAGGGATGAGAGCGCCTTGGATTGGTTAAAAAAAATTCATGGAACGCAACTGTCATTGTCAAGTTAAATGTCAAGCCGTCACTGTCATCAAAGACAAATAGTATACTGGAAAACTGACATTTCTGGTACCTACCTCCTCTGCGTAGCGAGTGTGGTTTGTGTAGAATCACGAAACGCTGTGATATAAATAAATTCGAATTTATACGTAAAAGGTTTGTACAGAGTTTCTCAAAATGAAGATTACTAGATACAAGAAGGTTCAGAAATATTTAAAATTTTACTACAATAACTACGGTTTCCACCAACCGTACCAAGTTTTGATTGACGGCACATTCTGTTTTGCTGCTTTTAAAGTAAGTCTTCTTCTTGTTTCACACTAATTATGAACTAAAATAAGAGAAATAGCTATAATATAAGAAGAAGATTTAGTTTTAATTACTGCTCATAGAATCACAACATCATTTTCAATGAAAATACAAATTAACTATAATCTTGCTCCACCATTTCTTTAAAACTACAAAATCTGCACAGAATGGACAGCAAGTACCGTCGGAATGGTCGCCTGATAGATATAGTGGATGAGGAGTGGAGGGCAGAGCAGCTGCCTCATGAGGACATCCAGGTTCCATTGGAGGAGCTCCCGGACCCTGAGGCCGATAGTGCAGATTCCCACCTCACTCTGAAAGAGCAGAGCATGCGCTGGCAGGAGAATTTCCCTGAGCCAGCCAGCAGTAATTAAAACTAGGTATTCTGATTCTCATAGTTGTAAATTAGTTGCATTTTTAACTACATACCTACTAATCTGCAATGTACCTATTTGAGAGAGGTTATATATAGAAACAGTTTGCACTACAGCTGCCAAATATTCTGCAAAAGTGGAAAGATTAAAGGAACAATACGGCCTTGATTAACTTGTAATATTTGTCTGATAACTACAACATATGTATCTTAATTAATACAGTATTTATTTTACGACGGCATGGTTTGCGCAATGGTTAAGAGATCGACTGCTAAGCTACGTGTCGCGGATTCAATTCCACCACGGAACAAATATTTGTATGATCTACAGATAGTTGTTTCAGGCCTGGAACTTTGTGTATGTGAATACACACCATGCTTCGGAAAGCACATAAAGCTGTTGGTCCTGCGCCCTATCTCTCTCTGGTTGTGTCGGGTTGCCGTCCCAGTGGGCTATGAGAGTGATGGAATAGAGAGAGCACCTGTGTTTGCACCAACTGCAACTGTGTTGCTCTATAGAGCACAAGTGTTGGTGCAAACACAGGTGATCTCTCTATTCCAGGTGCAATCTCACCAGAGATTGGCCACCGTGACCGAAAGCGGTCAGGAAGACATTATTATTATTTATTTTATGTATTTTTCAGGAACAAATAAATATAAGAGAGCAAATCCCAAAATATTTAAACTCACAAGCAAAATTATTGACCACAAGATGCATAATGATAGAAACAGAAAAAATTGCAAAGAAGACTCACGGAGCCCTTACAATATTGAAGCAGTTTGGAATACATGAATGTAATCATAAAGAGCCTATTGGTGGTTCTAACTGCATATTGTCTATGATTGGTAGAAGGAATGATAAACACTACATCCTGGCAACACAGGACCGAGATCTTCAGGAAAAACTTAGAGAAAAAGCTGGTATCCCACTTCTGTACCTCCACAACAAATCCCCAACACTAGAAAAGCCTTCAAAAGCCAGCTATGCTAAAGCTGACAAGAGTTTAGAAGGAAATCCATTCATGTTTATTACAGAAACACAAAATGAGGCACTATTGTCTATGAAAAAGGTTCTTGGAGTTGAAGAAAAGGTAGAAGCACCAAAAATTCCTATTAAAAAGAAAAAACAACATAATCCTAATCCTCTGTCTTGCAAAAAAAAGAAGAAAAAGGCAGGCAATAATAATAATAAGGTCGAGAGTGCTAGTGAAGGCAAAGTTAGGAAACGCAAGAAGAAAAAGTTACCAAAACATTTAAAAGAACAATTAAAGAGTGCTGTAAGTAATGGCTAATAAATGTTACGTGTAAATGTAATTATTATTTTACTTGTTTACCTAAAAACCCCCAGACAAGTTTAAAGACTCCAATCGATAGAAAATAACGTAACTATTGACGGCACGGTTGACGCAGTGGCTAAGCGATTAGTTTTCTACCCTTCGTGTGGCGGTTTCGATTCCCGCACCGAACAAATATTTGTATGATCTACATCTTGTTTCAGGACTTGTATGTCTGGAAACTGTAATCACGATACAGGTCAAAGCCAAGTTTGGGGGCAAAGTTTAAAAAAATTGCTGCCGATTTCTGGACCAAGTTTTCCCCAACTGAAATGTAGGGTATCTGAAGTCAAACTTAATTTACGGTTAGACGTATGTCTCGTATAAATCGAGAGAATATAGCAGGGGTCGCCGACAGTAACCCCATGTTCCCCCCGCGGAGGATTTCGTTGCCGTTCGATTAACCGTCGTTGGACGGTTTTTAGGTTAACCGTAAAACCGTTTGTTTGATTCAGTCTAAAAAGAAGAAAATTGAAACAAAATTCGGTAAAGAAATATTATTCTAAAACAAGGCCTAATTTCCTGACCACAGTTAATAAGAAAATTAACTCCTGGCAGCTTCATTTCACTTTAAACGGCCACTGCAACTTGAGTCTATGGCTGCCGAAGGTGACGATGTGTATAAGCGGCAGGTTGGACATGTACACTGTGTGGAAGTGTGAGACTATGTCGTAGCACTCCTCTGGTCCAAATGCCTCTTCACCACATGGGCTGTCCTGGAAATAAATTAATTAAATAGACCATTTAAAACTATCTGCGTTATGGGAACCGTTGTGTTGCCACGTAATAGGTATGTTATTACCAGTAATCTGCCGTATATTGTGTGTAAGATTAATTTTCGTGTGTACAATAGTAAATAAATGGTGAAGATCATCGTTTAAAAAAAAAAACGATTTCTGATTTTAAATTACGCTCGGAAGGCGAGGTTGCTACCTTCATTGGTCTGAGTTTCCCTATGTTCCACTACTTACTAGCAAACGTAATGTAACTCATATACTTAACATCGTTGACGTCCGCCCTGAATCGTAGTTGTCGAAAAAAGTGCTAAATGAAAACAATGATCTCCTGTGCCTCACGTACCTCGATCGTGTGACGTATCATAAGCTCTTTGAAATAATCCCAGACTGCTCGCGGTGACTGCCAGTAGTACCACTTGAAGTAAAGATGTGTATCCAGATAAATGGTCAGGAGGAGGGCCAGTTTGAACGCGTCGAAGTCCCGCTGTGCGGCGTAGTCGATCGTCTCCATCAGCAGGCTGATGAGGAAGTTCCTCTCAGACACGTCGTAGTTGGCTATTATTTTCTTTTCAACTAGAAAGTTACCTAGGGAATTGCAAACGATTGTGAAACCATTCTTCCTACTAGGCACCAATCGCGCAAGCCGTTGTGTAAAGATTAGCCAGTCAACGTGTGGTATCGAGGTTGACTGCCCAGGGTGCGCCAGCGGATCTCATTTTCCGTCACTCGTGGAGGCTTTCTTTGCACCAGTAGTCTTATGAGTTAGGTAATGGCTTGTCCTCATTGGTACCTATATCTATGAACCAGGCTGTTGCATTTAAAAGACAGAAAGGAATTTTTTCAGACCTCTAACAAAGATAATCCTAAGTCAAACTGCCTATCGAACTCTGATGAACACCCTATCGGTAAGGTACGCCTAATATATAGCGTAGCTCCAAAAGAACAGGTGACTTAGTGACGGTTTTCTGTGAATCCCGAAAGCAAACAAACCTCCAGTGGGCAGTGCTCAGACGACTTAGGTAAACTTAAAGTAAGTCAGAATAAGCTTGATGATTGATAAAGACGAAACAAAGTTAACCTAAGAACTTTCTTAGCCCGTTCTGATTATCAGCACCGGCTGCTGCGATCATGCCGACCGCGTCATCCTGGTTCATGATCGTCCCAATCAGCAGGTGAGGCCATGGCTCCGCCTCTGGTTTCCTGAAAGGAGGGGCATCGTTTTCCTTCAAACAATGCAAGTATGAGGGAGCAGATATCTGCGTTGTCAACAGCGCTTCTTCCGAAATTATGGGCATGGCAGGAGCTGACGCCGCTTTCACTTTCATCGTCTGATCTGTCGCGGATGTTCCTGCGGTGCTCGTTTGGGAGTCTAAATCTGTGTCCATGATGTCGAAAATTACTTCACGGCGAAAATGTACAGTAAATATGTAAGCTAAAATCGCAGTTTACTCTTATGACACTTTTTACGTGTCAGTGTCAGTTCCTTTCAATTTAGACATTGGGCTTAATACAAAAGAGGATGGTTAAATAAGAAAGCAACTTGGATGAAGAATATAAAACTAGAAACAACATCAGTCTGTACAAAAAGAAACAAAGTGAAATATTATTCTCTAAGATAAAGTACTAAAATTTTGTCCACGTGTCGATGTACCTATATATATAGCTACGTATAGTTATTATTTTATTCAAGTTCTATTTCAAACTAAAAACGACCATAATCCATCAAAAATAAGTCACAATTTTCTATCATTCATTTATCACCAAAGCCATAAAATACATTCACATTCACATACACATACAATAAATTCTTATAAAGGGTATTTAAAAACGAAAAAGAAACAATATTCCATAATTTGTGGAGTGTCCTATAGTCACAAAGAGGTATACTCGTACTTTATTTACGTATAACAAATCATCAACACAATATGTATATTTGAACGCGACAGGTGCGGGCTGTGTCAGCAACATTTGGCTTTGAAAAGTAATTTCATCTATCGTGTCTGTTGTGTGTATCTTAAATTTTGTCATGTAAAATCTATAAAAAAGATAAATTACTATTAAAATTGTTTATTTTTTTATTATGTTATTCATACTAATGATCGGTACACATACAGTTCATATATTTACTGAACTAAGATCTCTGCTTTTTGCGTTCTATGTCTTGCGCCTCCTTCTTAGTCTTAATATCTAAAGTGTCCCAATATCTGCTGGGTACATTTTCCTCTTCGGAAGACGAAGACGATGATGAAGATGAAGAAGAAGAGGAAGATGATTCTGTATCACTATCACTGCTTTCTCTCTTTTTATTTTTCGATCGTTTCTTGTCTTTCTTCCTACTTGATTGTTCCTCTTCGCTGCTACTATCTTTATTTTTCCTTTTATGTTTTTTAATTTTTCCCTTTTTATCTTTCTTAGTCTTATTATGCTTTTTACTTTCTTTATCGCGTTTACTTTCTGCATTATTCTTTTTGGTTTTATTATCTTCTGTGACATCTCTGTTTCTATCTTTACCATTATTTTCTTCATTGCGTATTTCGTCTCCATTTTTGTATCTTTGGTTGTCAGTGTCTCTTCTTTTAGATCTGGAGTCATCTCCATCACGTGTGTCTCGCTGTCTATCATAATTTTTCTCTTGTTTACGATTGTCACTTCTAGAACCTTCATGTTCGTTTTGTTCTTCCAAATCTCTCCTTTTACTCCTAAGATCATCTCGACTGCTTCGCTCTTCTAAATCTTTCTTTCTGGGTCTTGATTCTTCATATTCCCTTTCAGCTCTCTCTTTTTCTTTTTTATTCCTTCTGATATCTTCCACTTCGTCGCCACGTCCTATGTCGTTAGTTCTACGGACTCTGTCGCTGCCGCTTCGCTCTTTGTCATCCGCTCCTTCTCTGCGTGAGTTCTCATTATCATCATCCCTGCGTCTCCTATCATCATCAAGACGGGCTCTATCATTATCTTTACGTCCCCTTTCTTCATCTCTATCTCTTTCGTCTTTACGTCCTCTATTCTCATTTCTTTGTTCCCTGTCATCTTTACGACCTCTCTCGGTCTCCCTCTCATCTTCTCTGCGAATTCTACTCTCATCGTCATCTCTACGACCGCGAACTTCATCCCTCTGCGGCCTCTCATTATCCCTCCGTCCTCTTGTTACCTTGTCTGTCCCATTGTCGTCTTCCCTACGACTTCTATTTGCATCATTGTCTCTACGACCACGAACTTCATCTCTCTGTGTTCTTTCATCATCTTTTCGTCCTTTGTCGTCATCCCTATGACCTCTTTCTTCGTTTTGTTTTACCCGATCATCATCTTTTTGTCCTCTTCCGATATCTCTCTCAGGCCTCTCATTATTTCTACGGCTCCTTTCCTCATTCTCATTTCCTTTGTCGTCATCCCTACGGCTTCTACTTTCGTCCCTCTGGAGTCTGTCATCATCTCCACGGGTTCTTCCGGACCTCTCGTCATCCCTACGGCCTCTGCCATCATCTCTCTGCAACCTATCGTCATCCCTACGGCCTCTTCCATCATCCCTCTGGAACCTATCGTCATCTCGACGGCTCCTTTCCTCATGTTGCCTCCCCCTGTCATCATCCCTACGGCTACTCCCATCATCTCTTTGTAGCCTCTCCTCATTTCTACGACCCCTTTCCTCATTTTGCCTTCCTCTATCACTATCCCTTCGACCCCTCTCTTCATCTCTTTCGGACCTCTCATCGTCTCTCCGACCTCTATTATCATCTCTTTGCAACCTTTCATCATCCCTTCGACCTCTACCTTCATCCCTCTGTAGCCTATCGTCATCTCTACGGCCTCTTTCGTCAATTTGGCGCCCCCTATCGTCATCTCTGCGGCTTCTATCGTCATTTTGACGCCCTCTATCATCACCTCTACGTCCCATATCTTCATTTGGTCGACCTCTACCTTCATCCCTACCATTTCCGTCACGTCGCCTAAAATCATCATTATTTTGTTCTTTTCCAAAAAATCTTCGTCTGTCATCGCCATTTGTCTGTTGCATTCTATCGTCGTTTCTTCTAACGTCCCGTGGTCTGGCGAAGTTGTCCCTGTCCTGACGCATATCTGGCCCGTTTTCTATCCTCCTAGCGTCTTTTCCGTAGGTGTCATAAAAGCCGTCGTGGCCCCATCTTTCAACTGGTTTTTCAGATCCATCATCTGTTGGTTTGGGGGACTTTTCTTTGTTCTTATCCTTTTTAGATTTTGACTTATCCTTTTTCTTTTTGCCACTCTTCTCTGTGTCGGAATCTGAAAGGGCAGAAAAAGCTTCATGTTAATTTGGAAATATATTTGTTTAGATTTTATTTTTATATAAAGCCTCCTCCTGTCAGCAAGTAAATCTGCCTTAGGAACAGAATGAACTTACCGCTAGAACTATCACTATCAGAGGAGGAGTCAGAGCTGCTTGAGCTGGAGGAGTCGGAACTGGATTCCGAAGAGTCGCTATTCAACTTGATCTCTGGTATCGGAGCTGGCACATTCTGAAACGAGATGTCACGATTATATATTATATACAGAGTTGGGCGTAATCAACTACTTTTGTAATCAGATTAATAATCTGATTAAAAGTAATCAGTAATCGAAATTACATGATTACGTATGAATGAATTCTACATAATAAAATATAAAATTGAAGAATAATTAATCTTCAATTTAATATTTTCGATTGTAACATCGCACCTAATACAAGTTTTATATAAAGTTATAAAAGTAAACATGATTTTTCATCTGTGTCATAATAATAATTTTTAAAACAGAAGATTTTTGTGTGCTCGACGTACTGTATTCCGGAGACCAAACGGAGACCACGGTAAGTGTGCGGGAGACGGGGTATACCCGACATGTCAATCGCCGCGTACGCATGGTCACCCGTCACCGCACCCGCAGCGCGCCCCTCTCAGACGCATAATGTGATTTCATTTCTGCGTGCCGTCGCCGCGTAACATAGTGTTAAATAATCCTTTGTGACCCGTCATTTTGAGTGAAGCTAAGCAAGTAATGCGTCATAATATTCTAGACACAGGCGTAGAACTCCTGAATGCCAATTCTGTATAGTTGTTGAGAAAAATAACTTGAAAGTTTGTCAACTTTAGATATTTAGAAAGTCCAAAACCATTTATTTTTTCGAAAAGTAAAATAATTTCTGAAATTTATTTTTATAACTTTTCAAAAAAACATTGCCCCACACTAGGATTTCTCCTGTATCGTGGGTATGGTTTACAAACATACATGTCACATACACAAACAACCAGACCCGAAACACCTATCTGTAGATCATACAAATATTTGTTCCGTGCGGGGATCGAACCCGCGACACGTAGCGCAGAAAGCTAATCGCTTAGCCACTGCGCCAACCGGATCATCCACACCAAATTCAGTGTTTCACACAATTCTTCATCTTCATAAAAAGCAAAATTACCCGTGCGTGTTGCCTTTAACAAAATCACAGGCGTTTTTAATTTTAAAACTTAAGAAACGATTATCTCAAATAATATAATTATAATATCTCAGTAATATAATTATTCCCAAAATTTCAATTCATGAGACTGATAAAAAATAAAGGTGACCTACATACAAAATGAATGTTAAAAGACATTCATTTTGTATGTAGGTCACCTTTATTTTTTATCAGTCTCATGAATTGAAATTTTTCAATTATTTCATATCAATCTGTAATCAGTAATCATGATTACGATTACAAACTAATAATCATTAATCACCGAATATGATTACTTTTTTGATTAATTTCGTTAATCTGTAATCATGATTAAGGATTACACATTGTAATCGTAATCCTAAATCATTAATCTGATTACTTTTTGCCCAAGTCTGATTATATAGTGGGACCCGAGAGGTGGCGGTTTCTGGATCTCGAGAACAGCGATGGCGATAAGCCAATACCACGCTAGAATAAAGACAAGGACTACATACCTTAGGCATCTGCTTCAAATGCTCTCTTAGCTCGTCCGTCAGACCTCCAAGACCAATGGAAGTGAAGAAGTTTATGGAGAAGCGCGTGTTTTTGGGATTGTCACGGGGGAAGATACCCGAGAACGCGCCCTGCAGGGTCCTGAAACAGGAGAAATGCAAATAAAACTGGGTGCTTAATATCTGAATCAAATGTAAACAAGTGTGTCCATTTATACGTTATTATTTATTCGTACGTATTATGTGGCACGACTATATTTCAACATCGCGAGGCTGTCTATACAATGCTACTTGACGCTATGCTAGCTAGAAAAAGGTCAAAAGGTACTTTACTTAAAGCTTTGCTTTATTTGCTTAAACAAGGTACTGACTTACTTATTGGCAGATAAGAAACTGTAGTTTCTTATCTGCCTAAAACCTAGTCACCATTTGGTACAAGCTAATAAGTTATAAGCGATATTAACTCACGGGTCCTTCAGACGGTCATTCAGTTTTTTCAGCCCCATATATTCAGCCAACTCTTGGAACAAAATCTTGATGTAAATACGACTGGAACTTGTAGTATCTTCCTCATTCAACTTAACACACTCCAGCACCTCCCAACTGATAGAATCCGTAAACAACAAGTGAGCGAAGAACTTGCTAACATTCCTCAATCTATTTGTATCTAGCCTGTGTGCGGTACCATAGGAATCTTTGAATATTTCCTCAAATGGACCAATGTATATTCGGTTGATGTTACAGAACCGTTGTGCTAATAAACCATAGAACTTTTCATATGTCCTCTGCTCTGCACAGCAATCTAAGAACATATGACACAGTTCTACTTCCTGACCAGGTTTGAGTTGCATCTTCATGAGTTTATGAGCACACTCCTCAAAGTCCAAACTGGAGTTGATAGTTAGGTATATGGTTCTACGTAAAGCTACGAGATTTGTCTCTGTATTGTCTATGATGGTGACTTCTTTCTGTGCCTCTTCTTCTTCATCCTCTCCGGACTCTTCACTGCCACTTTCACCAGAACCATCCTCTTCACCAGATTCAGCATCAGAGCCAAGGATCTCTTTGCTAAGTGTTTTGTATTTTTGTTCATTCTCCTCATACTTATCATCAAATTTGAAGACATCTGGAAATGAAAATATGAATAATGACATCTATGATCTGATGGTATCAGTTTATTGGAAGTGTTAGTTCTCTACTAAACTTAAAGGCTAAAAGTTTCATAAGCATAACATTTAAATCAACAATACTATACTGTATATCATATAATTATATACAAATAAGGTTAATTTTAGGAAGATCTGAGTCATTTTAGAGCAACCTGTGCACTCGTAGCATGGATTCAACACAATAAAACATCTATGAACAAAAGCTCTACTTGAAGTAAAGGGTCAAAAGATGCATTATGTGCCTTGGTTAGACACTTTTATCCAATAATATAATAAACGCAGGAAAATGGTCAATTAAATCAGCTTATCACAGTATACCCAAATATATTCAATGTAATACTAACTATAGTTATGTAAACCAATATTTCAAAGTAGTCTGAATCATTTGCCCAGTACAGTGAATTCAGGCTTTAGCTACTTCTATTTTGGGAGAAGTCAATATCCAATACAACTAAAACTGAAAATAAAGAACGCCTCACAAAAAATATTCATAGGAGCAAAAAATAAATAGGTTTATTTACCTTAAAGGGGCTGTTTCACCACCAGTTACTAGTGGTGTTTGTACATAACCTAAATTATATAGTTTTATTAGATCTATATCACAAAAAATTATAGTAAATTAACTCACTCAAGATATCTTGTGGATCTGTAGCTTCATCCAACATCATGAGATGAGTGAACTGTTCTTCTTCAGGCACCAGTTCCAACTCCTCAATCAATGCCGGATGATCCTTGAAACCATCTTTCCACACTTGGAACATGACTTCAATCATATACTGGACCCTTTTGTCCAACTGCCCTTCATGAAGAATATTCCTTAACATCTCAAATATTGCATTCACACCCTTGGAAGATACTTCGGTAAGTTTCTGCCCACATTCCTTCAGGAAAGCTATGGCTACCTCCACCGAGTCATCAGTAGGAGTCTCAACAAGTAATGTTAGTAGTTCTAATGCTAGAATTTCATGTGCAACTCTCTGGTTCACCAAATGAGCTATGAATGATGCTGATGATATACAAATAGGTTTGTCATTGCGTTTGAATCCTCTTTTGAATTGTATCATTAACCTCTTTAGTAGCAACTCACCAATGTTCGGAAAGCGTGAATTCACAGCAGATACTAGGGCAGCATAAACATTTGTAAATGTGGGGGAAGCTGCTTGAGCCTGTATCACTGAACGGCATAACAAACCTCTTCCACGGACTATGTTCTCTTTCAACAGTTGTTTGATAATAATACCAATGTTACCAACGTTAATTTTGTTTATGTGGCCGTGTATGGACTTCTTCAAAGCTTCCCAGGCGAGTCTTTGGTATGCCATTGAACTTTTGTCAGTAATTTGAGCTTGCATCATTCTGAGACGAGCGGGAGGTATGTAGGCCCCTCCTGTTCTTGTGTTAAGCATGTCTGTTTCTTTGGCGCGTCGAGCTGGCGCTTCTTTTTTAGCTTCGTACTCTTTCGCTGCACTAGAATGTTTCTCATGCTTGACAGGAACATCGGGCGAGCGTGACTTGGAATGTTTACGTTTGCGTCTGGAGTCTCTCTCGCGGCTCTCGGCTGGTGACTTCGACCTAGACCGGGCCCTTCTAGACCTCTTTTCTTTGCGCCTTTCTTCTTCGTCACTGCTTCTATTTTTCTTACGCTTACCATCTTTATTTGGATCCATTTTGTATGAATACACAACTTAAAACACGAAACTTATTCACTCTAATATCAGATATTCACAATAAAATCCTCAAATATAAACTTAAATAGATATTACTTGGTAAAATCTTGAAACAAATTTATGTAGAACGAACACACGATGTCGCAGCCATTTTTATTTTGACATTTGCTTCGTCGCGAAAGTCGATTCGCGTTCGCGTCGTTGTCAATTTGTCAATCACACAACTTTTTAAATATTTTTGAGTAGCTGGTTTTTAGTATTTGAATGTTGCCAGTTACATATATATGAATACTTTAGAACTTAAGATAGAGAATTACTATAGAACCCTATTTTAGCTTAGAATATCATCGGTACAGATTTTTGATCTCTAAATAATGTATTTATTTATTTAATACATGGAAGACTTACAATAGAAAAAACTTAAATTAAACACAAGCGTATTGGTCTGCATTATTCTTATAATAACTGATCAAATGGACAAACAAGCAAGCACTGCTATTTATATATTGTGTCTATCCTTTTAATCTGCATAGTGTATACACAATAGGGCCTATCCATTCTAATTAACTTTCTAATTCTTATTCTTCATAAGCCTAATCTAATTTCGGAACCGTGCTACTAGGATCACGAAGTTTTAAAAATCCCAGATGAAATAAAAATATTTGTATTAGATCGCCTTAACTAGATACGATAAGAGGTGGGTCACGAGAAATCCTATGGATTTATCAGTATCATTATGCTAATTCTTTTTACTTTCCCGGCTATCATAAAGGCTGTTAGTACTTATTCCGTCGCGTAAGAAAACTAATAAGTCCTACGAGGACTTTTTCTAATACACATTTTAGTTTATGTGAAGAGCTACTTCTCTGGTTGCTTTTCACGATGATGTGTGCAATAGCTTTCTTGTAAGGCCCTATGTAACTCATGTGCATGAGCTTAGATCGTTAGTAAACTGCTATTGTTTTAATACTACAAAGCTTAGGTCTTCGATAAAAGACGAATTCTTTTCTCACGTTGATGAAGAATAATCATGACTCATAAAATGCTTGTAAAACTTACCTACCTACCAATTACCAGAAAGTAATTTTAGTTTATTGGTACCATAACATTTTTACTTTCGTATCTAGGCACTTCTTTTCAATCTATAAGCACTTATTCCTATATCGGTCAAGGAAAAAGGTTCAGGTATTATAAAAATACTTATTTTATTAGTATTTATGACTTTATTTAATACGACAATGAAACTACAAAAGTTGCCTGCACTTCAAACAGCAATTTTCATATACCTCACAAACTGAAGCACATTAATAATATAATTAATCACATAAAATATAAAAATTAACGATAATAACACCATAATAAGAGATAGGAGAGTGACTAACATTACGCAAAAATTACGAAAAACAAAAATATAATTATCTGAAAGCTATATGTTGCATCGCTATACATGATTCGTCTCGATCGTGAGAATCTAAAAGGCTACACAATACCCAAGGCAAATTGGTCAGAGGTTTTCACTTCTTCACCGAGAAACAAGCTAGTAACTTACATCTAGTTCCCTTACTCATATCAGCGTTAGTAACATAGAGTAGAAGCAGGCAAGCAACTCGCCCCGCCGCGCTCTACGCGCCAAGCAACGATACATCATCTCTTAATATTATATACAATTATTATCATATCTTTGACGTTAAAACAGACCGACGCTAAATGAATGGCAAAAATATACTATAAAATACAGGAATACTCTCACTTAACAGTCGAGCGACAAACCCCGCGTGTGTCTCGTCACCGCCCGCGCAGGACGGAGCGTCGGTGTCGATTTAATTTGTGCCTAACCGAACGATACGATACATAATATCACTAGAGCAAAAACATCACAGAAGCGGTTTGTGTCCAACACACCAATACGGCCGCGGCCCGGCGCACTCGCCATCTACAATTAAAAAAATATAAAACGCTATGAAGGCAGTTTTATACGTTACATTTTATTGATATTATCCAAGAGCCAATTACCGTATATACTGAGGCACTTCCGCTGTTTACTAATGACCTAACGATCCGTCTATTATTATTTTTATTGTATCCGATTGAGATCATAAAAGGAAGTGATATACGACTTAAATTTAACGTTGTAGACTAGATGTTGTGGCGTCGCGCGGCCGGCCCGAGCACAAGCAGCGACCGACTCGACCCGACTTGACCCGACTCGACCCGACTCGACCCGACTCGACGGAACAAACGCAGCCACTAACAACCCGCGACACGACAGTCTTTCTAAATAATCGACAACACAATACAAATAATACATACTATATCATAATAAATGGTCAGTTAATAGCGTTACGGCGATTAAATTATAAAAATATGATAAAACTTAAATTTAGATTATACCACCCTAAAAATACTGTTGCGTATGATAAACATTAAAAATAATGATATAAGTCTATAACTAACGATTAGGGATACTTCTCGTTCACCATCGAGCTTCGTCCCGCCAGCTTGCTTACAAATCTCATTATACGTTTCATTTGCCGTGGGTTCCGTCCTAAAAAATTAGCTAGCCTCTGCAAATTCAGCTGTCTAGAAAATTAAAAGTTAATCATATAAAAATAATAGGCAAATATGCGGCTTTTTAGGTACAGAACCCTGAATGCAATAGTCCAATTTTTAGTATACCAAGACAGAAGATGTGAAATCTGTGAAAAATATAGATCGAATTATCAATTGGAATACTAAAAGTTGGTTGTGATTGGGATCACGTCTTAGACATTTTGAATTAAGTACATCATTTGAAATAGGCCATAATTATTGTTAATTAAAGTGTACAGCAATGTTGCCATAAGACCAGTGTAAATAATTCGTAAAATAAATAATTGAGAATCAAAGATGTCGTAAGCATGATCACGAGGGACATATTTGGTGTCACAAAGCGCGTCTGGGGGTGTAACACAAATATTGTGAGGATGCTGTACCGTGTGCAATAGTAGAGAAATATCTTTTTTTTTTATAATTTTTATCACAATATTTTTACATGTTACAACACCGACGCAGTATGGGCCGTCTAAATGGCGCCTCCACATTTTACACCGAGGTACAAATTTTGCTACTGGACCAGCCAAAAGACCTTAAAACTATCGTCATAAATTCCTAACATTGTGCACACAAGACGGAGGTTGCGCTGCAATCATAGTGTCATACTTACAGAAGTTTCAAAGAAAAATAACGAGTCTTTTGGAAATGTCTAGCAATTTATGACGTTTTCTCAACCATCCATTGTGCCTCGAAACACCAGTGAAATCACAAATCGAACTTCAGTGGCGCTTCGTCGACACAAACCTTCCAAAACCACAAAACTGAACAATAACAGAGATGTACACTACATAAATGCAAATAGAGCGCACAAACGCTCGCTAAGCGACCGTCTTAACGACGTGCAATTATTTCCGACAACCCTAAAAGTATGTTAACACATGGCAACACTCGAACTGTCATTAGTAGCGTAGATATTTGACGTGATGTTTTTTTTTTGTGAGTTGTGGTATGAGTCTTTTGGCTCGTCATGTCGTCATGCGTGTGGTGCCTGCGGTGCGTCGGTGGAGCGTGCGCGTCTAGCCGGATGTAGCAGCGCCCGAGCTCTCCACGCGCGCGCTCTTGTTCTGTCGCACCATCTCCGCACGTCGCTCCTGAGGGAACAAAATTTATTACTGGAATAACGCCTTTTTTGTCCGACGAGTTAACACGTGGCAAAGACATGACTATAAAATACAGGTGTGAAAGTTGTAATACTGTAAATATGCAATCCCAACTAACTAGGAATCATCCATGATGCATAACTACTATTAAAAAAAACTTTAAACTCCAAAATCTCTAAACATTCTGGGTTTTGTACCTAGCAGCCCATAACAGACAAACTGCTGTCTTTTCTACAGAAATAGAACAAGATAATATTCAACATCCATGAGCTACTGAGTACAGACCCTTAAAAATATTCTGAAGCAAATATCGCATCAACATAAAATGGCAACACAACCGACCTCCTTTTTGACGAAATCCAGTTTTTTCTGTATTTCCTTCTCCCTGTTCTGCTCGGCTGTGGTGAGCTTATTTTCGATGTCTTTAGTAATCTCCTCGACCTTCGCTGTGGCGGCTGAACGCACCTCAGCTAGCTTAAGATTCTGCGTTACGCATCGAAAGAAAAAAACATAAAAACAACCATGCATAAATAATACATGCTATGATAATGAAATGATGGAAAAAAGTAGAATTTATGAAATGAAAAGCTACGTAATGAATTGGCAGAAACGGTTTGAAATGGTTTTCGATCGTAATATATTGCAATTAGCCAATTACAAATTCGAAACAAAAATCTATATAGGGAAGCAAGTTACTACCAATGCAGCAGTAAGCTTTTTCAAACCCCCCATTTTTGATAAGATTGCCACAAAAAGCAAAAAGTGACAATCTAAATTTGGATTACCTCACGATCCGCTTGAAACCAGTTCGAACCGCCGCGGCCGGCATACAAACAGAACACCTAAGACCTAAGGTCACACCGACGTATACATATTTACTTGTGAGAGCCTTACCATTAGCTGTTATTGCCAGTCAAACGAGTAAAAACCTTTCTTTCGATGTTGCAGTCGTCTAATCATAGAGCAAATAATTATGGGCCTTCTGTGACAGATTCTAGTGTAAGCATCAAACTATTTTTTCTACAATCTGAATCAGATTATATTTTAAAATCTTTATTTTTATCACTCGAGGGCTATTTCAAAACCGGCATGAAACTTAACTGTGTATAAAGGTTGTTACTACTACCCCATGCTAAAGCTTACAGAGCTCACTGTGAGACCAGTCGCCCACGTTACGCGCACCTACTTGAGACTAGGAACGAACTCGCGCCTGAATCTTAGTTCTATCCAGGTGTAAGACTCACATGGTTGCGCAGTTTCTCCTTCTGTTCGGCTTCGATCAGCAGCCGGCGGTCGGCAGCCTGCTGCAGTTTCTCCTGGATCGCGCTTTCCAACTGCTGGAAGCGTTCGCTGTTGCCCGCGCGCACCTTGCGTACTTGCTCCTCCTAAGCAAGATATGATGTTTACGTAAAACATGATTACTAATCGGTAGTTTCTATAGAAATATTAGTGCTGGGTGTCAAAACTACGTTAATAATTATTAAGCTTGCTTGACAGCCAACAGCATCACTAGTACAATATCAGGAAAACATGTTCTGTTGACGTGACTTTCGATGACAATTGCTTCAGTTAACTTGCTCAGCGCAAGTTTAGTTGTTTAATCTATGTATTTTAAAAATCTATATATATATATATATAAAAATGAAATAAAATGAATCCAAAACGCCTTTTTTTTTACTACTAATTTGAGTCCGTTTGGCTGGAGTGATTTTAATGAAATTTTTATATAATTTTTAGATTAGCCCAGCGAAGTATGGTAGCGATCGGATAATCATTTATTTTTTTTGGTTTTTGGTAATTTTATGTGCTACCCGTGCGAAGCCGAAGCGGGTCGCTGTAAGACTATAAAGAAGTATTAATTACATGTTCACGCAGGCGCTCGAGCATCTTCTTGATGTTCTCATCACGTTTGTCGGCGGCGGTGTTCATCTTCTCTTCGATGGCCTTGTACACTTCCATCGTCTGCTGTTCCAGGGTCAACCTGCGAGAAGAGGAACGAAACGTTAGCGGTGCTACATGGAATAATGGGAACCATTGAAGACTATAAAAATAATAATAATAAATGTGGACTCAGCAATCATAGTGCCGATAGTCGTCTCGGCCAATGGATTAATAGCAGAGCCTCGACGGACACCTTAAGAGGCTCTCGTCGGACGGAGGCGAACTGGATCAAGGGCTTGATACAGAAGGCTTTAATCCTCGATACGGCTCGCACTGTGAGGAGATTCCTCTCTCTGGAGCCCTAACCACCGGTAGCTTGGACCCTGTTCCCGATACCGGTTGGTCCCTATTTTTTATATTTATAAATGTATTTTTTTTATTATTAATTATATTTATAAATTAAAAAATATATGTATTAGTATAAATAAAGGAAATAATAATAAAATATATTTTTATTCATGTAAATCAGTTAAAGGCACTTATGAATAGTCAGATTAGTTGCCACGTTCCGAAGTGTCGTTTTCCTATGGAGAATATGTTTTGTTTCGTTTATTATGGAGACTATGTTATGAATATCAGGCGAAAATGTTCACTGGCTAAAAAAATTGTCAGGAAAGACCACTGACTCACAAAAAGAAATGTAAGTCTGCTGTTCGTAACAAACCGATTAGGACTATGTGCTGTGGCATGTGAATATGACAATAATAAATTCAACCCATTACTGTCCCACTGCTAGACAAGGGTCTCTCAGAATGAGAAGCGGTAGGCCTTAGTCCACCATAGACATTACCGGGTTATGTGCGTGATATTTCTGGAAAGGGGATGAAGCAAAAGTCCCCAAATATAACCATAATGATTACCTGGTCTTCTCAACACCCTCGAGGTGATCCTTGAGGCGCGCGCGCAGCTCGTTGATGTAAGCTTCACGTTTCTCCTCATGCGTCTCCATCTTAGCGTCCAGTGCCTCCTTGGTGTTGACGATGAAGTTGTTCGTCTGTTCGCTACGGATGCGGGACGCTTCCTCGATCTTCTGCATCTTTTGCGCGATCGCCGCCATCTTGCTAGCTTCCAGGCTCTGTGGGTAGTTGCATAAAGCTTTGGTATAGGGTACGGTTTTTTTTATAGATTGTGGTTTCATCTTACTAGTATACTTGTTAACTGTTCTAACTAAGCTTATAATGGTTGTGGTCAGAGTATCTCCGCGATAATACTCAATAGGTGAACAGGTGTGGTTTGAACTTGAATTCACAATCTATCGGTGCCATGTGCCTTCGTTGGTGTGCTACTGTGACTAATAAAACTTAACATGACATGACGTCGCGCCTGTTTTCTCCAAAGGGTAAGACAGAGATATGTATCCACATTTCGCGCATGCCGTTATTAAGTTCTTACGTAATAGGGGGGGCGATCCTATTGCCATGTATCGGGCACAGTTTCAGACTCCCCGCTGCTACTAAGAAATTCAAAGGTGTCATTGTCATAGGTGTCATGACCAAAATAGTACACGTCAAATTGACAAACCTCCTAAAAATAGATTAATTTTACTGTTTAAAACGCCTAAAAAAATAAAACAAAAATAAGTAGGGCCCAAGATACCAGGTACGACAAGTAAGAAACTTGTCGTACCTGGTATCTTTGGGCACAGGTACTCTGTATAGAAGTGACCTTCATGCAGCAGTAGTAATACGCTATTGATTATAAAAAAACACAGACAATAAAGTTATTTTTGTGATGATGTAGATTCTACTTACACGTCTCCTCTCCTCAGCCGCTTTCAGCTTCTCTTGAATCTCCTCAACCGACGGCGTTTTCTCCGGGGAGTCGGCGCGACGAGGCACCGGCACACCCACTGGCTCAGCCAGGATCACCTCGTACGCCAGACCGCCCTTCGACATCTCTTGGCAGCGGATCTCGGTAGCTGTTCAACGTATACGGAGTTAGTTAGACTAAGTTTGAAGATATGATGATAATTGTCCTGATAATTTTGAACCGTGGAGTTAGATATGGTAAATTCATGGAATAATAGGCGCCTTAATAATGTAGTTATGATACAAAGGAGTTCTGTGTTTGTCGAGGGTTAAAAATAGAATTTATTAACGATGGAAACGTGTACGTTTAGCCCGTTTCATTGTTCTAATGGGCTACTAACTAGCTACAATTCCTAAAGGGCGTGACTCGTAGGCTGGACCTACACAGAGGCGGCTCTAGCCCACGTAGTGCCCGGGTGCAAAAAATACCCTGGCGCCCTCTAGTAGGCGCACGATCAGAATGTCATCAAAATTCGGGTGCAAATGGTGCCGCAGGCAAATCGGCGCACACCTGTACCATAGGTAAAGCCGGCACTGGAACTACACCCCGGGTTTTGGATAATGCAGTTAGGCTAACGTTAAGGTAATTATTAAAACATGTTTTTATTTTTAATACCTAAATTACACGTGACTAATACCGTAAATGAAGATTAACAAAAATAAAATACTTGAGTATATTACTCAATAAAAGTGGTAAAGATACTGTGATGAAACTAGTTACAGTAAAACAAAGGAAATTATGAAGATAGAAGCAATGTTTTGTAAACATCTACATATTATATTGTGTGGAGCGTGGACATAACTTGTTATCCTGTTAACACCTTTAGGCTAAATAGTATGTGAATTAAATGCAAGATGGCCCACTGAGCTGAAAAAATAACTGTTTTGCTTTTTTATAATCTGTGCTTTGGACACTTGTAGTTGGTTTTTCGAGATATCTCAGCGCAGCTCAAGTACAGTCAGTATATACACACTTAATAAAATTCAAAAGCGATTTTTAAAGGAAATAGTGATTGAAATCTTGACCAATTTTACACGTAGCATCTGCGGATACATAGTCATTTAATTTAAATATTATTTTAACCAATAATTTTCTAAGAATAAGCGTTTGAATTTCGCTACGTGTATACAAGTTCCAATCTACTATCACTAGAGAACAGAGTCGCATAAAAATGTCTTGAGGTACGTTTACGAATCACGTGACGTCGTATTCAACGTATGTAAAATTGTTTTGCTGGTGATTCTGTTATATAGCGATTGCAGATTGTATACTTGTCTACATGCAGACTGTAACGGGGGGCTTAATATTAAATAACGATTGGAAGAAAGTCATAAATGTATGGGACTGACATAGGTCGGGCCTAGTCGTAGTCATACATCTTGGGATTTTCCTCCTATCGTTTTTGAGAATCATATGGTTGCGAACCATCGGAATTTACTAATATTTCTATAACGGCATTGCATGAGCATAACAAACGATAGAAGAAGTTGAAATTAAGAATATCGTTTAACTGCCGGCTTCTGACAAAATTGCCTTGAAATACGAGCAAAATAGATGTTTGGGCGTTAATTACACTTACATCGAAATTTTAACGAATTAATTTGATTTTGGTCTCTGTCGTTTTGTGAGATTATAAACTAGGTTGACACGTTTTATGTTTTCAAAATTTTGATTAATTTCATAATTATCACGAGATAAGTATAAGGAAGATTTGTAGTTAAAAAAACCGCAAAAATTGTTTCTCAATCTATAAACAATATCTAAAAAATAAACGTGACGACCTAGTTTCTACTTGTGTCTATAACATATCAGCAAATTCACCTCATGTTTAGTGGGGTAAAAACTTTAACGCATTTTGTATGAAAACTTTTAGCTAAACTATAGCCTTAACGATCAATAATAATGAATGTCACAATTTTAACCCTTTAGACGTTTCGTGAGACTATCAATTATTTCATCATCATCATCATCAGCCAGAAGACGTCCACTGCTGAACGACGGCCTCCCTCAAGGGGGGGGTTTGCCATAATCCCCACGCTTGGCAGGCGGCTTGGGGATCGCAGTGGCTCACCGATTAGTGAGAGGACGCTATCAATTATTTGGTATAGTAATAATTGGGTCTTTGTCATATGTCATTCAGAAATGGCTGCCGGATCGTTAAAGTTAGTTATTCACCAAGTAATGTCTATCGTTGTTGACGTCCATCGACCGTTACTCATAAATATTTCATACTAGTCAGTTAATTATGTTCCATCGTGTTTATCTACTACATTAATTACTTTTTATAACCATTTTTTTTAAACACGTTATATATGCATTGTATTAAGTAAGCTATGTTGATTTTATATTAAAACACACGTTTTTTGCAAACACAGCGCGTGCTTCTTAGTGTTTGTTTCCGTTTTCGTATCAGCTTATGAATGTCCGATGTTCAAAGTCACTGCTATGCAGTTACAGGAAACATTTTTGAGGAATAATTGCCACTCCCTACCTTACTACATATTATAGAACAAAGTCCCCCGCCTCGTCTGTCTGTCTGTTCGCGATAAACTCAAAAACTACTGAACGGATTTTCATGCGGTTTTCACCAATAGACAGAGTGATTCATGAGGAAGGTTTAGGTGTAAAATTTCTTAAATTTTTATGTAAATTGGTTGATATATGACGATGATAGTTGAAGATGTCGGAAAATATCATGCCATCTGGGTGCTTTATTGGCGTGCGCCGAGTAAATGCTCGACGTAACGGGCTGATACGACACTACGACAGAGAAAATGAAGGCGTGCTCTGCTACCCGTGCGAAGCCGGGGCGGGTCGCTAGTAGTTAAATAAAACAATGTTTGGATAAGTGATGAATATATAATATTATTTAGTTTTGAGCAACGGTATCCATTGCTCACAGCTTTAATGATACACAAGTATTCTTGCATCAACAAGAAGAAAAAAATGCGTATTTTTGACATTTGTCAACATCGTATCGATTAACGCTGACATAGATAGACAAATACATAATAATATTCGGCTTTAGATCAACCTAGCCTAATTTCCTCATATTAATTGGTCCAATAACAATGAAAAACTTGTCCATTCCAGATCTCAACACTTATGTCAGTAGTTATGTCACATGACAGCCATTGTTGGGGTAAATCGATACGGAACCACGCATCACTGGCGGCGCATAATGTAATAATTGTGCGCTCTGATTGAACGCCATCCAAACAATGGAGGCTGCAATTCGCACGGGTTTATCGAAATAATGTGAAACATATTGCGACAAAATACATTGTGGGCTATGAAAGACTCGTCTGTGAAATTATCAATATAATGCTGCAATTAATAAAAAGGATAATAATAAAAAATACGGGCTTCTCATTCATAGACTAGATGACTTACAAAAAACTACATATTTATATATAAAAATCCGGTGTGCGTGTGTTCGTAATTCTTCTCGTAAACGGCAGGATAGATTCTGATGAAAAAAAAAACACCTGATTACCTATCATTCTAGAAACTTTTACTGCTAGCAAAAGGCATAAACATATGACCTTCCATAATGAACTATTTAAAACATGTGCCAATATAAATCGACCGCGGCCTGCGACCCTGAACACTGAAGGCTTCAAATCGTTTCGGAATTTATTGCAGGAACTTTTATAGCATTACGTTGTAATTCTAGAAAGTTAGTAAAATATTGTGTTATTTACAAAATTCAATAATTCCATCTACGATACAGTAATCTTCATTGTATTACAGTAATTGTACTAAACCAGAAAATTACTAGAATTTTCAATAGCTACTATTAAATAATGTACCAAAACATATTACGGAACACGTCTCGGATGTCTTAACTACTTATACCAATACGTAACAAGGGGTGTACGTAATAGGGGGGTCCAAAGACCTCCCTCCTCATTCTAAGAGGCTTGTGCTCCGCAGTGGGACAGTAATAGGCTCAATTATTATTATTACATCACTACTCAAAAAGTGACCTCGGCTGGGCGCCATTATAAAATAGGAACAAATTTCTCAGATCATAAGCGAAAACTAACAAACCAAAACAAAGCCATTTACGCTTTCATCAAAGTGCCATGACACCCCAAATAAGTCCCGATATCCCACTAATTTCCTTTATAATATTTTACAAATGAACCATAATTTTAAAGGCGTTAATTAACATCCCCATCTGAATACACTCGCTAAACTCATTAAAATACTCCCCCGTCGTTTAGGGGTGGAATTCTTAAAACGCAACAGAAGGAGTAAATTACGGTAATATTCAAGGTCGGGTAAACTTCGTCTTGCGTAAGGAATGCTGTATTGTTTAATTATTGGAAGGAGAGGGATGGTAGGGTAGGGGAGACTCCGGGACTCCCAGCTGAGTCCCACCCTATGAGTCATGCCATGCATTTACAATCGCGTTTCAGACGATGACTGTGTCTGTGAACTGTGTTCGTGTACAGGTGACTCACACTGGAGAAAGGACATAAATATGAAAGAGGAAACTGAGAAAGAAAATGAGAATAGAGAATATAGAGATGATGAAACATTTTGTTATATAAGATAATATGTACGCATCACATATCCCTAACAAATAAGAACAAAAAATAGAAGCAAAAGTGAAAACACGGCGTCGAGGGCCTTAAATAGGTGTCGGAATTGCACTCCACCCACGTGAAAAGGGCTTCAAAAAAACAAACACGAGCACAATACAAAACTAACAATAACTCACTTAAAGGGGGTGAAAACTCTTGACCCGTCACACAAAAGGGGGCTCACATCCCCGGGGCTGTGTACTATCTTTGAAAGGGATCTCATTCTGTATACGCTGCGCGCAGAGTAGTACGCAAATGGAGTGGTAAGGGGAAAAATACTTCTGAAAGTGCTCAGTACTTGAACTAAACTTCAAATTGACCCAATGTGGACATTAATTCTTTGAATCCCTAGGGAGTTCAACTGAAATAACAGCATTTTACATTGCACTTACATAGAACAAGCCAACTTTTTTGGCCGCCAAATTGAAACATTTCTAAATGGCTGCATGTTGTAATTTAATTTCCTTTACGATTTTGATATTATAATTTACTGGGTTCCCAAGTTGTAGTTGCTTATAAAGGGAACTTCTGTTATTTCTTTCTTTTTATCTTGTTTATTTTATTACTTTTTTATTTGATAATTTTTAAACAAAATATAATAACTTTTATATTAAAGTTAAAAGAATAACATAGTGTAAATCATCCGCAGTAAAAAATCATCAATACTATGTTAGCCGGTAAAGTAACTTAATTTCTAAGTAGCAAATAGTATAATCAAAGTCAACCGTAATCAATATCGAATCAATGGTATAATTTCCTTCAAAATGACACACAAGTTCTTAGAACTGAATTCATAATGCTCAATTCCGATAAATCACCACTTACTTATGAACTTGACTTTCTTCGGTTGCTTGGTCCTGGGTTTGCCGACTGGTTTCTTGACGGGCGCCGACCGTCGGTGAGCTAGAGACAAACAGAGGCCGTCAGCAGAGCCCGAGCCCGCGACGCTGGCTTCTCTCTTGGAGACAAACTGACCCTTTGGCTTGTGAACCAAAATTTACCAAAACCTTTCCAAAAGACAACAGAAATTTTTAAACAACCTTCTAAAATAAAGTCCATAATATTTCTTATTTAAAATGAATCCCTAATGAAAATGGAAAACATTTTCAGACATGGAAATATGTATAATCCGCCCTTTAACCGAACTCAAACAAATTATGGCAGAGACCTCGAAACGTCGGCTGCAAATACCACCAAAATTCGAGCCTTCATTGCCAAGTCAACAATCCCCCAAACATCACTAAAGGACAATCGAAAAACGATTACGGCCGGTCGATTCGACCCGACTAATGTTTATTTGAAGAGCATTCGGAATCGGACCTATGCATTAATGAATCGGCATTCGATGCTTGCGTGACTGCTAGAAACCATTGATTCCGGCGAGCAAACAATCGATAGAAAATGTCGCAGTAGTTGGTGAACGTGTAGCTAATGGCTGACATAATGTGGATAAAGCCCTAAGCTAATAAGTAAATGACATGCATCATAGCAATACGTAAAAGCAGTTTTATGATCGCCGAAATGTTTCCTAAAACATTTTTAATGTTGGCACGAAAGTCACCTTTCAAGCCTATTTGTGTAATTACTAAGTCGTTGAATCATACTAAGTGAGGATCAAATGCTAATATTCTGTCATGTTTTATGACTAAAATAATAAATATATCTATTTATTGAAGTAAAAAAGTCACGGATATGTTCTGAAATGTCTATAATATACCTATACCACATTAGTTACTTTAACCGGCGTCCCCATTTCCATTCTCAACAATTGCCACCAAAATCCATTCTTGCAAAATGGCGTCAAAGTTCTGAGACTTTCAAAAGCCGGTCGCAAATGAATAGTCATTTATTAGATATTTGGGCTCCAACTCATGTTGTTGGGGACGTCGGTAATAGTATCGAGGTAATAACGACGACACGACGTCGGGAGATGAGGCCGATACGTGAGGGGAATGCCGGAGTGGCGACGAAATTCGCCGCAAATACGGATAATCCCTCACGGCAACGTTAAGTCCCAGTTTACACAGCAGACGATGCCTCGACCACGCTGTACAAACTGTTAAGTCGATTTAAAACTTTAATTCTTGGCCAATTCATAGCCAAAGTTTAAATAAGGTAAGATCGTGTTAATTTTGGGTTTAGGCTAAAATTTTCTTTTTAGTGATCTCAGGCTACAAAGTATTATTACAAATTAACTCGAAAGACATTCAAAAATCGGATGAAGATATTATTGTATATAACGATTCAAACAAATTCGGAAAACAAAAAGGCTTGTATGATTCCTAAAATCCAAGTTTATATACACCAAACATTAATTATGAAAACAATATTTGTCATTGTACAGCCGGCTCAGTGCCTCGGGAGGGCTATTTGTCAAAAGCTAATTTGCTTTCGCTATAATTCATGTCAATTGAACAACCGACAAGAGGTGCTTGTCTCCTCAATTCTGATTCCCTTCATCACGATTTTCACAAATTACAAGAGAAATCAGTGCGGTGAACCGCTAGAATCTAGACTGTTTAACGTAACCGCAGACGCTGATGCGAAAGAAAAACCTAGATTAATACAAACTAAAAGTAGAAGCTAAATAAAGGGAATATAAATTGAATGGTATCCCTTGAATACTGATAAAGTTATGATCTCATTATCTGTAGAAAGTTTCTAGTAATATGAGAAAAGATTTACTGGTAGTAGATATTAACGTCTAATCTTTTAAAAATCTTTTCTGGATTAAAGTTCCCCAACGTGGGAACTTGGAATTGTACTATTTAACAAGTTTGCTTGAGAAGCTTCGTTTTAATATAGTTACAGTAGATTTGAAAATTGAACTAATTGAAGTGACAAAAGATTGCATGAATTCACAGTTTGTGGCTTCAAGTCTTGAAGTCTTCTTATACTGAAACCAACGTAATACACGAGCCGGTTTCACTTGCGCTTTAGAATTCGAATCAATAATTTTTCATCCATATTCAATAGAGCTGCAGCTGTATAGCAAAAACAGCAATTTAATGTACGTGCATGAAAACAATAAAGCAGAAAAAAAGTATGGTAATCGAATACAAACGGGGCAGTTACAACTGAAAGGTCGGCGGACCCCTACGGCGCCACACGATACAACATGAAAAACCTGATAAAATATTTAAAGGCTGGCTTTAAAACCCACGAGGGGAGAGCTGAAAGTAAATTTACTACCTCTGGGAATACGAGCGTTGGCACGTACAAGTGTTTTAAACACGACGCAAATGCGGCGGCTAGGCGATGCAGAAACAAGAGATATATTCTATGCAGCGTTGAGAACATTCCAGAATGGCGAAGTCGTCCTCTTTACGAGTTACGCTCATTAGGAAAATGGGTGAACCATTGTGTGCAACCCCGTTTTATAGCGTTGGTCGCAAAAATGTTATTTTTAAATCCATTCAAGACTAAGTGTGAAGTTGAGGAGGAAATTATTTCAGCTGCAGTCATAAAGCACCAGTTGCTGGATTCTCAAGTTGGACGAGTCGATTGTTGGAAGGAATAGTTCCTAACACGCTAACTTTGTAAGCACCTGCAATGAATATGACCATGTGTGGCCTCAAATCTAGATAGCCAAAATACTTGGGTACAATCATACGATCTTTCGGTATTCATTATCCTATAACATCACAGTAATATACGTTAGATCCTATGCATGAGATGAAACGCGTATTTTATAGCATTGTTCAACCCTCACACGGGATCAATAAAGTCTGTCGTCTGAACTCGGAATAAAAAAGCGTGAATTCCGTACCTTCGCATTTTGATGCTTTACCCGCCCCAACGAGTAACGACAGCATAACCCATTTACTACACTCATCATAATGAATCACAATGTAAAAGTAATGTTTTTATTAAACAAAATGACATGGTAATAAAGATGATCAAAATCTGTAAGCCCACCGCACCCTCCACAAAGGGTGCAGAACTTGTTAAGCCAATTAAACCCTACTGTTATAATCGTCCCCTAAACAATTATGTGATCTCGAGTCCCCCGTTGTCACTTCACAATGGCGTGTTTGCTAATCCAAACACTTGAAACGTAGTGACAACCATTATATGACGTTACGAAGCGAATTAGGCGATTATGATTAATTAAGTAACTGCTAGTGCGTTAATTATGAAGTTATTTCACGTCACGTTTGATTTTACTCTTAATATGCGCAAGAGAATGTTCATACCGGTGCGGTATAACGAACAATTACTGCGATTCTGAAGAATACGCTTTCTTGGAAAATGGCATTTGCAAGGCAGTAGATACGGTCCGTAAAGTCCATGTTTTATGGTCTTTGAATCCATGAAGTGGAATATCAAGGACCGTGCCTGGTTTAGAAGTGGACAACGATCGTAAATCGTATAATGTTCCTAACATCAATAATTCAGAAAGCCATTCGCTGATTCTATTTTTAAACTGTTTACCGAGTCTAAGCTACTTTTGATATGTTCTAAGTTTGTTAATTCGACTATTAATTCTGCGATAAAAACGTGATGAAATTCAAATCTACATTTCTGTTCTTTAAAATGACTTCTGCTATGAATGCGTCGGAATCTGCTTCAAAATCTTTTATATTAACCCCAAATATCCGTTCTGCAATCAGAAAAATGATAAGAATTATCGTAATATGTATGAAAAATGTTAATTAACAAGCCCTCAATAGTCAAGAACGACAAGGTCTTCAAATGCGTGCGTAAAGGCGCATAAAATACCAAAACATTTTATGAAGGGCCCACTAAAGTGATTATGTCGCGATTGCGTGACATAATTTAATCAACCAAACGATATTATGTGAAAACGACTATTTTTCCAAAATCCCTAGACAAGTATTTTTGAACCGCTAGTATGTTACGAAATCCGAATATTACATTACGTAAGTTGTAAGAAATAATTTTCTTGAAAGGGTTTTCTAATTTTAGCATCATGCTGTTTCAGACTGAAGTACACCGGCAATGTTCTGTGCGCAGAATGGTGGACGCATGCGATGCTATCGCGATTCGTAGACGGTACAAAATGGTGGACATTATGCAGTAATGTATAATCAATAGTTGTAGTGAGACCGACTCAGACTGACAGGTAAAACTAACAATGGAAAATTGGAAAAACCAGAACTTGATTCAGCCGGCATGAGGCTCTGAAGACCTGGATCAAAACAAATCTACTTTTCGAATAGCGAAAAACGATAAAACTTAAAATACTATTCACACAAAAAATCATCAGCATCTAGCCCATTTAGAACAAACATCTTCACAAAATTCTTACATAACTGAAAACATTTTGCGAAGAGTACTTGGCAAAAGACAATGCAAGGTTTTGACATTTGGTCCCCATGTTGTCATCATAACACGTTGGTAGACATATTGGGAGACATAGGTTGTCTGTCAAACTGCGCCTTACCCGTAATCGATGGATCACGTGATTTACGTCAGATGCAATTTAAATATAGGTGCCGGCCGGCACGCCTCTCGTCGCCGGCCGGCCGGCGTTTGAAAACTCAATAACAGACATTTTTAACTAACAAAACTCAAAACTTGCCAATTATTAACTGACCACAACGGACCAGTATCAGCGATTTATGTGATCAATCTAGCCTCAAACAAATTGGAAAAGCTCAAATTGACAGTCAAAAAGGTTACCTTCTGTGTTCCCTTTCCTGTGAAAGATTTTGGTAATTTAACATAAGGTTTAGAACTTGGTAAATAATATAAAGCCAGAAAACAATGTAGGGCGTTTGTCTCCGCAACGAAAGTAGCAACAGCGTCGCCGGTCGAATTCGTGATGAGTTCAAAGAATTTGTCCATGGCAGCGGCGTTCCCAACCTGCAGGTAAAACCGGCGCGCGGCATGAGTGGCAGAAGCACTGCATCACCGAGTCCCGAACGAGCCCTATCAGCATGGTGATGACCGAATTGACTATCTAACGTGTGACGGAGTCGCGGCGCGGCGCTGGCGGACTGCGCGACTCTCGCCCGGAAACTGAGCCACGCCGGGGGGAGGGCAACCGGTCGATAGCTGCACCCCGCGTCCCGCAACCCCCGCCCTGCGGACCCACCCCGCAGTCACCCCTTGCGCGCTACCGTCCCTAACTTGATAACCCGCACAAGAAAATCAGCCTACCAAATGGAAAAATAATGTCACCCATGACATGTATTACGTTGCGTCAAGTTCCCTTCATGCGAGGATATGAGATCCCTTACAAAAGGTTAATTTCCTGTGTATAAAATCCACGTAACGATAATCTCCGAAGTGTGTGAGTGACCTCTTATATCCAAAGACGTTGGAACTGCTCTACTGAAAGTTAACAAGATTAAATAAGAAAAAGACGCGTCGGAATCCAAAACCGCACCTAGCAACGATAAGGTCTAGGGTTGGGGAAGACAAACTAATTTAAGAGCCGCCCAGACTCGTGCGGGTCTCGGCGGACTTCTCGCTCATAAAAACGCCGAGCTGTTGGGGGGCGGCGGGCGCGTACGTGGAGAGGGCAAGCGAGGGAGCCTCCATGCGGAGGTTCCGCCGCCGTCTCGGCGCCGCCACCCGCAGCCAATTAACAGCCGGCAACGCCACGCTGAATTTGTTTCGCCACTCGAATTGCTTCCGATTGATTCCCTATTCTCAAAATCTGTCATTGGATGACTTTCCTGACACTTCTCAGATGTTCAAAGCTATCCAAAACGTAGGATATGTCTTTAAAGTAAACATTATGAGGTTAAGTTTGAACTACCGTAACAGCTAGCGAAACGGCTTACCTAGTCCGGTGCAAGAGAGAAATGAAATAGGAAGACTGCAGTGGTGATGGTGTCGTAACCCCGTGCACCGGTAACACCGGCCGTGGTGCGGCGGATCGATTCCGGCCATCAACCCCTAGACCGCGTCCCCCTGCGCTAATAACTGGGAATACCAGGAGCGAACCTCGTTTGGCCAGTGCATACGAACAAGAACAGACAGCGCCATGGAAATACCACCGCCAGTGGCGTCCGCCTGGCTGACTTTACATCGTTCATGCCTAATGGGAACAATTTGCGTTTTACAGATCAAAAATTCAACTCAATATACTATTTCGGAGTTACACGACAATATTATAATATCTCCTCAATATAATAAAAGGGTAGCTCGCTGTTGTAAATGCAGCCTTTAAAAATGCAAATACAAAATGTATTAAGCTAGGGGACGACATAAAATCCTGACAATTTGCGAACACTCCATCAAAGGAACATGAAATTCAAGATAATACCGGTAGTCCGTCTACCCTCCTGACAACTGCGTTCCATAGATCATATCACCGCAGTGATAAATTAGTTTCCTCAATAAAAGTTCGTCGTCGCCTTCAACAGCGAGAGGTGACTAATAAAACTTTTCTGAGGTTTTTATTTACAGCAAACTTTTGAAATAAAATTGAGAGACATAATTAATGCGGATCTTTTTTTTTAAACTAACTGTTTTGACTAATTTGTTTCTTATTCAAAATTGTACGAAAGAACAATACCCAACGATTGCCAGATTCACTTAAGTGACTTTATAAAATGCGTTTTAATGGGTACAGTAGACGACAGCATGGCGCCCACCGTGGGGCAACAAGATTAATCATTCCTGCTTAGACTCTTATTATACGTCCAACGCAAGACAGCAGTTACATTCACGAGCGATGCGGAAGCCATATTAATTAGATTTTCGTTTTAAAGTGTAGTATTATTTTTTAAGTACATTAGTAATTCTAGTGCTTATAAAATATTTAAATTCGCTTTTACATGAAAACATTCCACCAACCTGACTTGAACCTACCGTTATCTTACTGGACAAGTTCTCATCCTTCATTTTCCTATATAAAAATGAAATGACCGTTTTGCAGTAAAACCGCGACAAAACGATGTCAATGGTGCTTCAAACAATTTAAATGAGCCACTTAAGATAATGGTCAATAATCCGCCATCGGTGGCCACGATCTCACCACCAGCGTATTGCAACCTATTATAATGTAGCTTTGTCTCTCTCCAGAGCGGCAACAAGTTGGGTCACGTGCCGGCTGGATTTGGTTGAGAATATAATTCGGAGCCAGCGGCGCGCGTCCGCCTGCGACGGCAACAGTATCGATTTTGCCTTGTTTCAAGCAATGCTTAGATACCACCAACTCTGTATTTTGACGCAGACACAGCCTAATAAAAACTCCTAACCAACATTATCCAACTGGACGTTTTCGACATTATCCTTATCGGGTTTCATCCGTTTACGTACACCCAGACATCTGAAGTAACTCAGTATGTACGAGTAATAGAAGCCGACATACGTGAGTTAAATAACTTTGAATGGTAACATGTTGTGTACTGCGGATCGAGATACGGTAAGAAATATAAAAGATTACGTGTTAATAGAGACAACATTAGAGAGAACTCGTAACGCGCAATAAATTTGAACAAAGTAATATTAATGGTTGCAGGAGACATTAAAAGCAATTAAATGGGCAACGTTGGTACTGTTGAAAGCAGTAAAGAGTCTGCGAACAAAATAATGATAATTAAGGGTGTCTTTCGATTTCGTTATTAATTATGGATACCACGTTCGGAGATAAGTAATCAGAGTTGAAAAGTTGCGTCATCAATATTGACTAGGTCTTATAAATTATTCAGCTATCGCGACTCAATTTTCTTATTCGTATCACTAGAAATGTTTGTACAGGTAAATTTATACGAAATATTAAAATCCAATTCGATAACACAATCGATTTCGACGAGTAAAAGTGACACTTATTTTACAAGTCGTCGTCGATTATGAAATGAAAATAAATGACGGTAATACAGTAATTCGGTTGTATGGGGAGAGTCTAGCTAAGATGGCGAGCTTAAATATTTGCGAAGAGATTGGAACGCCATATGGCTATCACTTACTCTTCATGCTGGATTGCAAACCATCTGGATCGTGCAAACTTTGCGAGAGTTCGACAAGAAAAATTTGTTCGCAGAAATATTAGAGACGTTAGCTTTCCAAGGGTAATATTAATTTTTATTCTTATAAAAAGCCCTACTTACAAAATTGTGGTATCATAAATCAATACAGAGGACTTTCCAATATTGAAAATACATATTCATGAAAAATTACAACGAAGTATTTGGGGTCCCTAAACCTTGTCAGAGTAGATGCCTCATTGCCTCGACAGTACAAGTATGGCAGTGGTGCCTTATAATTTTTAAACATGTCGACACAATTTCAATATTTATAACTGTAGACTTTATAGACATTCAGGTTCAAAAGTAGAAGATTTTTTTCAATGTTACTATGTTATTCAAATGAAAATTTGCTCTTCAAAACCTGAATATAAAATATATGTACATGAATTGAATTTAACCAGTCCCTGTTTATACTCGAAAACCTCAAGATATCTTCATAAGTTGAAAGTACTGAACACGCAAGAAACGGCCAATCGTCGGATACTATTTATAGCTTTTATTGTCTACTAGTAATTTTATTGCAAATTGAGCGTTTCAAAACGCTTACATACAAAAAACTGTGTTCGGCGGGCGTAAAATTTAGATGAAAGATAGCTTATCTCACAGACATTAAAAAGTAATCCATAAAAATGTAATGCGAGTCCCAACAGACAGTCATCCGTGGGTGGAACATCAATTCAATACGACATCCAATACCAAGAGGGTCAAAATCGAGGGTTCATATTATAATGACCCTCCTTGTGTACCAACATCTTTATTATATCCTTTCGCGCCCCCTCCGTTACACTTGATTTATTTTGATCGCTCCTATGGGTTATTTACTTTTCATTATCTCGAGAAAATGATCTCTATTACATTATTCCCTTTGTAAACATACGTACAAAGTAAGAGCGAGATTATCCCTAGTCCAACCGTAATCCACCGCACGGCTGCAGGTAGCCGTAACTCTACAGAAACGGACTTCCTTTAATGCTATAAAAGAGGTTCAAGGCACGACCGTCGCCGACAAAAGCTGTAAAGAGAATGACACACGCACATGGATCGATCAAGGCCAGACGCTTCGTGGAATTAAGACTTTTTTGTACATGTGCGTTTCCTTTATTATTTGGAGCTAAAGCCTTTTGTTGTACGATCCTAAGTAATCAGGATTTGTAGAAGCTTTGTGATTTTCGCGTACTGCTATGCTACATTTTCAAGGTGAAAACTACCTACGTCTGTAACACCTCGAAGTTGTTCAAGGATACGCGAAAAATCAATAAGTACAAAACGAATAAAGGATCTCAATGATGCGAAATAAAGATTGATCGAGGTCTGAGTAAATTGGAACACGGCGGTTATATGAAGCCTAAAACCGCAACGTCTTCGGACAGAGGATGAAACGTTAGAACCGAAGCCATACCTACTCCCGTCGCGGTTAATTGCCAAGGTTTATCGCATTAATTGATGGACGGCCATTGCAGCTTGAAACTAGCCAAGCTACCTAAGAATCCTGTCATATCAATTAATGACCAACCCGATTACATTTTTAGTGATAATTCAAATCGTCACGATAATATAAGTGGATGCTACTCGATGTGCACAAATAAACATCGACAGCTTCCCCCAATGATGATAGGACCCGTTGTCACCATGCTAGACAAAAAAGTCGGTAAAGACAATGTACAACTGCCGACCGTCTTGCACAAATAATACCGCTACTCGTCATCGGCCTCAAAAGCCACCTACACTACACTGCTTAAATATAATTTATTTTTATTCGCTGTTTTTTTTTTAGTGAACTAGATTACTAATTTTAATCGTCTTAGTATGACGAATCAGGATAACTGTTCCTTTGTTTGAAATATCATGTTTTTCTGCCCTCGTTACATACGTAAGTTTTTATTCTCTTTGTTTATCAACATATGTTTCAACTGTATCGAGTTACAATTCTTTTCTTATTTTTATTTACATATCTTTCTTTATAGACATGTTGTGATCCTTTTTCAACGTGTGGAGTGCAAGAACGAGTCTCCACGAGCGACGAAATTTAAATTCGTCTTGTGTAACCTGGGCAAAGAGCCTGGATACCACCATTACCGACAAGCTATTCCTTCCACTACGACATGAGTGGTTTCCATGTTATGACTCCTGCCGACTCGACAGAACAAGGAGAATAAGTCTGGTAGTGTAACCCTAGCTTAGTACTGTAAGATGCTTAAGCTTATACCTACATAAAACTACAAACATTACATTTGAAGGATCATGCATGACTCGAGCTTTGAAATAGGAATGCGTTTTTTTTTAATTCCTCTTGTACAGCTGAGACGCATATTTTACGAGTCGGCGAGTTCACGACCGCTGTTAGGGGACGAGGATCCTTCTTCACTTGGAAGTTGAAATAATAAAAGTTAAACCATGAATACGAAATTGTTTAAAACAGACGCGAGAAAATTCATAGAATTAGTGTTTAGTAGGAACGAAGTTTTTACTAAACATTTACTAGACAATAAGAGAGTAGACAGAAATTACTGATTGAATATACATACAAACATTTTTAGCACTCATCGGTGGCAAATCTAGCAGTCAGAAAGAACACTGTTCTGTTTAGCGGTTACAGGACTTCAGGACCTTTGGGATCCTGATCAGAATCCCAAGTAAATGACAATAATTTGTTTTCTATCCATCATTTGTGTATTTACTTTGATACCCATCTACAGTATTACGGAAAACATGAACTGTACTAATAGGTTCCTAAAACGAGGTACTTTAATCACGAGTGCCGTCAGAGCGTGTTTATGATCGGTGTTCAGTGACCTGTATGGTCTAGAATGCATCGAACTTCACCTCAGCAGTAATTGAACCAAGTGTGGCGTGATAATGTAAATTCTAATCAGCGGGAAACCAAGTGGCATATTGGTTAGAATTAGGGTATTTGGGAGCGTACCACTACGGTCATGTGAAGCAGGTGGGATAGATATTTGGAAATACACTTTGGTATTGATTAGTATCTAATGTCTTTGCTAGAATCTCGTTTGAAACCAGTTTTACCATTCGATAAGCGATAACCATTTTCAAACCAACATTTAAGTATTTTAAGAACTATATTTATTTAAAGAGATTTCCAAGAAAGGTTTTGCTGTTACAAGAAGTTAAAACCATGCAATTGACTCCAAAAACCATCACACCTGTAATCCCCAAGGATCAGACAGAGGACTACTGTACGCCCTTATTTCGCTGTTGCCGTTATTGAAATTAATAACGGCAATGGAAAAAAGGCCAACCTTCTTGCTAATGCTGTAACTCTAATATTATTATATCAATGTTTGATGTCAAGTCAAAAAACTAACCGCTCAGAGAAGCTCACGAACTCTGGGAAAAAGATTATTATCAAAACACATATCGTCGCTTAGGTGACAATATCGCGCAAGTAAAATATTAAAAATACAATAGAATAGAATAGAATACCATACAATACAATACACTTCATTGCTTACGATTTACGGAATATTTTTCATAAGATATAATCAGTTCAGTCTTTGTCCCTTCTCAAAACTTATCAAATTTCACTTCCGCGGTATTGTTAGCTAAGCGACGATATGAGACACTCTAAGAGAGAAAATATCCAAACGTCTAACGGACGTGGTAGATTAAAAAGTCATTTTTTTTGTCAATCCACAAACTCGGTACGCAAATTCTCACGCTAAAATACTAAAACCACTATCTCCAGTTTATGGTATCCGGATATTAATACGGTACAACCACAATTTTGCATGGACATGTATCAAGTACACAGACAGATGTTCGCAATATCTGGCGCGGATGTCTCGACATCCGTGCCCGTGAGCAAAGCCAATAAATATCAGTTAGTATTGATTTTGCTGTACCACGTCTGCCTGTACTCGATGTTATACTAGTTTGGAACTGTCTAGTGTATTTCATGTATATCTAAGATAGCTTACGTTTTATAAAGATCCAAGTTTTGTTTGTTTGATATCCATCAATGACATAACATGAAATCGAAGGATTTGAGGCTTTATAGTTGCCAGATGTGAACAAAGTTATAGCTTGCGACTAACATCGGACCGGCAATTATATTGGTGAAGGCCTTAGTTTCTTCAAATCTAGTGTGATGACGAGCGACTGCTGTTTGGATTTCCAGTACACTCAAGAAACTTTTCAGAACATCGTGTTGTGATTCCAGTAGTACAAATAACCACCACAAAATATTCCCACTTAACAAAGCTTCTCACAAGCCATATAAGATTTTCCAAAACCAGTAACAACAACGATATTTGTCGTCGTATTTTAATGTGTTTCTATGAACGAGGGTGAGCGGGTGACTCAAAATTCCAAGGAACTGTCGACAATTAGTTGCACATCGATTTAGCTTCGACAAACATTCATAGTGGCAATAATTTTGCTTTACTTTAGCTATTTTGCGGTTTTATTGAATTGCACGAAATTTTAAGTTCAATACGCTGCAAATACAGAAATATGAACGGAAATTTATGTTTCTGGTTTGAGAGCGGGAAATAATTGTGAATCACGAGCATCTTAGACTCAATAGATGGGAGAACTGTGTGGTTCCGATGACCCGTAAAAGATTAGTTGGATGACCCAAAAACCGTTAAGTAATTAAATTTAATTAGCAGTCGAACTTCTTTCTTTTTAAACCTCTCTGGTGTATGTATTGCGAATATTATAACATCACGTCTTTTTCTATAGATGTAAACAGAAATAATAAAACGTCATCTTAAGATCCTATCTCTCTTACTTAATTAACATTTATGCATTCATATACATATAAACGACGCTACGGTTGCGACCTGTGCACCTGACATTTTTGAAGAACCTCACCAACAAGTTTAGTATTGAACAAAATGAAATATGAATTAAAAAAAAAATTAACATCATAATTAATAGGGAAATAATAAGTTCATTAACATCTTCATTTATTGTTTGTGTTCATAACAATTAATATGATGTACGTACCTACAAATATACTTCATTAATATCACCACCAACCAGGAAAATAAAATAAGCTCTTTGACCGATAACACTCGTTCACCTTTGATATGACACATTTAAAAAAACCTCACAAGTGACAATTAGAGGAGTTTGACCTTTGGAGCATTGCCTTTAGATTACCTACTTTCAATTACATTTCGATTTCATGAAACTCTAGTATCGAGAACAATATATACAAACGATGATATCGACATCAATATCGATGACATGGGACCTGGCGAAATGTGGAGTGCGGCGGGCGTAGTTGTGGCGTAACGTGAGAGTCCTATATCCAGCAATGGTTTTCAATAATAAGCTTAGTTAATTGATCACAATTTTATAAGTGGACTTTGTTTTAAAGACTTTTTTATTTTAACAACATTCAAAAATCTGTGCTGTGGCTCCTGAGGATTTCATCTGATGTCCTCTGATCAAACACTGTTTACCACCTGCCGCAACAATAATCTTTTAAATGAAATGTAGCATTACATTGTGTCTGTAAACCAATCTTTCAAGTAAGGACAGAGGATTGGATTATTATGTTTTTAATAAAGTGAGATATGTTCTGATAATCTAAATACTCATTAGATAAAGCATTTATTTAGTGCAACAAAAAGCAACACAACTTCACAGTCAATAGTATTGGAAAACTCACTTAAGTCTTGGCATAAAATATTGCACAGTATTGCCTTATTGGTTCAATGGTCGCAAGCGCAGCTGCTGAGGGTGATATCCTGACCTTCAATTCCCGGGTCGGGCAAAGTGGGCAAGTTATAAGTTTTTTTTGTTAGAACATTCTCAGTACCTTCGACTTAATGGCGTCGGCTAAACGTGTGTATACAAAAATACACTCTTGCCTAACTCCTCGGGGAATCCAGGCGTGATATGTGAATGTAAAACATTGGTTTTACTTACAAAATTCTTCACGGAGATATCAAAGCCCTAAGTTTACCGTTAGTACATTTAGTAGTCTAGATAAGGAGCTTGAAGCATGTAGTCTCGGTACGGCACTAAAACACGAAAGTTCCTTAGGGCCTGTTTAGCATAACACCATAAGCACTATCTATTTTTGATATGCATATCCTGTAAACGGAACAGCTAATATTTCTGGAAGACAAGTATCTATTTAATTCTACTTAAACATCAGCAAAAACTTAATGTTGTGATCTAAAAAGAGTTTAAAGTCTCATGTAATAAGGTCGAGGTTAAGCTATTTATGAGAACTGAGCAATTCCTTAGAATAACCCAAAATAGGTGCTATTAATACATTTCCTGGCCTGGGCCGATATCCAAGTTCGATAACTTAGGATCCTCAAGATGTACAGTCGTAATTGCTACCAACTCGATTACACCAACAAGGCGATTCCATTTAAGTGCGCTAAATAACAATCTATCTAAATTGCTTCAGACTACAATCGATGGTTATGGAACGGTTTTTACAAAATCACTCAGCCTGAATATACAACTTTTTTGCAGCTCTGCAGAGTTCAGCGAGATATTTCATTCATCTGTGTACAATGTACCGTTGTGTGCAGCACCGCTAGGCAATCGCAATGTAGGCTCTGCATACTATAGATTATTCACCCCGGCACCACTCGCTTAGGTCATGCGCAATGAATCTGATCAAATGTTTTGGGCACCATCCAAATTTTCCGACCGAACAGACTCCTAGTCTCCTACACAAATTGAACTTTCATCTGATGAACAAAAATTCCTGGAGCTTTTCTTTGTGCGAGAATTTATCTGTGGTGTCAAAAAATAGGGAGTTATTTGGCGTTTTTTGTTCTTAATAAATTCATAAGGAATCCAAGGACAAAGCAGTTTGCCTCGAGAGCTCTGCCAGTCTTTGTTATACCGTGAGAGAAACTGACGTAGTCGAAATGTTTCGAAAAAGATTTCATCTTGTGAAACATTCTTAAAAATTGGTTGGAAAGAATCCTGCAATAACAGTGCGTAGTTGGATGACCTTATACGAGGGCAGACTGCTAGACCCTCATGAAAACAATAAAATAACTACTAAAATCGCTACTAGGTAGGATTTATGACATCAATAAAGTTCAAATTAATGATGTACCTCGATGTACAATGTGATATGGGCTATGAAATAGTCTTAAGGTTAGATTCTGGTGTAGGTTTTCAGTTAATTACTTGCTGTACATTTACGAGATACATAAAACCTTCATTAAAACATTGAGAGGGATTTGTAGCAAATTCAAGAATTTTATACTTTCTTACGAACCCTCCAAACCTAAGTCAAGAAAAATTACAATGTACTTAATGTTGGTATACTGTAAAAATATGATATGTTATTTATATTACCTCTACCTTCTCACGAATATCAAATGTGAGAAATAGAGCTCCAGACAAGTCTAATTTACATAATGCACACTGCAAAGTATGTGAGTAAACCATTACTTATTTAAAGTTAAATCTAAATCGTAACTCAAAGAAACATCACGAAATAATTCTGTTTAACGAAAACATGAAATTACTTAATTGAATCTACTTTGTCTTGGATCTGAGAATGGTATAATCAAGTTAGGACCAAACTAAAGGAAACAAACATTGGATCCAGAAGTTTCATGTTTCTAACTTCGTATTATTAGTCCTTATTCTCGAGTTCTCGAGCAAGGCCATCGGCCGTGTGCCGTAATTATAGCGAACATGTGTTAGTCGCATTTCTGCTAACCGTTGAGTGGATCGCTAACGAAACGCACAAGTTTGATGACCCGAATGCATTGTGTCTATTAGTCATGCCGACGCCGATGTGAATATTGCCACAATAGATCTCCCCGATGAATAATGAATAGCAGATAGAATTTCGGAGTACTGGGTAAGTGTGGAAGGCGTGGGCTGGCAAGTATCGCCCACGTCTTGCCTTTTCTGGGCAACGTACGGCCGAGCAAGCTTTCATTGCGTGCAGCAAAGAGACGACAAAAACAACCCGGTCGAAATGCGAATCTATAGAAAGCAGTGTAGGTGGACTTGTTCGGTTATTCTGATTGCACATAATTTAGCATATTGCTAAATGTATTATGTGTAATTATAATGACTAATTGATACGACTCCAAAAAAGTCTTGCTTTAAGAAACCGCTAATCAAAAGACTATTTACTGATGAAAGGGCTTTTGAGAAGCGCGTTCTGCTAAAAACATTATCGATCTACAATAAAATCTCCAAGGAAAACTAGTTGAGCCGCAAACGGTCAAATTAGATTGACCTAGCGTACGACCTAACCACCCTTGTTTAAATCAAATCAGGAAAGTACCTTAACTGCAACTGAGTTTGCGAACTAAATTGTTCAGTTTCCCTTCTATTCCGGCCGTTTTTCTATTTTCCCAGCTAATGTTTTCAATACTAAAGAGAAACTTCTCATTCTCAATACTCACACAATAGAGCTGTTTTCAAACATTTTGTTAATTGGAACCTACATTTTGGGTCCAGTGGTAGTACATAATATGACTAACAAGCTATACGACGAGATGTCTCCAACGAAAACGTATAAAATTAGTACAATATCGTGTCTTATCTACTGATATCCGTCCATTCACTGGAATAATGTAGTTGTTTACGTTCCACCATGGACAATGGTCAATATTTGCTTTAGGTGCGCCGTGTTGGGCCGAGGATTCCTTTCATTGTAATGTTAATGTGTCGGATATCAACCAAATAGGCAGCGGCGAATCCGCACTTCTTTCACAAATGAATAAAGTTCCGCCCCGAAACGGCCCATTAAGCTTGCTTCGAGATATTACACCGCTGTTGTATCGTATTGGAATTTACCTCCGCCACTCTGGGGCTATTGCTCTTCTCTTCCCGCTTCTTGCGCTTTTAATCAACGCCACCCTCCGAGATTTGGGACCTCTTAGTGTCAATTTAATAACATTTTAAACTGAGCGTCAAATTTAAACATCGAAGCCAGGATATTTCGCAACAGGCTTTCGCAGGAGCATAGACGGTAGTCAATTTAATAAATCCTATTGTTGGGAGGATTTTTTTGGGCAGTTTAATTAAGCTCCGGTTTGTTTGCCGTCTCTAATGCGGACAGAACAATAGAGAAAAGGGAATATTTCATTTTCATGGTCGATTAAGTGAGAACAATGGAGAGTGTGGAACCAGCGATCACTGTGGTCACTATGTTGTAGATTGTGGTTGGAAAGTCGACGTATAACAATCCGTTTTTAACCGTTTTAGCTTCATTACACATAATAAACCGTAAATAAAACAAAGTCTCGACGCGTAAACAAAGGAATACACGGTATCCTTCGCGCACGCCGGAACTCAGAACAAGTTCCTTTACATGTCGACAACGAAACCATTTACATACGGCGCCGGTCGTTTACGTGCAACAGTACTTCTAAGTGTCCTTAAAAGGATAGGCATTTCAATGCTCAAAACAAAATATGGAATAAACTCGTTATGTAGGAAGAGATGTGCCTGCGCGTGAGTCATCGCGACGGTTGCAGCGTCCTTGCCAACCGTCGTCGTCGCTCGTTTGAAAAGAGGATGACACACACCCACGAAAAAATAACTTTCGTACTGGTCGTCCGGACGAGTCAGTAAATTGAAACTTGTTTAACGGTCGCGATCGCAATGATGACAAATTGCGAATTTTGTCGAGCGCAAATAGTTGATGGTTATGAAATTACTAACCGACAAACAATTAACGAATTAACATTAATCAATGATTGAGGACGTTGAACTCACAGATAGTAAATACATACTGTTTGCGATATATGTATAGTTATTTATAGACGCAAATAAAGGTTTGATTTACGGAGAGAATAAGACGTGTCGTAATACAGATATACATTAATTTAACTTGCCACAATAAATTAAAACTGACGTGCGGTCTGTTCGCCAACTACATATAATTGATTGTGGCAGTCTCAATCGCTAGTCAGGCAAAATGGTATTCATATGTCACCCAACCGTCATTCTCAAATATTTGTATGTAGGAAAACAATGCTGAATAATGAAGATACATATTTTGCCCTAAACTGGAACACACCCTGTTTCTTGCTTACAAAAGGGATTTATAGGGTACGGCAGCTGCATCCACGAAAGACGTATGTAAAAACGCAACTGTTTCGATCGTACCGATTTAGAGACTTTGATGATAATATTTTAGCCATTGAAAACAACATCAGTGCAAAAACTATAAAATCGCGGCAATTTAAAATCGGCTTTAGATTAGATTATAATCAGTCACAATCAGTTAGTTGAGGTCATTATAACATGCTTTATAGTTTGAAATGAACATTGTAAAATTACTGATATCTACAAAGGCAAAACTAAGACTAGTATCCTAATTCCTTAGGGGTTCTGATATTAAATGACATACCTTGGAAAAGGCCTATGTCTACAAGTGGACTGCAATAGGCAAAATAAGTAATTAAATCGGTTATTATTTGATTGATTGATGAACAACGACATTCGGAATCTGATGAAATCAACTAGGGTTCACCAGAAGAGGAAGAGCGAGGACTACTTATGTGTTTACCATTCTTTCGGAGGACTGATTTGATATAGCCCAACTAAATTAAAATTAGTAGGTACCGAGATAAACTACCTACAGACCTAGATAGATTCCTTCAGAATTCCTTTAAAGATGACTAGCGTAGGTCTAGATTTTATTCGCTTTCACTATATAGAATGTATTGATAAAAATCTCACGATAAAGGCACTGCAGTTGTTTTATAAAGACAGAGTAGGTACTCTTAGAAAATGGCGTAACTAACAAAGAGGCAAAGGAGACCGCAACATAAATCTTGTTGAGGTAGGTCAACTAATTTTCAGATTCTAATTCAACAAGACCAATTTGGTGTCATTGACACATACAATTTTATCTTCATAAGTAGTTCTTTGGTTTTACCTAAAAAAGTACCTGCCCATTTTAAAATAGGTAGATAGATATGTCTTGATGGAAGATGTCTGCAATTTGTTTAGTATTTATCTAAATTTCAAATATTAGAACCAACGAAGAATTTGCTACCTCTTTTCGTATCTATCACGATTTTTCATCGTAATGCAACCGGTCTTTACGTATTGAAGCATCTCCATGGACGATGGAAGGGTTGTTCCAAAGTGGATGTAGGTAGGCCGTTTAAGAAGTGATCGTAATCATTTAAAATTTTATCATTTTAAAATTAAATTGATAATAAAAAAAAATCTAACCGAATTTCGTAAAATTTAAAAAAATTTAAGATTTCGAAAATATAAAAAAAAAAGATTTCTTTTTTGGCATAACAGCATAGATTACTGGAAAAAGTGTGCATTGATACACAACGTAAGTACGCATTAAACCATGAAGATCATAAAAATCGGCTAAAGAAACACAATCCGTGCAGTAAAAAAATTAAAAAGACGACAAATTATAGAAACTGTAAAATCTTATTCTATCTTACCACGTTCACGTTGAAACATTGGGTACTTATTGGAAATTGCGGAAATATAGTTTAAAAGTAGAATTTAAATAATGAAATATTTAAATAAATTATCCCCAAATAAAAACAAAATTCACTTACATTTAGCGGCTTCAACTTCCATGGTTGTCTTTGTTTGAACAAGGAAGAGCAGGTAACAAAGAATTCACGCGTGCGCTGCACACAAAGGACGAACAAGTTTTAATTCAGGATAGGGCAGATACAAAAACTTTATAACTCCTCACGACGTTGAAACAGTTATTTTAAATTAAATTTGAACTAAAGAAAGACAGGATATGAGTTAATGGTAGACGTTTTCTTTCATAAATGAAGTTTTCATAGATTGTTTGACACACTGCTCGATGCGACTATTTGATTGGCTAAAATCAAATCTGGCGCTTTGCGTTCGATCCATCGACCAGTGATCTAGGAAGCTGCGTTCAGAAGATATGAAATGTTACAAATCAAAATACGTAAACTTACATAAGCCTGGTTTATTTTACTAAATACCAATCGAAATTACATGATATATCTATTTCTGGATATAAATAAAAAACATGTATACAGAAAAGACTTCCAAAATATTTATATTATAACATTCATAGTGACATCTGGTAATAATTAAATAAACTTTTTCATGCAACGCCATCTGTCGAATTCTTTTGATACTTTGAACTTTACGATGCTAAGTTAAAGGTCAATGGTCATCCATCCATATTATCTTTCTTATGTTCCGAGGATGAACAGCACCCCAAGTAAACTCTCCTACTGTTTCCTCTCCTCCTTTCTTTAATGTAGCCTCCAATTGCACTCAACTGAGTGAGGATGTATGAGCAATGTTCACTATCATAAGTTTTTATCCATTACTCTAAAGCGATCAACAAACTGGGAAGTTTTCTCACAGTATGATAATGTTCCTAGGCACATTTATCTATAAACGATATTATTACCCTGCAAGTCTAGTTCTTTGAAATCACGTCCATAGGCGGCAGCGAATTCCCAATTATGGGCAGCAGTTGCAGAGAGGAAAGAAAAAGTCTGGGTTAGAGTGAAAGACAGTGATAGTATTCTTATATAATTCAATAAATTAACAGTTCACTAAACTCACTATTACATGAACGAATAAATACAATAAAAATATTTGTTTATATATTTACGTAAAATACATAAAATATTTCCTACTATACATGGACACCAATATAAAAAATATTGTAAATGCTTTCATAGCCACTTTTATTGTGATAAAGCAAGTGATTTGTTAGTTAAAGTTTTGAAATACATTGATGTAAAACATATTGGACTTCCATTTTTCTAACACGCGACATACTTTCACAAATCAATCGCACAATTCAAAAAGTTAATATACCTACATTGTATTTTGCAGTAAATAATATATAATATATTGCAATACATTAATTAGTCGTATATCATTAAAAATTTTGGTGTATTTAAAATTTGTAATAAGTCATAAGTTTAGTACATTAGGTATGGTAATATATAAAATAAAGTTCTTTGTCATAAAATAACTACGTAAACGAAACTAATTTAAAAACTAAAACTAACGGACAATTATTGGCCACTTTGATTCGTTGAACTAGCGACTAAAAATACTATTTTTACATCTTTCATAGAAAAAAATTGAAATATGCACAGAATGTCTCTAAAAACACATCAATGATGTAGGACCATGTTGAACACAGACCTATGATGATGCAGCTATTACTATTTTTCTAATCACATTAACATAAAGAAATGATACCCTATTCAATTATCATACCTATTTAAATTATATTGTTATTGACATTGTAAGTATTAAAATAAAAACTAAATAATGTACCTAAGTATTTCAACCTTATAGAACAAATATTTTGGCCGATTTTTAATCACTCTTTTTATTCATTACAAATTAGTCATAATTTTTGAAAATTTATAAAACGACCTTTAATAATATAAATTTCAATCATATTGAATTTTAAGATATTAGAATTCATGAAAAATTAAATGATTGCTTAGACGCGAGAGAGCTATGACTGACCTAATTAAAGTACCAGTATACATGTGGTTGAGCTTACAGAATACCCATTCAACGCCGTGGCTTGTATCAGCATCATTAGAACTCGACCGAGCCTGGAATCTTTCGAACAACTACTGATAATCTGGTTTTTGGCTTAAGGGCACAGTTTGCTTGCGATGAGTCGAGCAACCACACACCTTAACGAGAAGTAAATAAGAGTTATTTTTACAGATCAGCAATAACAACTCTGTAACCACTGTCGCACAATAAAGATCTTTGACTTTGAGCATTTGATTTGAAAATCAAAATCACTTCCAATGAAACTAGTCTGATACATGGCCAAATGTCAATTGGGTAACATCCCTACATTAACGTTATTACAAGTTAACGCTCAAAGCTGAACAATGCGATATTAAACAGCATAAAATTATGTATATTACACATTTTGTCACAAATCTACGTGTTTATAATTTTAGTGATTATGTCATTCAACAAAATACATTCAATTCATGTAAACTATAATGTATTAAGCGTAAAACATATTATGAGACTTCTTCAAAGGTACAATACAATCTTTAAGATGTGATTATAAAAGTAAAAATATTTCCTAAGGTTGCTAATGGAAATTTCTGAGTATTCTAGTAAATTAAAAACAATATGTACGCAGGCGCACTAAACAAGAGCTTGGTTAGAAAAATGAAAATCTCGATGGGGCTACTCGCAAGGATAATTATATATTTTTTAAAGCAATGTCCCATTTTTCCAGCCAAGATATACAACTTTACAACAAGTTAAATTATTTAGAAAATATTAAATCACTATGATCATTCACCAAAAAGTGGTATACAAACTGGGCCTTTTTCTTATCTATGACCTGTTTGTTTATCCTTGACTGTGGTTCCTGCGTCAGATTAGGATTATCCCTAAGGAAAATGGCGCCGAACAATGTCGATAGCGTTTTCGAGTCCAATCCATTTTCAGCACTATGTTGCAATGCCTCTTGTAAAAATTCACATAAGTAGAGAAACACATTCTTTCTGAATTCTGGCAGTTCCATTATTATTTGTTTGCATTGCAAGTAATTTGCAGATGCTCTTAAACATACCGACTGTAAGTTGTAAGGAATGATGGGGTCAGCAGTACTTTCTAGTAGGAGTAATAGTGCTTCAGCCACAGAGTGGATACTGCCAGGGATGGGATCCACGGAGCCACTGTCTAACCAATCTCTGATTTGGAGAATTTCGGAATGAAATCCTGGCTGCTCAAATAAATTTGGTTCCTTCAAGCCATGAAGGTAAATGTGGTCAACTAAGAACCAAATCTCTTTTGGTATAGAATATGTGGACTGGTTAGAAACACACTGATCTCTTTTGTTTTCAAGCTCAATTAGTTTACCTACAGGTACTTCTTTTATTGGCATGTTTAGGTTAACTAGAACCTCAATAGAGCACCCGAAACAACTTCTTTGGTATGTCCCATTTATTGTTATGAAAATATCTTTTCCACCATACAAATGTAGAACCAGAATATCATACAATTTGTCTGTTCCAGCATTCATCTTACATGCAGATGTCTTATTGATAAGTACTTTAAGTTGAATTTCGCATGACTCTTCAGCACAGATACATTTCTTGTATGGTTCAACTATCAGCCATTCCTTACAGAAGCTTGTCTCATCTAACTTCTTAATGAATTCAAACTCTACAGGCAGTTTACCAATATTCTTTATGGTAATTGTTCGGACTTGCAGTTCAAGATACCGCACTGTTCCAAAATCAATTTCGGTTCTATCAACCTTGACTTGAGGTATCAACTCATTTTCCATTTTATCTAATTGCTTGATAACTTCTTCATATACTTTTCTGTACTTTTCCTCATCTATTATTTTGATTGAAGAGTTAAATATAGCTGATACTGGTTTGTGATCACTAATGTTTAAAGACGGATGGCTCCTGTAACCCAGCTGTGTGATATTTTCTCCTTTCCAGAAGATTCTATCGCACCAGGCAGGGGCTCGGTTCTTTTCACTAGAATCCCAGTTATCAGTTCCAGGGTCATATTTATAGGTAGGTTTGAAATTGATTTCACCTTCTGTGTAACCAGCAAACACATTGTTTTGTTTATGTTGTTGCTTCAGTTGGTCCCATTCCAATACTGGAGTAAAACTGTTTTCGTTTACCAACTTTTTCACCGAAGTCGGGTCTAATTCTGTGATGCGGTAGTTCAGGTCTCCCAGCCAGTATACATGGTCATGGTCTTTGATGGCTTTAGGGAGCTGGTTGGGTTGAACAAATCTTGTTCTGTTGCAAATATCTCTAAAGTCTTGGTTTCTTCTCTCAAACTCTTCAACATGTGCAGCCAAGTGTGAGTTGACAAAGCACATTGAGGTGCTGTGTAGGTCAAATCTTATGGATACCCCACCTTTATTCCCCATTTTCCCCATGATCCCCGTGCCCACAGTGTCGCAAACAACATTACGCACATGGGAAAAGTGCTTCTCTTTAATAAGAACTATCAGCATCATGCCAACTAGTCTTACTTTCTCCACTTTGACATACTTTGCTCTCTTGTCAACATAATTTATAACAGCATTATACCATTCATCTTCTCGGAAGGTCTGGTCAAATAAAAATGTCTCTTTCGACAGATCCAATTCTTGGAAACCAACAGCATAAATATCAGGGGGCTCCTTATCTACACTCAACCATCCCTTGAGAGGGATAACAGGAGATTTGTCATTGACATTCCATGTTCCACAGAATATTGAAAACTTTTTGGTAAATGTATACTCATATTCCTTATCAGACATTTTGTGTTTGATAAGGCTTTCTCTTATAGCAACAGGTGCTGAGGTCTGCGTGTGTGGGACACCTCCGGGCAGCGCCATGGTATGAGTTAATATGTCGTTATTAATTTTTCCACTGTACTTCTTGAGCCACACAAAATCTGGCTGCGTTGGCACTTTGTTTACAGCTTCTATGCCTCTGAATAGATCGTCCACGAAGTTATCTACCCTCGGAGTCATTTGTATTTCGAACTTATATTTATTATTACGAGATTGCAAGTTCAGGTACAGTATGGCCTCAGGATCGGAAGGTTTGTTGTCAATTTCACATTTGAAACTCTTATCTATTGGCAACACTATTTCTATTGATAAATCCGTGAAGGACTTGGGTGGGTAACATGACGTAAACAAGCAGAAAACTGCCTTTTCATCACCGAACTCAACTATCGCCAAGAGCCGATCTTTTTTCACCCATTCAGGATGCAAAACTTTGGCATCACACAGAAAGGCTGTGACCCGTTCGCTCGACAGGAATTTTTCCTGTACCACACATTTTATCTCGTCGTGATTCATGGTGTTTCACGAGTTTATTTCGGTCCTCCTAACACACAACATCGATAATGTTCGAAGTTCATGCAAATTCGATTTCGACTTTTGACAGCTTTGACGAATTAGTTTATTTTGACACATTGTATATTTTCGTTCAGTAACTTTCTGAATTCAGAGGACGACACTCGGCCGACGGTCGGCAAAGATTTATAGAAATCAATACTAAAATAACCTAAAACTTTAATGTTAAAGATACAAAAATATTGTTAAATACCTTCCCTTACCTTATTCCTACCGTTTCTTTCAATTTTAATAATCACAAACCCAAATTACAATAATTATTAATTTCTAAACGACAACTTGAAACTGGTTTGTTTACAAAGACAGTTTTGCTAGATTTTTTATATTGATGACGATTTAAAATAGTCGAATTTTGCACGTTAGAGGCCAGTTATCTATACAATGATAATAGTATTTAAAATGTTTTCATTAAGATAATACGATCATAATACTAAAGCTTCCACAAAAAATTTAATAACGTGATATCACGTAACGCGACCTTCACAAATATTCACATGAATCTAGCGATTATTTTGGTGTCAAGTGTGTCAACCCAGGCTTGATTTGTTTTTATTTGATAATCTTCCAATTTTTGAGTAATCTAGCCTTGGTTTCCACTGAATAACACATTGTATAATAAGAGTTGTGAAAATATGGCGGGATCGCCTACTGATTGGCAGTTAGGATGCATTGAAGTGAAGCAAAGGGGGGCTTACCTCTTGCAGTCAGGGCAATGGTCGGATATCACCTTCTTGGTAGGTGCTGAGCCACACCAGGTGGTCATAGCCGGCCACAAGTTGATCCTGGCGATGGCATCACCAGTTTTTGAGGCAATGTTCTTTGGTGGTATGGCAGAGAGGAATGATCCTATACCCATATTGGATGTGCAGCCGGAAGCCTTTAGGGCTCTGTTAGAGTGAGTATGTAATGTAAAAACAATTAATTTTAACAATTAATTTAACAAACAACACCTGCCTCACTTTTTTCTGTCAGGTATTCCGAAAACCGGGCTCCCTCATGCTTATCTAAATCAAAAACGAAAATTAATATTCTTTAAAACTACAAATATCTTCTGTATTCAATTTTTTGACACACTCATTTCAGGTACATATACACAGACAATATAAACATTAGTTCATTTGATAAAGCTTGTGAGCTGTGCTATGGAGCCAAGAAGTATATGCTGCCTCATTTAGTGAAGGAATGCACTCGTTATCTCTGGTCAGACTTGTATCCGAGGAATGCTTGTCGTGCATATGAGTTTGCAAGGCTCTTTGAAGAGAATGTGCTTATGGAGAAGTGTATACAGGTGTGTTTATGTTTTAAAAACTAATATACATAGCAAGAAGAATACCCTATTAATTCGAAGAAACCTTCGTTTCTTCATTTACTTATGGTATTCTCATTGCTGGTGAATTAAACTTCTTCTATTGCTGGATATAGGCCTCTCTTGAGTTGCACAACAATACTGGATCCTCCAGTCATAGTAAGAAATATTTGTCTTTTGCAAATCTTAGTACCTAAATACAACAAAAATGATGAAAATGTAAGTTCTAGAAGTAAATAATAGTTTGTCAAATTTTTTATATTTCATTATCCAACAACAGATAATCAGCACGAATACTAAAGAGGTCCTGACCGACAGTAGCTTTGAGGATGTCGAATTGAACACAGTGGTCACTGTCTTCTCCCTTGATCATCTGAACGTTGACAGCGAACTGGACTTGTTTGAGGCTGCTGTGAGGTACTCCAAGGCTCTAGACAAGAGGACCTCAGAGAGAAGTGCCAGCCCTCCATCAGAGATTGGCCCTCCGAATGAGAAGAGATCTAAGAGTCCAGGACCATCAACTTCTAAGGACAAAGTATGTTCAATAAGCTTCTTATATCTGATTCATTTATCGATTTGAGATTACCAATAGATTATTAATTTATTACTAAGTAAACTACTAGGAGTAGGAGTACTTCTACTAGATAGATTGTGGAAAAAGCCATCACTCTTATGACTGATATCAATCAAGACGGACAGCCATAAACAACCGCGCACTGCATTGAGGCTCGTCCCGCGATGCGTGCTGGTAAAACGCCAAAAGAGAATGTATTGCTGCAGCTGCATCTCGCACTTCTAAACTTACCGACTGGCAGCGGATCCGACGCACAGCTATGGTCGCATACCACAGACTAGTCTCTTCTCATGAAGCATTAGTGCAAGCATGTCTGTGGTCCTCCGCACTTTCACACACCATGGGAATCGATCTTTACAATCGCCTATTTATTTACTTCTGACACATATTGAACACTTAAAAATCATTTTTTTTTAAATCTTCATTTCATAAATAATTGCTCATTATGACCTATATATTTTGTCATCTGTTAAACTGAATACAATTCTATGATCACTATTTAGGTGGTGAATGTTGATAGCAGTGCTGAGAACAGTCCTGAAGCAGTGATGGAGACACCAAAGACCAGTGAGACCACTGACCAATCCCTACCAGGACCTTCTGATGAAAACAAGAAGAGTAAACCTGGTGAGCAGACTAAAATACAAGATTTTGTTGGTATCTTCTATGGAGTCAGTACAAGCTATCTCACGGGAATTGCTTATGCTGTAGTGGAAAGATTAGCCGGTCAGCAATTTATAATATTGATGGTGACGACCCAGGGTGCATGAGACGATCTCAAGTTTCGTCACTTGAGTAGGCTCTTTCCATGCACCTATTAATACTAAATAATACAACTGTTATGACAACACAACTTTTGTTGTACTGAGTTGTATTTAAAAATCTTTTGCTATAAATCATACTTTGAAAATGACTTTCTACTACAGATCCCAAAGACAAGCCAACGATCCGCAGAGCGATCGAGAAGATTCGTTTCCTAACCCTCACGCCGCAGCAGTTTGCTGAGGGACCAGCCAGGTCCTGCCTGCTCACAGAATCTGAAGCCTTTGCCGTGCTCATGAACATCCTGTCCAGCACGTCTGACGTGGCCATGCCGGACGGCTTCTCCACCTGCCGGGTGCCGAGGAAGCAGCTGATTGGTGATGGACCGTCTTCCAATGTAAGGATATGTTTGTAGTAGAATAATTTGGGTCAACTTTTGGGCCAGCTGTAAAAAACAAGTAAGATGCTGTTTGGAAGTATGTGGATGGTCATAGCACGGCACAAAAATCACCAACACGGCACCGGCACCCTATTCATGATGGTGTTGTCTTTCTTTTAAAATCATAGCTGTATGGCGCTTATCTTACAAGCTTATGATCTTCTGTGTGTGAATTGAAGCTGCTACTCGTAGCGTAGAAAACCAAGTACTTTGGCCACTGTGCATAATATTTTATCCGTTATGTTGGCTAAGTAACATTTTACTTATTTCTAGTTGATGATGTTATAACGTTCTTCGATAGATGGCGACACTGACAGTCGACACTCCGAGCCCGGTGATGCTGGAGCAGGTATTCGGTATGCCAGCGCACCACTCCTGTATGCTGGACTACCCACGACCGACAAGACATGATGGTAGGATACCACTTTTATCATTGGTCCTGAGCGTGGGGGCCTGGGCGAAGTGTTATGCCCAATAACACCTAGCGCTATCTGGGTCCTCACTCCTTGTCACAGTTTGTGTTGTCATTTAGTAAATTCTTGGTAAATAAAAAAATTTTGTGTACAAAAGTACGCGTCTTCCTACCCCCTTGGAGAATAGAAGCGTGATTCTATGATTGTATCACACTTTTATCTATAGAGCAACACTAAACGGTGTACAATCTTCGTCCCGTAGCAACACGACTGGCGTCTATGGTGCACAACGCAGCTCTGCCGGTCCCGGGAGTGCCGGAGCCTCTGGACCGACATGGCACCGACTTCAACAAGATATACTGCCAGCGCCCCATCATCCAACACACCGACTGCCTCAACACTTCCGTGCTCGACTGCTCCGTCACGTTCATGGTGGATAAGAACATTTGTCTTTTAGGAGTGCAGGTGAGTGACGTCATCATCAACAAGGTACCACAAAAAGGTTCGTCAATCTTCGTATGCACAGATGACAAAGCACGATCTACCTATACACTCGAAACATTAGTTAGATAAATTTATAAATTGACTGTACCGTCTCTTTCTGTGACGTGACTAGTAACAGAACTATAGTGATGGAGCTTTTTGATTATCTTATGTTATCCTCCATTACCCAGGTACCAACACAAGCGCCAAGTGAAGAAAGCGCAGTGAACTGCGTCAGCGGAGGGAGCTACTGCGAGCTGCTGTACGCGCATCTGTTGGACGCCGACGGCGCTCGCCTCACGTACACACACTACACCAACCGCGTGCCTATCCGACACCTGCTCGACATCATGTTCAACAGGCCCGTGTACATACAGCGCAACAAGGTACAAATGTGACACGCAGATAGACATACAAGTATAGACTTGTATGTCTATAATTCTGTACTAATATTATTAAGAGGTAAAAATTTGTTTGTTTGTATGTAGGGGGTAATCTCTGAAACTAACTAATGACCTACATAGCTACATTATCCCCGAGTGCTATAGGCTATAAATTATATATGTATATCATGTGGATGAAGTCGCGCGCTTAAGCTAGTAGTCTGTAAATCTATACATCTATACATCTATACATATAAATAAAATTGGAGTGTCTGTTTGTAATATTGAAATAACCGTTTTTTACTACATGCATATGAATATATATACGGTACATACACCAAAATAACATTTTTTACAATTTTTGTCTGTCTGTCTGTCTGTTTGTATAGGCTAATCTCTGAAATGGCTGGACCGATTTTGACGGGACTTTTATTGGCAGGTAGCTGATGTAATAAGGAGTAACTTAGGCTACTTTATTTTAGAAAAAATCTTTTATTTTAGAAAAAAATAGGGTTAAGTGCATTTGGTCTCACTAAAAATACATTGTTAAGTTCCGACATCCACGCGAACGAAGTCGCGGGCACAGCTAGTATATTATATAAGGTCCTACCCTTGTGATCCTGATCGCTTTAAGGGGTTAGTGTACTCATCAATATTAACAACTTTTCGTAACGGATCAACTCTGGAACTGCGAATAAAATATCAGCTGTTCCATACAAATAATTCAATATTACTCGACTTTTTACTGAACAGCTATTCACAGTAGCAGCACGAAGTTTGAAGCTGTGCCTAGTCGATGACAATAGGCTCGCCCCCTATTATATGGGACTTAATAACAGCATCGGTGAAATGTGGATGCGCAATAGTACACTTCCGTCTAACCCTTCGGGGATACAGGCATGATGTTGTAATGCAATTATATTTTTTGCACAATCTGTGTGCTACACATAAAATATTTTATTCTGTATTTCCGTACGTAAAAACCAATATACCCCAAACCTATTATTCCACAGGTATATAAAGTGGGCATAGTGTTCAACAAGGTGGGCTGGTACCCCATGGGCACGTGCGCGCAGCAGGTGGCCGCGGAGTCAGTGTTCTTCAACTTCGGCATCGGCCAGAGCAGCGACTCTGTCCGTGACGGACTCATTCGATCCATCATCTTCACCTACTAGCGACCACCTTCACCCGATCTCTACATGGTGTTGTAACATGTAAGGTTGTGGCAAAGTTAAAGTAGGTTGCTATACGCTATAGAGCATTATAATAGGTGTTTTCAGGATTCCAATAAAACCTTTTTCTTCGTATATTCTTTCAAAACAAAATATTGTCCCCGTAGAGCGAAAATTAACTAACTAACATTCGTAGACTTTTGATATATGGACATGTTTTGTTTCAAAAACAAGAAAAAAATCATCAATTTCTTAATGAAATTGACGCAAAGATCTTTAATAAAATATCAATATGACATTTTCTTGTTTTTGAAAACATAAAACAAGGCCGTATCTCAGTTTTCAAATGTTAGTTAATTTTCGCTCTACGAGGACGATATGTCTGTTAGAACTACAGTCAGATTACAATAAGAATTTTTAGCCATAAGTATGGATGACGCCAATTATGACTGAAATAAGTAATATTAAAAATGTAATATTTCAATCGACCTATTAAAAAATGTTTAGGTGTACACACTTTTAAGACACAAGTTAAAATACTTATAACTAACAATATGTATATAAATCCGATTTAAGTAATTTCATTGGAATTGAACGAGAATTGTTCCGTCGTGTGAAATGTTCTGCGCGCGTCGCTCGATACAGAGTTCTATGCGCATGCTTAAAGCTCAAGTTTGTGTACTGCGCACACCACAATTCGCAGGCGTACACTATTAATGTATTAAATTCATATTATATCATACAGTAGATTATTGATATATTTCAGTGGACATCTTGTTCACAATTTCTTACATTTTAACCCTAGCTGCATTGCACATGCGCTGTAGCTGCATTTAATGCATGACAGTCTTTATTCCGTAATTTCAATTTACGAATGACTGCCTCATTGGTCTAGTGATCGCAAGCGTGACTGCTGAGCGTGAGCTCCGGGTTCGATTCCCTGGTCGGGCAAAGTGTTATTGGGTTTTTCTGAATGGAAATTCTCGGTAGCTGCATGGAGTCTGGAACTGTGCCCGGTAAATAGCAATAGGCTCGCGCCCTATTATATGGGACTTAATAACGGCATTGGCGAAATGTGGAGGTACAACGGTACACCTTTGCCTAACCCTTCGGGGAATACAGGCGTGATGCTATGTTATTTTATGTTCAAATTACGAAACGGTAGTTGTAACATATGTGTGTAAATACATTTTGTGGGTTATAATTAGAAATTGTATGATACATTCGAGAACCACTCGACGTACGCGATTCAAAATGAATGCAGTCATTGATTGCTATCGTTTATATTTGTATTTATACTGTATGTAATAGTAGGTATAGTATTCACAGCGCTCGGCGAAGACTGTCGGCCGGACCAGTGTTCAGAGCTATGTATATACACAAGTTCTTTTTTTTTTAACATTGCCCTACCCTAATATTTCTCCTGTATCGTGGGTATAGTTTACAAACATACATGTCACATGAACAAACAACAAGACCCGAAACAACTCAAATTCAATTTTTTTTCAAATTCAAATATTTATTTGCGAATATAGGTTTACAAAGGTGTTACAAGTAAATCAGAGTACAGCTACATTCCACCAATAAGGTATGCAAAGTCTTATTAACCTCGAAATTCTTAATTTACTGCATTACATTACAAAATAAAAAGAAACAATAAGATGTCATAAGTCAAATCAAAATAAATTACAAATAAGCATTAATTGAGTACATTTTCAGATATTTTTTGTGAAGTAGTCAAAGAGTTATGTCATTCAAAAAGTCATTTACATTATAATAGCATCTTTCAGTTAAAATATTTTTTTAAACTTTCTTAAATAGATTGATATTCAGTTGTTTTATGTTACTTGGAATTTTATTATAAATTAGTGGAGCCTTGCATACTATACTTGTATGTAACAGTGCTGTTTTAGCCGAGTGAACACAAAGTCTATCATGGTCACGGCGATTTCGTCTAACATTATCAGCAAGGCGCGGAAACAAATGAGGGTTGTTTCTTACAAATAACGCTACTTCCAGTATATACAGTGAGGGTAATGTAAGAATTTTATATTTAATAAAAAGTGGCCTACAACTTTCAGTACTCTGGACTATCTGTAGATCATACAAATATTTGTTCCGTGCGGGGATCGAACCTGCGACACGTAGCGCAGAAAGCTAATCGCTTAGCCACTGCGCCAACCGTGTCGTCAAAGTTCAGTTTGCCGAAAGTTTTTGGCTGTATACGGCGACGCACCATAAAATTAAAATATAATAGAGACGTTATGTATGGCTTATGTTCTGAAGTCTTCACAATATTGTAAATATTTCTGAATTATGATTGGTACACTGTACTAAAATGTGAATTTTTGAATTTGTTATTGAAATCGGATGCATCTCCAGTTTCGAATTATTTAAATCTTCTTTAGATAAAAAAAAAATCGAGGTAGTGTCAAAACGAAAACATCCTTTTCATGAAACTCTGCTCATGATTTTTCTGTCCGACTTTCACCTATAGGTAGATATTTTTGAAGCTGACGGTACTATGTTGTAAGTGGGATTCTTTTTCTTGCATTTTTCTACTTATCCCATTTTGAGTGGGACCAATGTTTTTTTTACGTATTTTTTGATAAAATGCATTGAATCGTGTATGGGAAATCTAGCTTGTAATGTTTGTTACTATTTATTAAATGCATTAAATGTGTTTTTGATAGATTTTGTTTTATTTATTACTTCCATATTCATAAATATAGCATAAGGGATAAAACATTTGATTTTTTATAGGCACTTCATCTCTAATATCATCATCGGGCTATTAATGTAAGACTTCCAAAAGCTGAGTTTCAAGGATTATTCTCTGAGAGAAGTATCATCTCAAATACTTATGAAAAACTGTAATAAGGAATGTCTGTCAGCTATGATTTCTGGTGAATTAATCCCCTGACGTAACATCTATTAGTAAAAACTGGAAGGGGTCAGTTACAAAATAGTCTAGCAAAGAACCTACACTTCTGTTTGTCCTTATGGTTAGAGGTGTTTTGGCATTAACATAATGTAAAATTGGTATGTGCGATTCCACATTACATAATCAATGTAAAAGGTGATTCTTTAATATTAAAGTCACGCACGATTTCTAGCTTTATTCTCAGTGAATGTCTGTGGATTTCCAGTTCTACAGCGCGTAACAGATGTGAATAGGCCACTCCAGATCTCGTTTACAAAGTGTGATTTGGAACGTCAAATCAAGTTAATATTTCTTTGATATCTAGAAATTTTGTCAACAGTCATCCAGTTCTCAATATATTTTCACTTCTGTACATATTCTTTCAATAATTGTAATTAACTTAATTTTTTTTATATGCAAAATAACTAGTAAGCTACATTCGTAAACAGCTATCTGTCAAATTTGACTTTTGTCATGTTGGAAGTGGCGAATTCTTTCTAAAGTTTTGTTCACGATTCGCGTTGTTTTATCCATATTACAGCAATTATACGATGTTTAGTTAATTAAAATGAACTTATGTGGCCTTCTTTGACATTGAGATAGTGTTATTTGATAGAAATAGGCTCGTTCGACTGGTTAAATTGATGTTCTAAGCCACCATGGCTCCTAATAGATGTGATGGTTTACTGGCGAGGGTGGATTTTCCGCTCTATACACTACAAACGCTGACGAATCGTCACGTAATAGTCGCGGGTGGCGGTGGAGCCGCGGCAACAGGCGTTGCTAATGGATTTGTAAGTATAAACTTTGACAAACCCATAATTCTAAGTCTCCGTTTTGTTTTATTAGTATACGTGTCAGGTGCTTACTCAAACGGTTAATAAATGCAGTTTCCACTCGATCCAGTTCAAAAAACTGTTGTTTACACATTCCTTAGTAAATTTTTTCCACATAGAAAGTTGAACGCGATTTTAATTTTTAATTACACATGCAGTAGTATTGGTCCAATGATCGCAGGCTTGTTTTCGTAATTATGCATGTTATTTCGATTACCAATATTTGAAGGAGTCTTGTACTGTAACATGAGAACTCTTCTAGGTTTTAACTTTACCTCATAGTATTCTTAATATAATAATATACGGAAAAAATGAATGCCATCTAAATCATATGTGTTTTTAGGAAATATTTGAGTTATCACACAATGGAACAAGATTTGTGGCCGAAGAGGTGATGCGTCACGAGACTGGACCAAATGTAGTGATGAACTGTTCAGTAAGAAGTAATCAGAACAAGACTTATTTAACTGCGGGACAAGAAAGTCATTGTCAACTGTACAAAGTCAATATTCGCATGGTGGATGCCGCTGAGATGCGCCGAGGTAGTTTCAGAGCAGAGAATGGGTTAGTTAGGAGAAGACGTCGCACTGTATCAGAGAATGATAATATATCTAAGAAGGACAGCAACAGTAACACAACCGAGAAAAGGATATCATTTGAAATAAGACCTAGTGACAGTGTGCAAACTGATTTCAGGTAAGCTACAGAGTACTGATATATTCTTAACTTAACATTATGTATATTGGTTGCTATTTACACCTTCAACAAAGTGCGAATAGGTTGACACAATGATCATTCATTGGAAAAGGTTACAACTCACAATGTCTGCCTTTCTGACATTCTGCTGCCTTGTTTGGGTTATTGCCCTGTTAGCTTTAGCCATTTAGTCTAATGTCTAAACTAAAATTACCATTATAAATAACTTTATTTACAACTTTTGTTTGAACCATGTTGGAGAACCACCTACCATACATATTGAATTGCTAAATGCATAAACATTCTGCATTAATATAAAAATGTCTTTAGCTAAATAAAGCAATAAAAGGATTGAAAAATAAATCATGCCAATAAATTTAAAACATTGATGTTATATCAAATATAAGTCATATTTACTGTGTATAATGATAAGAAGTATCTTATGAAACATTCATTTAAATACAGAGTTATCACTAAATGTAATATATATATATATATATACTCAACAATACCAGTCTCAAGTATCAATATAATGCAATAAAAATCTTCATAAAGCAGGTTTATTAACCATCTATTGTTAGTTTCCTGTCATATGTATAATAGATAGCCATACATCATTAACTTATGTTATTATCAATGCAACAGTATGTAACAACTAAACTGCACAATTTTCATGAAATATGACAAAAAAAAGTAAAATTTAATCCATAAATCTGCAGTGAAACACTAGCAAAAGACAAACAATATTTTTTTATTGTTGTTACTTTGCATTGGTTGATTGGTTAAGTATGGGGGATGGTACTTATCATGCTAGAAAATTAAATAGTTCGAATGCAGTGAAATTTTATACTCAGATACCTACTAACAAAAATATTGGCAACTTCATTCTGCCGACATAGATAATGGATAATATTTATCTAGTTGAGATAAAATAATGACAACCATTCTTACGTTAGATAATGACCTAAAGATACTATGTGCTCTTAGATAAAAGCCTTTTAATTTGACTTTTAAATCACCTTTAATTCAGCCATCTCATCTCAATGAGTATGAGGGAATCTGGTTTTTGTATAACCATAGACAGGCTGATTTAGGAGAATTTTGTGAACCCATTCTTGTTTATTACCAGATTCTGTTGTCTATTGAGTTTTGTTATTTTTTCGTGTCGATGATGTTTATTGGCCATACCTAATTCTTACCAATATTATTATAAATTCTTTTATTCCTTCACTTTGATTTTTGTTAAATTCTATTGTTGCAAAAGGATAATTTCGTTATTCTAACAGTTCATAAAGCCCCACGACAATATCAGGAAATATATTATCATTATTATAGATAAATACATGAATGAATAAATTAACTTAGTTTTACTACCTGTTTAGCGATGGTAAGGTCAAATGCCGCGTCAGATCTGGGTATGGTAAATGTCGATTGATTTGACTTTTATTACAAAGGATCAAAAACGATGCGAAGCGAAAAGTTTATATGTACGACTTTGGAACTCTGCTTATCTTTTCGGGACTTACAGGTTTGATAGTTCTATGTAGGTATATCTTATCCAACTTATAATATTATAAATGTGAAAGTTTGTGAGGATGGATGGATGGATGGATCCTTGTTACTCTTTCACGCCAGAATGGCTGAACGGATCTGGATGAAATTTGGTACAGAGATAGATTATCTGGAATAGCACATAGGCTACTTATTATCCGGGAAAATGTAGGGGTTCGTAAACCACGCCGGCGAAGCCGCGGGCGGAAGCTAGTCTAATATAAATTACAGAAACTACATAGAAAACTTTAAAAATGATTGACACACTCAGCATTTGAACTCACGTCCACTGGGGTGCCGTGCCACACGCCAAAGGTGAGAGTTCAATTCTGCTCGTGTATATATTTTTTAGTCTATGTAGTATTTCTACAAGCTTAGGCTTAACATGGCTTCACATGTTTATAAAACCAATTTATATAACTATAACTCGTGTGCGTAAATTTCGATTTTTTCCCTACACAAACTTCAATACACAGTTGCGCTCTATAGGGGGCGATTTTCGAAATAAAATGTAGCCTATGTTATAACAAGGACTATAGCCTAATATTTTCCAAAGCCTGTTGTATATTAACTTCTTCAACGCGCAGCTCTTAAATTCTAGTATTTGCATTATTATATGAGGTGACCTCACTTAAAACACGGTTTGCTCGATTTTGACAGCAACGACCCTCTCCAGCGGGTGGTGCGGATCAGTCACAACGGCAAGCTGATGGCGACCGGCGGCATTGACGGCAAAGTGCGAGTGTGGAGCTTCCCCAAGATGGAACTAATGTTTGAACTGGATGGACATACTAAGGAGGTGAGTCAAAACTCGCTGGTGTGTTTCTATGTGAACAGTATGTAAGAGCAGGCGCGTTAGGTAGTCCAAATCTCTAAATGAGTCGTGGAACCTGCCTGCAATCGGGGGTTATGTGTGCTCCACTTTCATACCTACTAGGCTTGCTGCATTTACAAATCGTTCTGAAAGTTGAGGACGACACGGTTGGCGCAGTGGCTAAACAATTAGCTTTCAGCGCTACGTGTCGCGGGTTCGATCCCCACACGGCACAAATATTTGTATGATCTACAGATAGTGGTTTCGGGTCTGGTTGTGTGTGCATGTGACATGTATGTTTGTAAACTATTGGCTTAAAAAAAAAAAACAATGTCCAAGAGTAACTTTACTTACATTTTATAATCATTGAATGCTTCCACATAAGTCGCGCAAGGCCACCTCGAGTTCATGTTCATGCAATCCCTAATGCTATGGTTCAATTGTCCTTTTTAACCCACCTCTCATAGGTAAAGTTAACACATATTTCAGATGTTCTTTAATTTACCATATCAAAGTTCAGTCATAATTAGAAGAAAACTTAATTTAAGTTATGATAATTCACTATTCATATTTGATAGACAACTTTCGTTTCAGATCGACGACCTAGACTTCAGTCCGTGTGACACGTCGCTGGTGAGCATCGCTAAGGACGGGCTCGCGCTGGTGTGGGCCACGGCCTCCAAGCGCGCGCCCGCACTCACCATCACCTGCCAGCCACCCAATGGGAACAAGTACCTGTTCAGACGGTGCAGGTGGGTGATACGTGACTTTTTAGTGAACGATACAAGGCTTTTTAATTAGTTGCCTACTTGAGGTGTCAGTGAAACGGTAGATATATAGCGAACGGTAAAAGAAGAGGCCTGACAAGATATTTTTGACTAAATAAATCTATAAATAATTTGTAAATAAATTATTATATAAGGTTACTACCTTGAGCCCGCGACTTCGTCCGCGTGATCTGAATATATAATGTAGCCTATAGCACTCGGGGATAATGTAGCTATCTATTGGTGAAAGAATTTTCAGATTCGGATCATTAGTTCCGGAGATAACCCCCTACATACAAATTTTATCTCTTTATAATATTAGTATAGATATATACAGTAATGTATAGGCGGCGAATATATTGCCTTCTACTGGGCGCTATTCTTATTTATTCTATGCTGCTACTGAGAATTTATAAATGATTTCTTTTTAATATAATAATTATTTTGATTGTATTCGGCAGCACTTCATCTGATAGTTCGTGACGATGCTGCCGAGGATGGATCACACAAGCTCAAATAATATGATATAATACTGAAACAAAATTGTCCTTGATTAGACCAATGAGGTAGCTAGTTAATATTCAATTTTATAAATTCCAGATTCGGTCTAATAGAGGACCAGAAGAACGAATACAGGATGTTCACGATAGCGAATCCCCTGACGCGGTCGGGGCGGCAGCGCGGGCTGCTGCAGTCGTGGGAGCCCCGCAGCGGAGTCCTGCGGCGCTCCGCCCTCGCCAGCGAGTCGCTGTCGGCCCTCGCCGTGCGCGACGACGGGAGATTCGTGGGAGTCGGCACTATGTTCAGCGGATCCGTCGATATTTATATCGCTTTTAGTCTACAGGTGATTTTGAATTCGTTATTCTTCTTTCGATGCGAATTTGATAGGAGTTGAATAAAATAATAGTAGGTTTATGGTAGTGTCACCGCTTTTTAAATATTATTACTAATTATCTTGTTTAACATCAACTAAACTTAATGTATAAGGGGGCTGGGTCATAATAATACAAGGGATGGGATTCAAACTATCAATCGCAAAATGGACGCAAGCTGTTGGGCTTTTAAAAACTTTAATATTCTAAAACCTCGCTCTCCCCCTATTCTAGCGAGTCCTCCACGTGAAGAACGCGCACATGATGTTCGTGACCGGACTAGAGTTTCTACCGGTGCGCGGCTACGGACCAGCCATCACCAGCCGGTCAGAAGCCGCGCTGCTGTCCATTTCCGTGGACAACTGCCTCTGCGTGCACTCGCTGCCTCACAGAAGTAAGTGTACACACATCACCACATCATCAGTCGGTCAGAAGCCACGCTGCTGTCTATCTCCGTGGACAACTGTCTCTGCATGCACTCGCTGCCTCACGGAAGTAAGTGTACACTGTACACACATCACCACATCACCAGTTCAGTGTTGATCGAACCATTTAAAGCAACGGCCGTAAGATTTCGATTCTGATATGTAAATTACCTAACGTAGTACACGGTTATTTGGCTTCAGTAGCGATTATTTGATTTCGTCACAGCAATATGTTATAAATATTATGTTCAATATGTTTTCTTGTTCACAGGTACTGTACCTGCCTGGGTTGCCATCCTACTTATAATATTCGTACTGTTTTGTACCTTCACATTATGTTCATACATGGGCATTTAACGATATATAAATATTTATTGTAAACGTAAAATAAATGAAACTATTTCTTGTGTAAGTAATTCGGGGTTATGTTATTATAGAGTAATTATATTGTAATAGGCAATTATGAATATTACGCTCATATACATATTACGTATGTATAAATAGGATTAATTGAATTAAATGAGGTGCAATGTTGCAATACTGCAAGTCTTTTATTATAACTATACCTTTAGACAAGTGTATTATCTCAAATTACTAGAAAGTAGAACGCGAGCAATATTTACTCATCATCCGCCAAGCCTTTGTCCGACTTTATTGGATTCGGTTTCCAGCCTAACCAGACGCTGCTGAATACCAGTATTTAATACGTTTGCCTTTTGGCCTCGACCACTGAATTACTGGGCAACACTGATACTCTGGGCTGCCGATACTCGTAACGATTGTCATAGGTATTCGTACAACTGGGACCAAGTGCTTAGTGTGCTTTCCGAGGCACGGTGGGGTCTTGATGTATGAAGAACGGTTACCCATTCGAGTATTAACCTCAGCAAACGCTGCTTAACATCGCAGATCATCATCGCTAGTTACGAGCATCACTGCTGCCAAAAAGTCATATTATTCATAAATTTCATTCTAATACAATTTTGATAGATAGAATATTCTTTATTGTACAACAAAGGCAAAAGTACAAAGCGAAAATACATTTTACACATAGGGCACAAAAGGCGGTCTTATCGCTAAAGGTAACGTCTTCCAGACAACCAGTGTATGGAAAGAATCATGGAAGAAAATATAGAGGGCAATGGTCGGTGTACGAATTTTAAACTCATAAATATACAATTATATAAACAAATATCTCAATGATATAAATATACATGTTTTGCTGGTGTTAGTGGTTTATAGAACTGCGTTCAAATTCTACAAAGTAGGAAACTCGGCGTTATATCCGTTGTAGTTGACAGTACTAAAATTCCCGAGTATTAGTAGAGCACACCAAGTATACGACGATGGACAAAGAAACGTGGTTTAAAATTCTTATTAACCTAGTTAGTAACGGACAAATATTGGTAGATGATAACTAATTATCACGTAGGTAATTCATTTTGCAGATCAAAGTTCAAACGAAGTTATTTAAGTGAACGACATCATTTTAGGACACACACGATGAGTCGCTTAGGTTTACTGTGAAACCGTTTCGAATATTGTTTCTGAGGCCCTAGTGTAAGTTTCTTTCGACAAATTCGATTTACTACATCGAACGCGTTCGGCGCTCAGAGGCCCTAGTGTAAGTTTCTTTTGAAAAAATCGATTTACTACATCGAACGCGTTCGGCGCTCCGATTTACACTAGACTCCGACTCCGACTTACACTAGGGCCTCTGGCCTTACATGAGCCGCGGGCGTGTGCGTAATCTATACATGTAACGTAATCAATAATTGTGGGTAGTTTCAAAAATACGTGTCAAATCGGTTGTGGGTATAACGAAATATTATGCCGACTTGATTAGAATGCGTCGACAGACCTGCGCCGAAATATATAATGTCTGCGTTTCGTCACTTGCGTTAAAAATACCGTAATCACCAACGATATTCTCGATTTGGTACCTACATTGTATACAGCTAGCATGCTCCTATAGTATCGCGATTAAAATTCCACCGCATATGTTCAATCCGCGAGTTTACAACATGAAACGTTTGCCAATAGCCATATTTAGTAGGTTGATAAATGATCCCACAAAAGTATATAAACCTATACACAAATTAATGTGTTTCTCACTAACCTTTCTTCCTTCAATATGATAGCGCCAAAATAGTTTTGATGTATTCCCTGTACAGGTAATCACAGATATTCACACATTCACTACACCAGTCTAAATTCAGAGAAAATATTGTCTACGGTTTTCTGGATTACACAGTTACGTTCAATTCTCAGTTTTTAGTTCAAATATGTTTATCGTTCGCGGGAAACGGTCGCCATCTTATTCTGCAAGGGGTTGGCGCTCGTTTGCTATGGCGAAAGTGGGAGCGAGACCACGCACATGCATTTAGGTACATGACGCGTCATTGTTTCGAATTTAAATATCGAACTAATATAGAATCCAGCTTTCAAAACGCAATATTTAGCAATAACATTTATAATGATTATATCTATCTAATTTTTGCTTTGTTTTAAGCTCATAGTAGGGTGCGAAATATAAGTCACGGTCACTAGTTCGATTTCAGCGTTAAGTCATAACATCATGCACACTACATACGATACCCGTATTTTGTAGCAAATCTTGTTCGGTACTTACCTACATGTGATAATATGAATTACGATATTTGGGAATAGTAAAATCATGGTATATTTTTCATAACATTTATTAATTACATCAAAACAAATAACATACTTGATGAACGCGCTCGGCATCAGCACTCATCGATTTAGACCGACTAGAGATCTATCCGTTTACGTAATAATATACGTTGTTGTTTACAAAGGTTGCTACCAAACGAAGAAGATAGTTAACAGATCCAAAATATTTTATTAAAATGGCTCTTCAAAATATACAAAACTAGGAATGAGCAATATATTTTTGTAGAATATTTTTTTATGTATAAAAGATACAACATTTTAAGAACACATTGTTTAATCTTTGATGGAGTTCAAATTACAAATTAAGATACTTATTTTACTTTCCAGCAAACTAATGTGGATACATTTCAATTAATTATATTAATTTAACATATAACTTATAAATTCTCAACAGAACACATTTTAGCACACAATTTGTCTAATTAGCACACAAACTCAATGTAACTATCTTCTCCTTTCCAAATACAAATATACAAATATGTAGATTCCACATTACTTTACTGTAACAGCGGTTTGCGAATGTTTGACAAAATGGAAGACTAAAATAACTTTACGATACAATATTGTGATGACCCATAGGATACAATGTATAACATATACAAAAACACTTGAGAGGAAGACTGTGGAGATTCCCAGTATACTTTATACCATATATATCAAATGTATATATATTAAAATGTATTATTATGCTTGAAAGATGCTCTATATATTTTATTTTCCTTAGTTTTAATATTTACTGCATGACATGAACGGTTGATAAAAATATTTATTTCGTTTATATCTGGTTATACATAAGTTATGGAGATCTTTCAAACATAAAAATATATAATTGGATCAAATTTAATATTTCGCTTTCTTGTTTTTGTTTTTTTTTTCGTTTCTTACTTTATAACATTTCATATAAATAGTTATGTATTTGGTGCGTTTCGTATCCAGCATCTAATATATATCAGTACAAAAGGTTTGTAGACAATTTTGTATACATAATGTCTATTTTGTATAATGCATGTATATCTGCATCATGGTCCCCGATTGAAATACTGTATAATGTATATTTTCACTATTTAAACTAGACATAAATATGGCCATAAGTCAAAGTTCTGTAAGCCGATAAATAGCCATATAAAAGACTGTTGTTTTGACTTATGGCAACAATAATGTAGTTTGTTTTGTGTCCTGAAGGCACGCTAACATCGTCATGTCGGCCAAAAACCAGTCATAGATAGAACTCTATCGATATGCTCCATACACTAACATATACCTACGTTTACATTTATTTAAATGGCACAAATATGTAGCATTCGACTCTATAAAACTCATTTATAATTCATAATAAATGTTTATAACATAATTTTAATATACTCTTTGCTCTAACATCACATCAGTACAATTTCCTTACACTTATAAAAAAAATAACTACTACGTTGATTAATATGTATATTCAGTTACATATCACAATCATATACAACATATAAAAATATACTTTAACACTATGTGAAGTGGTCACTTGTGTGCCAATTGAGTGGGGTTGTTTCCGTTGTCCAAAATCGGAGAACTATTGTTAAAGCTTATAACATTTCGATTTGTGTTCGTTGTAAAGGAAGCACTTTACGATCGTGACAAGTTTAGTTCCTGCGAACAAACAGATGGCGCGGCCGTAGGCGGAGCGTCAGCGACGACTTACTATTTATATAACAGGCAGAATTATGTATAACACTTTTCAAGTCTGATTGTAGCAATCACATTTGAGTAAAAATTTATAGGCTGACTTACCACCATTATATATAATGACACCAGGTTAGGTTACTGACAGATATGACTTAGCTGGTCCACTTATCATATCGTACAGTAGCCAGCTGAGGCTGTGAATAAATTTTAACAAAAAGTACGTGCCCTGAACTCTGAATGTTTTTAGTTAACTAAGCTCCCAGTTAGGCCCTAACTGTTAGTCATATCCGACCGCAACTTTGAGGTTAGGATTTAAGATGTCACTGAGGTGAAAAAGCAATGAAGTTAAACTCTAAATGCTCTTTGCACTGTTTTAAAATGCTGAGATCTCAGTGGACTATCTCTAATCCTGGCCTAGTATGTTATTACGGAAATTATAGCTTGAAAATAAAACCCGTAAAAGAAATGATAATTTTAATATACGGTTAAAAAATTTCAAAACTTTTTGGTTTCGGGAAGAAATGAAGCCTCTGAACATGGCCATGCAAATGTGAATAAATATGTTTGGTAGTGATTGATTGGATTCTAACTTATTCAACGAGCGTTAAAATTAGATAGACCCATTAATGGTTACTTAGGCTAGTGTCAAATCGCGTCTGGTCATACCAGAAGCATTGATTGGGACAGAACTGGTTGATTCAGCTACGACACGAGCCCGAAAGTAGGCGCAATCGTTATCGACAGGCGGATTGGTGACGGCTGCGATTTGAGGAGAACTGAGCGATTCATACCGATCAACAGGTATAACCGACGCAGTTGTTGCTGTAGAAGGTCGTCCAATTCTGGAGTTTCACTAAATTCACGTAATCTGACGGAGACAAAATTAGAATTCGTAAATTATCATTTCTAGTACAGAGGTGTTTCAAGGAGTCCGCTCATCGCCACAAATATAACATAAATACTCAAACACGAAACTATTTACAATAATTCGATATTCGTTGCATACATATACATACTTTGACATCATACGTTTGATTTCACAAATACATTATACGTACAAATGATTCCGATTTGTTTTGAAATCTTACGAACATACAGTTTGTTTTACTATAAACTGGTTATGTATAAGATCTAAAAATCACACTTCTAGAGTAATATCGGTAAATAAATATAGGATGTTTATCGATAGTAAGTCGGAGTGTATACTTATGAATACAACATTAATATAACAAATGTCTGGTATATCTCCATATAATAAATACATGTTACTTTACTAAACATTTTTGATAATCCACATGATTCCAAAGCACAATTAGTGTTGAAACAATTGATTTGCCCTGTAATACTGACTCACATGATGAATTAATTGACGTCCATACACTATAGCAAATAAACGATAACTTGAGAATCATAAGAACACACGAATCATTCACACGAGGTCCAGAGATTATATTTTCTAGTCTACATACTTTATATCTACGTTGACATCCATTAAAAATTCACATAAAAACTGCTTTTGAGCCCTCGACACAAGAAATGCATTCAGTAGGCAAAGCGTGCCGCTCTCGAATGTCCCGGAGCGCGCCTCTTTACACTGCAATAAATAAAATTGGTTATTTGTTAGAAATAACGGTTATCATTTATTTATTGGAGTGACATATGCAAGTAGTATACAGGAAATCAATTAGATTTTTGAACATAAAAAGGAAAATTTTGATTCTCAACTCAAATATACCAAACACAAAACAGTTGCCATGTCCTAATTTATTAATTTAAAAAAGCGCAAACCTTTTTAATTAACAAATTATTTTCAAATATTACTAAAATAAATTGCAGTTATTATAAGAATGTTTAACAAATGAAACACAAGAAAGCCACGTCAATCCGAACTCGTAACTAAGCATAATTTGACGCATATTACTGTACACTGTACTTACAATAACCTAACATACACTAACTATATACATATTTACATTTACATTAATTTGTGTAACTTAACAATTAATCCGAACTAATAATTCGAAGGTAGGAGTTCGGATCCCGGCGGCTGTCTGACTAGTTGTAATAGACATCCATGTACTCACCTTGATCGAACGTGCTCGGGTTTATGTACGAGAGGAGGTCCTGATCGCTCATGTCCGTCAGACCCTGGACTGGTGCCGTCATCTCCTGCGTGACAGCCTGCGACACTGCTTGCGACACCGCTTGAGACACAGCTTGGGTCACAGCTTGAGACACAGCTTGAGACATGGCTACTAAGGGTGTTTCGCCGGCGGGTTCCGCGGGCGGTTGAGCGTCAGTCACCTGCATGCCTCCCGATCCTGACTGACCTTCAGTCGTCAGAATGTTCGCGGTGTTGATGGCAGATGTCACTAGAGCGTTCATCGTCGTGTCTGACGTCAGGATCTCAGCGGCTGCGTTCAGTATCATGGACTTGACAGCCGCAGGGGGGGTCTTGACTGACGTTAGTTGTACTTGGTCCTGGATCATCATCAGCTCATCTTGCGATGGTCCCGAAGGCATGACTATCCGCTGTGAGTTGTCGCACAGCATGCTGGGGGACACTTGCGGGTTGAGGATGACGTCGGGGGAGATGGCGGACGTGGGCATGGGTGGCAACAGTTCAGTCGCGGAGTTTCGGCTGGCCACGGCTGCATTCGGGCTTAGGAGGATGTCAGAGGCATGTGACGCCGTTGACGGTGATGTGGAGGTTCCTGATAGATGGTCGTCTACTCTGGAGTTGACGAGCTCGTCTAGCTTGGTGTTGTCGGGCAGTATGGCGGCGGTGGCCTTCATGGCGTCTTCGACGAGGGCCTCCATGTGCGCAGACTGCTGAGCGAGCCGCTGCTCGATCTGGCTGGTCTCCATTTCCAGCTTGGTGATAGCTCCGAAGGGGTTGAAGCTCTCCTCCTGGCGGCTGGCCTGCATCTGGTTGTATACTATCAGTCTTTGGTCGTCGGGCTGCATGGAGGTGTCGGTGATCATGAGATCTGGGTTGAGGCGCTTCATGTCTTGCTGCAGCGGATCGCAGGGCTGTAGCGGCAGGATGGGTGGGTACATCTGCGGCGCGCTGCCATCCGAGGAGTTGAAGATGGCGGCGGTTACGGTCTCCACCATCTTGTCGGTCTGCACCTGGTTCTGGATGGCCTGCAGCTGCTGCGTGAACGATGCCAGCGGGGAGGGCGGCTCGCTCTGCGTGGGGGTGGGAGGGGAGAGCTTCATGCTCTCGTAGCCGCCCACAAAGTTAACCTGATGGATTATAACAGTATTTGTAAGTCTCTGGGCAAACATAGTCACGCAGTGTGGATATCGAAGTAAATATTTAACTTGTTTTAAAAGGCGCTAACTGCCTTGATGAGAGTGGTACATACCTGGCTCTGCGAGTCTCGTGCGATCTCCGACTTGAGCCTGAGGTCCACCACGTTGATGTCATCGGACATGTTCATGGGCTTGTCGGGCCCGTCCGCTCCACATGATGACTCACCACCGTCTACTAGAGAGTGTTGACTCGAATCGTCAGCGACCTGATTGGATACCAAGAAGTTGATTTTGTGCATTATCATACTTAGAAAGCCTAACAACCCTTTTTCCGATCCAGAAATTGAATCAAGGACCTTATGTTTTTAGCAGTCGCGCTTGTAACCAATGAATTACGTAATAATTCAATCGGGCTCTGCAGGCAAATATATTACGGGAAGCATGATTGCTATCTTTGATTTGGATATTGAACTCATTTTTGGTGTCAGCACCTCTAAAAATCATTAAATTGACACTCAAGCCGAAAATGTGGACCTAAATCATTTTTTGTTAGATTTGACTCATTAATAATATAAGATTTATTTAAAATTCAAGAGATAAAATTGGCTGGATGGCCCCAGTCTTGTTTATTATTTTCGTCATAGGGAGGGTAAGTGTTTAATTTGGGACGAAACATATAAGCTACGGTACATACCTCGCTCTTGAGTCCAACGGGCTCGTGCGCGTCGGGCACGATGATGGAGGGCCTGCGCGGGGGCAGCGCGGGCGGGGGCATCATGGCGCCGCCCCACAGGCACACGGGGCGCGCGTCGTCACCTGCGCAGCGGGGGCGTGAGCACGCGCGGGGGCAAGCGGCGGCGCCGGCCCCCGTCCGCACTAACTGGCTCGCGCACGCCGCCAGCCCCCGTGCGGCGCGAACACGTCTACAGTTATGTCGCGCTGCTCACGTGTTCGGGCCGCACCCTCTTTGGGTGACTGAACGTGTGTTTTCCGCAATGAACGCATTTTTATACATTGTAACTCGAAGGAACTCAGTCGGCAAAGAATTTTGTTCAGCGAAATTTGTTTTTAATTACTTCCATTACTCTTAGGTATAATTTTGTAATAACGATAAAAATCTCTCAGATTGAATTCATTCTGTTTCCAATTTATTTTAGAATTTAATGTTTAGATAATTATGCAAATGGTAAAATTATGCAATAAACCAAATTAAATTCTATATCTTTGAAAACATATTTTGTCATCGAAACTGGAGCTTTAGGTATGAATTAATTATAAAAACCAAATAAAAATTAATCAAGAATGAAATGAAACTTAAGTTTATCATAGGATAATTTATGATTAAGCCAATAGTTTTATCTACAATATTTGTCGTGATAATTATAAAACCAGATAGTGGCGCTATGTAGCTTCGAATGACACATCAAGATTTCATACTCGATGTGTTAAGTAAAGCTTGCAGTATCTTTAGTTTTATTTACTCAGCCTATTCCAGTCCATTGCTGGACATAGGCCCAACCTACAGCTGAAGGTATTTTACCTTCTGATCCTGCGCTGGGCAAGAGGAGAGACCTCAACGCGATTCTTAATTCAAAATGTTCATATAACCAGTTTTTTTTTTCTTATGAGCCAGTTAATACGGATTTAAAACACAATCATATAGAACATGGGGCCGGCACGTAAATATTACTATCTAGGGTGTGGGGGGATGTGCAGTCTGTCCTACGCGAAGGTCAGTGTTACTGGCAAGTGAGCTCTGTGTAGAAGTAAATAGAGTTCATATTCCATTGACTTTGCGTCGTCTTTTGGATTTTTTCTCGTGTGTTTTTCTGTATTGTGTTTTGCTTGCTTGTGTGATTATTGTGCACTGTCGACGTTAAAAATTAAATAAAAATTTATAAATAAGAAGAAAAAAATAAACTTTAGGTTTAGCTGCTGTGTGCTTATCAAAAAAATAATGGATTTTTGCAGACAATTTTATTAATTTGGATGATTATTGGATATTGACATTACTTGTATAATTTTATTATGCGTTTGACGTCGAGTTAGCTAATTGACGTATTTATTGTATATTAATTACGAACCGACATTAATTGTGCATTTATATTTTTTTTATTTGCATGCTAGTTTGTGGTTGAATATATGAAACTTTTTATGCCAATTCTATATTTAGTAAATAATCTCATTAAATTAGATTAGATTTGAGATATGAATTTATTTGATATCAGTCTGTGTCTCTAAATAGTATTTTCATGACAAAAAAATTTAATCTAATCGACACTATCCATCTAACTATTATAAATACGAAAGTAAGTCTGTCTATCTGTTTGTTTGTTACCTCACCACGACTAAACCATTGAACCGATCGTTATGAAATTGTACAAAGATGTACTATGGGTTCTGGAGAAGGACATAGGTTTATTTTTACTATTGCAGCAAAACACTAATTACATAATAAATATAAAATACACGCAGACGAAATCACGGGCAAAAGTTGGAAATAAAATCAATACCGTAATTTTAAAATTTCAAGAATTTATTTTTGTTCTGCAAATCATCACCGACAGTGCGTAATGAATGTTGAAAACAGAGTTGTATCAGTGTGTGTTTTGTGATGTGAGGTGTGATATGTGTGTGTGTGTGTGTGTGATGTGTGTGATGTGTGTGTGTGTGTTGTGTGTGTCAGTACCGTGCTGGCGCGGTCAGCGGGCAGCGGCGGGCGTCGGCAGTGCTCGCTACCTAGACAGACCTAGCTTGAACAGAAAGGGAAAAAAGAAAGAGTACGCAATTCGCGCATCAGTCGTTTCTTCCAAATATCTCTATAAAATATATATATCTTAACTTTCACTATTATATTACTATTGTACCGCAACGTGTTATATACATGCTTAAGTAAATAGAAGCGTTGTTAGATCCAAGCAACATGTTGTTACATTATATGCAATAAGGCAATCAAATGGTTCTATTTTTATTTGACTCTATCGCTTACCCCTCTATTCTTATAGTACAAAAAGTTATTCAAAAAGGAATATTATCATGCAAAAATAAAATAAAAATACTAAAAATAGTTTTATAATAATATTACCTTTACTGCTATCTATTTTTATCAGCGATAACGAGTATAATATTATCGCATTTGCCATAAAAGAGTAAGCGATACGCACTAAAATCTAAATGACACTAAATTATTTGAAAGCAAATTCAGTTTTAATGCAATGTATTAGATTCCAAATTATATTTACATTAATTTTATATCTCGGTGTCTGTTAGTATAAGATGGAAAAAAGCAATATTAGATAAAAAGCAAATAATCTGCTAAGCATCACAAGCAACAATTTTGTACACATATGATGTCCATGCATGGACAAAGTTCTGTACATGGACAACTTTCATAGTACATATAACTAAACAAATACAACCAGGTCTGTCCGTCAGTATCTTAAAGCTAATATCAAAAGTATTAGGTGGATTTTTGTAGAGATTTTACCACTAATAGATTTGAAGTATGTGTTGGTGCGGGTGTAATAATCTATGTCCGAAAAGCCTGAACAGTTGACGAAATAAACTACTTTTAATTAACTTGAGACAAGAGATAGGGAAGTCTAAAATTAATAGGGGAAAAAAATGAGTAATGTCAGGTAATATTATATTTCCGTCTCCATTTAAAGTTGACTAGATGAATTTCTGACATATTTACAGCAATATTGCAATGTTTATCTAAACTATTATCAATATGCTTTGTCGACATCCAATGAAAGGACTATAAAAAGGGCTATTCAAGAAATGTCACGTTGTTTAAAATCTTTTTTAGGAAATTAATAGATATTCTTACATGAATATTTCGAAAAAAAAATTATTGATTAAAATTTTCGTATTAAATTACGAACAGATTTTGATATGACAACGAAAACAAAAGTATCGTCTATGTAGTCTTTAATTAGCCCATTCACTGTACAATTAGCATAAGGGATGCAGGAAACCACTGTGAAATATTTTTATATCTCATCAACAAGTCTGTAATCACCAGTGATAGGAGTAGGTAGAGCTATTTTGGTTCAATGACCGCAAACGTTGATGTTAATATGGACATTCCCCGGGATTCTAACTGAAATCGGGGATTCGAAAAAATAAACTGTTTTTTATTAACAAGGATAAAATAAAGCTTGTCTTATGTACGTATTGGCAGTGAGCGCACCACATTTTCAAACTAACATCAGGGACACGTTGCTAATTTCCAATGCGCACACGCGCGATGTTGCCGCTCAGGTGTAACGCCCATCGGATGAGGTGAAGGGATATGTGTTCGTTCATAATTCCTTAACACGTGAATACTTTTTACAAAGTAATTTCTAATTTATTTAATAATATATATTTCAAATCCCGGGATTCCGGGAGTGTCCATATCAAGATTTACAGCAATTTTGTATGGCACACAGATATAAAAAGCAAATGTTAATATTTCCGTGCATACATGAAGGACATACATCTAGACATCGTATAACAGGACATGACGTCTAACTTATGACACGGAATGCGAAAACGCGTTTCTCAATGTCAAATCTTAACACTGTGCCTTAATGTACGTTAATGAGAATGATTTAGCCGATGCATTAAAGTGAGTGAGGAAGGTGAAGTGGTGAGGAGCGCGCGGTTACCTTGCGAGTGGTGTCTCGTGGCGTGCGCGGGCCCGCTGTCCAGCGCGGGCGGCGTGTACACGAAGCTGTGCGGCTCCGACGCCTTGCCGCCCGACCGCACGAACAGCTGCACGCTCACCGCTGCGCTGATGTCGGCGCGCGCGTACGCCGGCACGCAGCACACCAGGTGCGTCTGCAACACAACACTCGACTTACCACCACTACTACGACCAACATTACTTAAACTGAAGCGCCATCTATCGGAGTCGCGTGACGCCAACAAACCCTGAATCGCACTATGACAGTTTACAACGATTCCAACATATATACGAATATCCGACATCGAATGTCGGAGGATCCTGCCTTTTCAATGGAAGAACACCATACCTCATTCCTGTACAATCTTAACCATGCTAGTATTACGGTGAGATGGGCTTCCACTGCGCAATATCAGTATCTTTCTTTATGAAAAGTATTAACATTTCAAGACAACTAAACGCAAGATCCTGGGTTCGATTCTCGAGTCGGCCAAAGTATTATTGTATAGAATTTCTCAGAAACAACACGAGGACTGAAACTGTGCCAGGTAGATGGCAATATGCTCGCCTCTTATTACATGAGACTTATAACAGCATCAGCTAAATGTGGGTACACAATCATACACCTCTGCCTAACCATTCGGCGAAATACAGGCGTGATGTTATGTTATGTTTCAAATTGAGAAAGGTCTAGTATTCATTTTAATGGCATACGTTTCCTTGGTGAGAATAAAAGTTAGTATTAGTTCCAATTTATACCTGTTGTAAAAATTCCTTGTCAGGCGCGACCTCCTCCTCCCAGTGAGTGCGTCCGTCCTGCCGCTGACAGAACACCACGCGCGTCTCCTTGAGAAAGTTCTTGCCGAGCAGGTATAACTCTAGACCACCGGTTGCAGGACACGACACTAAGGATTTGCGGCATACCTCTGGTACACCTGGCGGTTGAGCTGTAATATGACAAGTTATTTTTTTGTTTAATTCCTACTAGCTAGTATCGAGTATATATCAGACCTTCGATGAAATACATACTACCTATGAAATTAAGATTTTATCTGGCTGGTCTATCCTTGGAGATAAAACGGGAGATGTCCAGTAGGTACATATCATCATTATACAAAACGTTATTCCACGAATTTCTCTCCTTCATCTTTTCTTGTTGTCTGTTAGAAATCTTTATAAACGATTTTCTTTCAAAGAGAAAACGACAGTTAGTTCGTAAAGGCGGTAGAGTAAAGTACTGACTGCATATGATCTGCGTGGAGCACACTTGCAACGTCTCGGGGTGTCCGGCGGCGTTGACGATGTCGGTGCGGAACACCATGCGGCAGCGCGTGGACTTCTTCTTGCCGCGCGACAGGTGCGCCGCGCCCCCCGCGCCGCCCGCGCCCCCCGCGCCGCCCAGCGCCTCGCCGAAGCGGTGCTCCACGTCCACGTTGCGCTCCTGACGTGTACCAAGTGTTTTATTGTGAGGTGAGCTAATGATACGAACAATCTAGAAACTAGATCATTTTTTTGGAATGGTGATTTATTCAGTTTTGTAGAAAGATGGAGTGACAGGACTCCCAAGAGAATGAGAGAAGAGATGGTAGTAGCTTTAACAAGACACAAAAGTTCTTACCTTATAAATTCCTCAAATATTTTAATCCCAATATACAGTGACTTCTGATACTTTTTTTAAATCAAAGTATCAAAACATCTCCTATTTGACTACTATGTTATTATAAATTTGATCATTATTTTTTCTGTAATTTTCTGGCACCAAAAATAATATTTATATTTAGCTACCTTGAGAATGCCAACACAGTCGCAGGTGACCTGCCAGTTCTTGGCCGGCTCCAGGTCGATCTCGATGATGACGGTGCCATCTTCCTTCCTCTCCTTGCAGGGTGTGGAGTTCTTGCCAGACACGCGGCACGCTTGGTAAAACATATGCGGCGCGACTCTCCCCGTGTCTGTGCCTATGAACACCTGGAAAAGGTTTATTTAAATTAAAAATAAAATATGTTACTACATTAGGCCCAAGTTCACCGACAAACAGACAAGCTTTCATCAGCTGTTTATCGTGAACTTTTATAATTGCTTTCATGCCTAATACTTAAGTCCATGAGCACGCCAACATAAGAACCACGACATCTGTTTAGACAACAGTTTATCAAATAAACTGATCAAAACGGCATTTCCGTGACTTAACCGTTCTCAATTACGTGGTATTTCCAACCACGAGTGCCTAGATCTTATCCACTGATTTATGGCCGTTTTATTTACTGGTGCCTTGATGGTATTATTACCTACTTTATTATACCATCGGCATTCGCGCAACATAGGATATGCGATACTTAGGAAGAATACAGCATATAAGTAACAAGTAGCCAACAGTATATCTTGATGGAACGGTTTTGGAAATGATTCGAAGCCGTTTGCTTGGCATTGGAATACCGTCTGACACGGTGAAAAACAAAAGATGTTACATCACCAGTTAACTTAAGCCAAAAATATGTGAATGTAATGTGCACGCATTTATGATAGGACTTCACACAAATCTTGTACTAGACATAGATAAGACGAAGCTATGATTTCCTCACCTGCAGTACTGCTGGTTTGTCGTAACCAACTAATTTGACTGTCGGGAAACCATTCCCTGAATTGTCTTTGACAGCTCCTCGGCTGCCTTCAGTCTGATATCTGAAATAAAATAACACATTCATCAAGCTTTGTTGTTTGCGGACTTCTAGATACTCGTATGCTCATGCCAGCCACAATATCGATGCATCAGAGAATTGTAAGCTTCTTTTAGTTCAGAGAAAATATAAAGGTTGGATTTTAGAAACCGCAAGAAGTGTACAGAATTGTCCAACAACCGTAAATAACAAGATACGTACCTCGCTCTGTGTTGTGTCTCGGGCTGGCACAGTATCTGCAGCTCCACGGTGCCGTCCCGAGAGCGGTTGGCGAGCGGCGCTGCGAGGCCGGGGCGGCCGCCCTGCGCCATGGCCGCGAGCGCCCTTCTCCGCGCCATCGCTTGCGCTAACTTGCCCCCATACTTCCCCCCCAGTTTTCCACCTAATTTACCCCCAGCACCAACTAATTTTCCCCCTCCAGGGTACTTGTTGGCTAGTTTTCCCCCGCTGCCCAGCTTCCCGCACGATCTGTACGGGTCCTGAAACCGCTTGCCGGCTGTTTCGGCTATGTTTGGACTAGATATACTGCAACCCGCTCTCATTCTGTAATTAATATTTATAAAGATATGAATTATCGTCAACAAATTCACAATAAAGGTTGCAATAGCGCTATTTTCGGATGTGTTTCTAAAAATACACTTTGTATTAGTCATTTTAATAGCATCTTATTCATGTATTCGCCGTCTACAAAAAATACAGATTGTGTATTTATGATTGTGATGAGGTAAATAACATTGAGCAGTACATTTGTAAGTAGCCATCAGTGCGTCACCAGTATACGAACACACGAACGATGCAACAATTACATGCAGTGAACATGCGGATTTATGTCGGCTCGTGATATTGCAGAAACTAACGTTTTTAAATATCTCGAATCTTCTTCATTAAAGCCGGGATATATATGTAATTTGAATGAAATTTTCATCATAACAGGACACTCTGGAGTCTCCAGGATCTACCCAAGTGCGAGATCCGTTGTTTTCCGATACTTAATCGAAATGTGTTAGGAACAAGAACACTAATTTTGAGATGAATTTTGATTCTAATCCAATGTTACCTTTAAAAAAAGAATGTTCTCTAACAAAAAAGTCAACATACACGGGAGCGGGTAGGGCTGGTGCAAGAGTAGAGGCTGGAGCATCGGGCGGCGCGGGCGCGGTCGCTGTCTCACCCGCGCCCGGCGCACGGAATGCGTACGCGTCGTTCGCGTCGTCGCATTCTAGCTTAACCGCCGCCTCGGTCTCGCCTCGTCTCCGTTTCAACTCCGGATGTTCCCACTCCTCCAAAGTGTCCGATAATCTGCACACGCCATTAACGGCTTTAGTTAAATTTTAAGTATTCGAGAAGATATCCAGGTCCTCATCAGGTATTATTCTCATGGGTCTTTTAGCACGTTGTCACTAAAACGCCAATTTACTGCCACTTTAACTGTGATTTATAAGTCGACGTTCTGAAAACCTATTAGAATTCACGCAGACAAACATTCAAAATGTTGCTTAAGTTCAATAACATTCGACTATAAATAACTGCATTCATTAATTTCCTCAAGGCGTCATACATAGAATATTGGCCATATATAAAAAGCAGGCTACTATTCTAAAACTCTACAGCCGAAAATAAAATAAAAAGGCATTAATTACTATTATGTTATTATTGGCTAAAAGGTGAAGTAACAGCGTGATACGCGACTCATGCGCACGTGCGGCGAAACGTGCTAAAAATACATATTAGCGTATAGCAGTGAGGTGCGTGTGCGCAGCGTTGAGAGCGCCTGATTGATCTAGTGGACGGATCCAATCTAGTGTCGACTAGTACAATGTTAACTATAAAATTGGTTGCAGATTGATAGATAACTGAACAAAGAAGACCCAGTGACCAAGAGTTTATTTTAGTATGGTTTTGACCGAAATACAGAAACTATTTTATAGGATTTGCAACCTTCAGTTCACAAGGCTACATATTTAAACTCACCTCAATGTTTACATTCAATCTAGAACATGAGAAAGACAAACCGAAAAAGAAAGAAAACAGGATATTAAAGCAAGAAAACAATGAGACGAGGTGCAAAGAAACGTAAGAAAAGCACAATTTTTTATAAGGCTGTTTGAAGTGTAACCAAGGCCGATGTGAATAATACACAACACACACCGCTATACCTAGTGCAGTAATGACTAACCTTATATACAGAATGCAAACTAATTCAATAAAAGCAATATGTAAATGATTTCAAGGGATAAGATGGGCGTACCGCGGAAACTTATTTACGTGGAAAACTATTACACGTTACTTAAAGTTATTTTATTATATGCGGAAGAGAAAGCGTTCAAATTACTGTTATGTAGCATTTGTGTGGCCATTTGGGTGCTAAGCGAAAGATAATTGGCTGACAATAATTTTCATGCTATAATTAAGGCATACGCTCGTGTTGGAATAGCGTGAAGGAAAAAATAAAGATTAATTACTAACATGTTATCTGCAAACATTTGTTGGGTTCGATACCCAGGTCGAGCATTGTAATTGAGGTTTTGGTATGGATTTGGAAATTCTCATTCTCAGCACCTCGGAGATTGGAATTGTGCCCGGTAGATGGCAATAGGCGTCCTATATTACATGGGACTCAAATCGAGATAATATATCGAAAAGCAATGGCGGTTATCGCTCTCACCTTTTTCCCAATTTACGTATCTTTAATTTAAATCTTTGATATGCAACTAGCGTTCGGAGGGTAGTGAGCTCCTATAGAGGGAGGGACTATCTAAAATACTCATGTTATTGTTGTCTATAATCTTCGCAATGGCAGTCGGATAAGTAATAGAAATCGCAATATCATGTTACTGCCCATCCTGATATAATTCTTCAGGATTATGTGAAAACTATACATTTTTTATATTAGTAATGATGTTTACTCTAGTAGTGACCTTGTCTACAGCCAGAGGTGTGTCAACAGTACGTCACGGTACCTAAGATTGGCTGACGCGGTTAGGTAGCAAAGAATTACCTGCCTTTCTATCTACACCCACTGAAATTTGTTAAGTTGACGTTCCCACAAAACATTGGTTTATATGTACCGGAAAAGATACAGCAAGATTTTTGGACTCTTCAAAAATATTATAAGGGCAAGCTTAGATGATAAATAAAATTCTGGCACCACACGTAAAGCGGCCATTGACTGTATATTGAATATTTCGTATGTTTTTCGCAATTCGAGTTACGTGAGCTGTTTGTGTTGCGGCAACGTTATGTAATATTATGTGTACTCAACTTATGTATTATATCATGTTCCGAAGTCTGGATAATTGGTGTTTGACAAATTGTTAGTAATTGACTTGGTTTAGGTTGTTGTTTGTACTGTGAACATGCCCTTATAAAAATAATGGCATAATCATAGGTTTGTGTGCTAATATATCGTGAGATTTCTACTTAATTTACTTAAAGAATTTGATCGCGTTTAGATAATGACCTCAGTAGAAGTGCCTTAGTGTATCCTTAAAACAATGATGAGAGCTTTTACTAGTAATTTCATATGGGCGACTGTAACTATCAAAATTTTATGTTAAAACCAAATCTCTCTAACCTCATCAACATACTCAAAACACGGATTGCAATGAAATAGCTACAACTGCTTACAATAGTCCAGACCATAAAATCGCGTCGGCGATAAAATTGAGTAGTTACCAATCGATAAGGACGTGTTTGCATGCGCGACTCTCGCGCATACCAACGTGCGCTCGCGCATCTATATCTAAAACTAACGAAGGTCGTATGTTTAAGAATTCGCGTAAAACTGTAACTATTCGATGTTGAAGCAGTAAAAATTGGGTGACTAAGCGTTACCGAATAGATATAACTAGTAAAAATAGATGTAGATATGCTTCACATAGCAGCTGAGTTGACGGATTGATTAGCCAAGGATCATTAGCCATAATTGTATCATTGTATTTAAGAAAGCTCTTATTTTCATATGTGAAAACATATGAAAATAAGAGCTTTCTTTTCATATGCTTTCTTTCTTAAATAGCTTTGCTTGAACTTAGGTTAATTTGGAGAATATTTTTAAAATAGAGTCTTGGAAACTGGGCAAAGTGAAAAAAAATATTTCAATAATACTAGAAAAATAACTTCATAACTACCAATATTATCCATTAAACGATCGTAAATGTTTGCATTTACAAATATTTATTTCAGCAACCAGTGATGGTATCTGAGTAACTATGAGGAAGTCTATATTTGCGCTCCATGTATGTCCGGCAGCTGATCTAATTCTTCTTGTTTGACTGTCTATACAACGGTGCTAATAAATCACGCGAGTGATGAACACAATCAAGGTGCAAACGATGTTTATTTAGTCGTTAATTCTTCAGCCCGATCAAATATGCAGAGACTTATTTTTCTAAACAATTTTAACTGCAAATGAAGTTGCGATTTGCATTCCAAAGGTTGTGATTCAAATATAATTAAAATAAGCACAGTTTCTGAGTTAGTATGAACAACACAAAAGTTTTGTACATATATCTGTTATCCCTAACCCCATATGAGATAACAGATACGAACGTGTTAGAACAATGCATACGTACCACTTAAAGCCTTAGTCTAACATCAGCATTGCATTAAAAAGTAAGTGCATTCCACACAAAGTCTTACCTGTTGACGGCATCGGGTCCTAGGCCACTGTCGTTACTGTTCTCGCACGGCTCCGGCGGCCGCAGGGCGTGCGTGTGAGCGTAGTGCGCGAGTTTTCCGAATTTGCCTAAATGTGCCAGTTTGCCTGGGTGGTGTGCCATTTTGCCGGCGTGCACCATTTTGCCGGGGTGCTGTGTCTTACCCGGATGCGCGCGCTTATGCGGCGCCCGCATCACTTTCCTGTGTACCCGAGCACTCATTGTTGGTGCCGTGGACATAGTCATTTTCATGCCTGTCGACAAACAGAAAATAAAAATTAATAAACTTTTATTGACCATGTGACGAGATGGCTGATTATAATAATATTCAATACGATTAGAATTATTTATATGAACGCCAAAGGATCTCGCGATGCCAAAAATATTACAAAAATAATTATGTTTGGGTTTGAATTATTCTGTTAAAGCTTATCCAGAATTATTGTACACGTAGTTTATATCTAATAATCACAAATCTTTGGTATTTTATGATATAACCGAACATCACGGAAGCGGTTGATAATTGTTATTCCCGAGTGTTAAAGCCATGACTCACGAGACAATATTTGGAGATCAAAATCAAAGTTTTATGGGCCAAATGCTATAACATATTCAATCGTAAAATGGACGTGGCAGTGAATACATAAAATGGCCTAAGTGCACACAACGTTGTCTATGAAAATTATGAGCAGACCTTCATACGTCGGCAGAAGTCCAGTCTAGCAATCGAAACTATTTGATTGCAAAAGTACAAGCGAGGAAAGTTCAAAAGTTTCAAGATCCTTTCTCTTGAAGTAAATTTTCAAAAGAAAAGATAAAATAAAACATTGAAACGACATCTCAAGCGGAGGCGCATCGTTCAAATTGATATAAAGTCTACCGCCTATTAGAGCTCAGTAATCTATTAGCCTCGGTTGATACCTACGACTTCTACACCAGTGGAGTATATCATTTGTAAAGTAACAATCAGTGGAGACTTATCTAATAGGCACTATTAAATGACACAGTACAGTTCTTAGTAGATACGTTTACGCACGAGATATCGTTTCCGCTTTGCGGTGTTTGTTGTGGTATAGATTACATTCTGTGTCCTGTGCTTAATCTAATCATGATTTCTCCTATTGATGTGAGTTTGAAAAAGGATATATCCGTTGCATAATTTCATGTAAGTTTTAGTAGGCTATGAACTATATAAGTTTCAGCAGGGTTCGTCAAATGAAATGGTTTCAGGCTAGGCTGGCAAAAATAAATTGTAAAGCTCATAAAAACGATACGTAAGAGTAAAATATAGGGGGAAAGAATCAGGTATTTTAGAATACTCGGAAATCAACACAGGTTAGAAACACAGTTGACCAACTAACCAAATTATAGTGAAGTCTCGAAATTATTGTTATGGTCGTCTTAAAGTAAACTAAGGTCGTAATCGTCAGCAGTTAGGATATTATTGCCAAAATACATAAAACTAATTTATTCGCAGCAGTAAATACGCTCGGATTGATCATGCTAACGCTGTACGCTGTAACTTTGTTATTTTAGCACTGAGGTTATCGCCATATTTGGTAATGGGCGTATTAATCGTCCATTATATTATATGGGACTAGTATTTAAGGAGGTTACGAGTCATCATAAATGCCTGGCTGTTGGGCATTTACGGGTATGACCCGCTTCAAATTTTGCAACCAAAAATCAATTGACATTCTAGTGTCAAATAGCTAGGGTAGAAGCTGCACGTAGAGCACATCTGTATCAAGACCTTTGGAGATAGCTTCATTATTCATGTTGTGAAACTCAAATGGAAGTCGTCCGGTATATAATACTGATATTCAACCAGTTTGGGCTGGAAGTAGGGGATTATCATACCATCGAAATCTTTTTCGTCTATTCAGAACTCACTCCACAGATTCATGGCGTACTGTCTGAGAGACAACAGAAAAGGGAAGAATATAAAACTACTGAAATAACTCGTCAAATAAATAACATTTAAATTAAACGAAACGTGAATCGTGAGAAAACCTGAACCTTTAATAATAGTAAACGAGTGTTGAACGTAGATGAAGCCAATTGTCACGCAAAAATGTCAACGCAACTGATACTTCGAATGCTAAACATTCTGCATGGTCTTTGACGATGACTAAAATATTGGTGAAAGTATGGTTGAAAGAACATGTTTTCTAAACAATAATATAGAATACCTTTCGTATTAATTATTTCATTTATAAGATTGATTATATCAATCGAGATTCTTGTAACGAAATAACTACTACTAATACTTGAAATCAAATTTTATTTTCTCGCTTAATTTCGCTCTCCGTTGATCACAATATCAAAAATAAAAGTATCAATATAAAAGTAAAGACAACCCTGAAGATTCAAACAAAACCGATTGAAGGCCTTTAAAGACAGCTACTATTTCAAACGCTTCTTAATTATAAACGAGGCGTATTGATCCACTGCCATTATGTTTCTCGCGACCATTTTATGCACAATGCAGATGTGATTTACGCTTACAATGGGTCTTACAATCTTATAAAAAAATCTTTCACGGTTCACAGGAAATAATAAATTTGGACAGTAAAACTTGACCTTGCGCGAGTACATCTGGCGAAGTGGAGTCACTTAGTATTCCTGTTGGATTCGTAGTAGGGTCATGGATATTTATTGGTCTATGCAAATTGAGGTTTGGACTATTTTTGGACTACCTAATAATGAATAAACGGTCACTTTTATTTGTTTTCTTTGTATCAACTTTTTTATTGCCTGTTGCTATGGACCTTCAAGGACAAGACGTGTTACACTTTATTTACTGATGCAATATTTTTCTTGAATGTTTCGAGAATTTAAACGTTTTCTTAGTCTCGTATTAAGACTAATAATAAAGAAGTTTTATAAAAAGTTTAAACCCTTATCGATTTGGTCTTTACATTGTTACGAGTTATTGATGTTGTTTTTATTACAATCCGCACCACATTGATGTCGAGTTAACTTAAAATAAGTAAGGAACAATAACTTGTCACCAAGTTTAATTTATTGATAGCATTTAGGCTTATTCGTTATCGCAAACATGGATACAAGAACAGGAATACTTAAGGAAATATCGTCATTGCATAACACACTAATTAAAGGTAATAAAACTGACCCTATACAGAATAACTTTTACCATATAATCTACACATTTCGTAACTCGGGGAGCGGTTACCAACGCACTACGCACCGACACTACCGAGACATTCACTCGAGCACAGCTAAACGTTAAAAATAGCCGCGTCCTTGCGATTTTTAATCGTGTTCTCTCCGCCTTTGACGTCCTCATGTGCACTGATAACGGTGCCGAACAATGGTTACTATCGTAGGTTTCTGCTTGTTATACCGTTATTAGGGTTTTGGTTGATTATTTGATATGAAAGTTCTAATAATAGACTTACTTTTATTTTTTACTTCTCTTTTATATTAAGACTTTGGAATCAGATGTGACGTGGGAACGTGGCTTGGGAATCTTTCTAATCGGTATAGACCTGATGCATCATGCATATTTCAATTAGTCAAAACATTGCCACCAGTTCATAATAACATTATCATAGTTATTAATTTATTATTTTATAAACATAAAACATGTTATCACTAGTTTCACATGAACGTAAACATTGTAAGGAAATGTATTTTCACACAATTAGTGGGAGGTATCTTTAGTATCAGCTGTAGCGATGGCGCCAAGAGCTTTGTTTAACATATATTCACTACAATATACGCAACATACACTAAACTTAGTTCGAAATATAGACATATACATCAAAATAACTATGAAACACAACGTGTACGTCAGAAAGTTCGAAGTACGTGGAACACCGTGGAAGACAAGAATAAGTTCGAGATATACACAAATAATAATAACAACAACGACTTAGATGGCTGTTCCGCAGTTATTATCTATCTGTTCAAATATAAAGTATACGTATAAATGCTACATATAGTTACGGATTGAGCAAGTTATGTCAAATAGCTACACTACTGCTAATAAAATGTACTATTAACCTTTGAACAATTCAGGTGGCCTAGTTATCCTCAATCTCATTCACAATTTTATTACCTGGTCTTAGTTCCTTGATGACAGCTAAGATAATAGTGTAACCTCTTCTGATTAAGTACTGGCCTTGTAAAGGACTGCTTTGTAGGAGGAACTACTTATATATCATGATGATCTACCAGTTTTATTGTAGACCATTTGTATTTTTCAAGGAAAGAACAACATACCTAGAGATCGCTTAAGCCTACGAATAATTACCACAAGATTTTGCTTCTACGGAAAGGGAATAATATCATTTAACATTCTGTAAGCGTAGAATTGATTATTTAAAATCAAATAAGTATGACTGCGCTATAGTAATACAAAACGATTGTTAACAAGGGCCCATTAGATCTGTCCTAAATAATAGTAAATTACATGCGACACAACAATAAGAATTATGGCTTACGCATAACGAATTTATTACAAGACTCGGTGCCTTTTGGTGTAGTATCATTGAATATAAATGACATATAAATTATTGTAGTGAAGTTATATTATTTAATTGTTAAGCAGTAAACCTAGTCCAAACTTGATCTCGCAATATTATTGTACGAACGTTCAGATTTTTGCAAAATGATCTTGGTGTATTTGAATTTCCCGTGTAGAAGTTTCAAAACACTGAGCAGATTTGGATGTAGTAAAAAATATTGTCATCCTGAAAGTTGAAATTTTATTTTAAGGAAAATTGACGTACAATTAAGAGTACTCTAAAGTAAAATCATTTTCAGTCTTATAAAATCTAATTTACATTTAAAGATACTTAAGTAGACAATAAGACGTTAACAACACAATGCAAACGTTAACAAACACTCTTCATAAAACCTTTAACATGGGCGACTACTTAACTAGTAGCAGCATTACAGATAAGTATTGGCCCTTTAACAACAGAGCGACGTGAATCGATACAAACGACAGGCCATTAAGGCGCGCAATTGAGTGCACGCGTACATGTGTATAAGATATAATAGGATCGAGTTCGTTACCCTGCGGGACACCGAGACGCGACCCTAGCTATCGACGGTTATCGGTCGTCATCGTTCAGCGGTGAAAGTCCACCACACCTGCCTGGTCATATACATGTCCAGAAGAAAACAGGAAAGCAGGGATTAAGCTTGTTTGCCTTGGTCAGACTAGTGAACCGTGTCAAACGTTGATAAGGAGTCTGTTTATTTTAATTTCCTGTTCAAAGTTCGGATTGGTATTAGATATTGTGACGTTTGATCAAATACAGCTACAAATTGAAATAATTCGATTTTGGCGTCTAATTTTGATTGAAGTAAAATATGCTTGTTGCAGCGCTGCCGGGTATGAAATAGTTTAGAATAGTATAACCAAGTAAAATCCTCATAAAATCGAGATAGGACATGTTGCCAGTTCACAGTCGATATGTATGATATGATCCCAGATCCCATCGGTTTCGATTCAGTTTATTCTGGTCATGTCAAATAATTTTATACTGCTAATTTAACCAATATTGTTTGAGTAGTGATAATAGAATAATGGTTAGCCAATCATTTTGTAGTTTACCTTTTCGAAGTAGTCTACCTTAGATATCATATTTATTGCTTTTGTAGGCTGACGACCGGTTTTATATTAATTAATATGTATTATTCATTGGCTAATGCGGTGAATAGATTTATCTTCTGCACATAAAATGAATAAATGAGGAAGCAACATTTTATTTGCAAAGCAAACTGTGCGTGAGTGAGTAACAATTGCTTTGTTGATATGGTGGCTTCCGTTACAGTGACATGTTTGAAACATTTATCGTTTCACGCCTAACACTGTGTGTAAATATTACATAAGAGATACGGATAGGAATAGGTCAAACTTTGAATAGTGTCGATAAATATTCAGTAACCGAACATTTCGATTTGTGTCGTGGCGATCCACGTGATCTGGTTATAATTTTAAATACGGCTGGTACGTGCCGCCCACGTATAATGTTTTGGTATATTAAGTGAAGTGAATTCTATTGACTTTAAGTTGTAACTGTACACATTGCGTTCTAGAGCCTGAGTGTTTGAATATTATTTAGACCTTGAGGTTTTGCGATTTTGCGATACCTACATTTAATTCGGAAGATTTTGTTTAAGTACCTAAAGTTCTTTGGCGCCAGATGTGCGTTGATTGGTATTTTTATCAATATAGGGTATTCATAAATCAAAACGCGATAATATTGAGTCTGTTTACTTGAAACATAATTTGCCCTTTGCCCTTGCGATACTGGGTGTGTTTTAGCAGAACTTTTTTTTATTATTTGCATGATGGCACGTTCACATTGGCGCGGATTCTGTTGTTTACTTAACGTATTTCCCGTAAATGACAAGGACATAGCCTAATTTTCAATGCTGTCTGTAATAAAGTAATATAATGTTATCAGTTGGCTTTTAAGTACCGTCAATATTAGGCGGAAAATATAAAAATAAAAATCGTGTTATAGAAATCTCGTTTCCATTTTCATCGAAGTCCAGTAATGTACCCGTACCATCATAAAAGAAGTGAACCATACTTCATAATTATAAAAAACTAACTTGAATATGATTAAAAATATAATCTTTTGTAAATTTCAATCGTTTTTAGGGTTCCGTACCCAAAGGGTAAAAACGGGACCCTATTACTAAGACTTCGCTGTCTGTCCGTCCGTCTGTCTGTCACCAGGCTGTATCTCAAGAACCGCGATAGCTAGACAGTTGAAATTTTCACAAATTATGTATTTCTGTTGCCGCTATAACAACAAAATAAAATAAATATTTAAGGGGGGCTCCCATACAACAAACGCGATTTTTTTTGCCCTTTTTTGCTCGATATCAATAATGGCAACAGGCACAAGGCAACAACTTGAAATATTCACAAAATACTCAGTTGTATTTTTACTTTAATAATAAATACCTAATGTATTTTTTATTATTATTAATTATATTTATAAATTTAAAAAAATATGTAATTAAATAAATAAAGGAAATAAAAATACCTAATGTTGTTTACCTAGTCAATGGTACGGAACCCTTCGTGCGCGAGTCCGACTCGCACTTGGCCGGTTTTATTTAAACGTCATGCGTCATGGGTCAGAAGCCTCGAGGTTGCCTTCGTCCTGTTTGAGGTCAGCCTGATGGTCACTTCAAACTTGTGTAATAGGTTCACGCGTCTTTTTTATGAAGCTTTCTATATTACTGATACATATTTAGAATATTCTTCCTTAAGGTTTGCTACAAAGCTTGGATAGAATAAGAAATAGTACTAAGTTTATACTCATGTTATTTGCATTGTTTTGTTTTGTGTGTTATATGTAACAAAATTATGTGAGTTACGTTAAAAGTTAAAAAATATCAATATAAACAAGACGACAAGGGATTTACAACGCTAAGCCGAACATTTTTATGCCTGAATTTTTTAAGAAAGCTTATTTTTTAATACTAGCTCTTCCATGAAAATATGTAACTACTGTTTTTTAAATCATGTTCATACGAAACGTAATATAAGTATCTGAATTATAACTGACTTTAACAAGTATAAGAATTAAATAAGTTTGAGATTTTTTTGTTATACTGAACGTCTATTTAAATAACATTGAACTTTCTATAAGTTTCTCTATTCTCTAATAAATAATGCATGATTAATTTCCATAACGTAGTTACGTGAAAGTTTTTAGTTTGAAACTAGAAGAGTAATCATTGAGATGTTTTTCTTTTTTTTTATGGCATAGGCGGCAAACGAGCAGACGGATCGCCTGATGGTAAGCGATTAACGTCGCCCATGGACACCCGCAACACCCGAGGAGTCACAAGTGCGTTGCCGGCCTTTTAAAACGGAGTACGCTCTTCGTATAAGCTTTTTATTGTTCAAATTTTCAAAATGTTTAATCTTACATTTAACGCAAATGTAACAGTTGTTCCAGTATCTTTCAGTCTTGTTTGTTTAAAATGAACCGTAGTTATAGTTTTATCTAGAAAAACATAAATAATAAAGTGTAATAATTATTTTCTTTTTAAAAATCTATGTAAATGTACATCTAATGATAATTAACATACATGTAGATTTCTCAATTTATTTACATGCAAATTTATCATATAAAAAATCTATTTATAAACCACGCGCTGTTTATATCAAATGAAGGGTACAGGGGCAAAACAAGGAATGTCACAAAAAATCCAAATATAAATGAAGTATAGCAACACTTACGTTTTCGCGCCTATTTTTATATAGCATTATGTAAAAAGCATAAAAGCAATCATAGTCGTTCATATCTTCAACATTCCAAAACCCTGTACAGGTGCAAAAGTAGGAATGTAAGACAAAGTTATAAATTTCCAAACATTAAAATGTTAATTACACAAAAACCTGTTTTAGTGACATTACTTGTTTTACCCCTGTACCCTTCAAATGTTGTATGCAGAACAGGAACGATTTAACGATTGTACGATGAGATGATTCAAACAATCTCAAATGACTAGCAGTGAGAAATCATCACCATTTCAACTTTTTGTCCAGTCGCTGCTGCCGTTTACCAATTCCAAGTTCCAAGAAGACCGTGGGCAAATATTGCTAAGCCGTGGAGAAATATGTTCGACAATAGGACAATAGATTACAAAGGAAAATACAAACAATTAATACTTCAATGGTTAAAAAGTCTTGCTTTCTTTTATGAAACCGCAAACCAATGCGCAAAATGACAGATCGGACAATCTGCGTACAGACCGCGCGACGACCACAACATATAACTTATCAGCATAATTTATTAAGCAGCCAGGTTACTGACCGTGTGTTAAGATAAATACAAGAATACTGCTGCGAATGTTCGCCCCACTCAATATAATACAGTTGGAAATAAAAATATTGCGCACAGCTATATAAAATGACGAGTAACCTAAAAATAAACTGATAAGCTAGCGTTTTGTAATGATGTTGTAACTGAACGTTGTAAGACGTGTAGATAATGTAAGGGAGACGGACGTTGATAAATTAACATATGTATGTTTGTATTGAACTGAAGTGCGTAGGGGCAGCAGATCAACACAGGTCTAGCAGGCATTGTAGATTCACGTCACTGAAGCGAACAATGTAAAAATACTACTCAACATATTATCTTTAAGATAATCTTATCGGAAAGTTATCAAGTTGTAGAGGGAAATACGTTGGGTAGATCATTGTAACTGATAGATACATTACTACTGCACGTGGGTTGATAAGTAAACGCATAAGTTATATTCTCTTGATCGTATCTTTGTGGCTTAAGTTAGAAAAATGGGAGGTTCCACTAACAGTTATCTGGTACCAGACTGGCGGAGATCAGACGATATTTGTCCTACATAAACCCGGAAACTTGCACAAGAATCATTGGTAAAAGAATTTGACTTGCGCTTTACGCTTCGTTATAAGCGAACAATTTATCTGGGAATTACCAAAGTTAGAAAACCTTTAACCAAAATAAAATTAACACTAGCCTGTATTCAGGTCCAAACTTAGGGATCTAATTCGGGCAAATTTATTCCAGGAAAAGTAATCAATCTCTTAATTAAAGCGCAATCTATAAACATAGCTAACAGCAATCGTAATAACGTACGACTTCACCCTTATGGGTGTAGATAATAAGAAACAAACAAGCGATTTGTCGCCCGTGTGTGTGCTTGTATAAATATGTAAACACTATTAGGCGCGTATCTGGGTCACGGAGAGAGCAAGGTCCTGTCGCATGTAGCGATTCCGGTGATTCGGTTCCAATCGAGATTTTGTGTTCATACATTTAGATTAATGTTGTTATCGATTATCCGAATATCGAATAATGTTATCTGTAGAGTTCGCTATAGAAATATCTGGTGGCAAGATGGCATTTGCTTCATTCTCTACTGCAAAAATTGCTGCAGATCAGTTTGTTGTCTACATTGTAATTTTTGTTTTTTTTTAAGACATGACTATCTAAAGTATTGTGTTTTTATTGCTTGTTTGTGTCAATCCCGTGCGTTTTTAATCACGTGGTCAGACATGAAAATTTAATTATTTGTTTAATGATTTCTTATAATAATCATACTTATTTTAAAATAATGTGATGGCTAAATTGGTTTAATAAAATGTTTGCTGTTAAGTTAACAACCGTTTGATCTATATTTTCATCGTATTTAAATACCCTATTATAGTATTCAACGCTCCGTCATCGGGGTGATTCTAACGACACATCCAAATGATCAATCGGTGTAGCGCGATTTGTAGAGGAGGCCTACGTTTTGTATCAGTGCCTACGTGAGCATTGGTCTACGGGCTACGACGCTACGAAACGAAGGTATGTTTTTTTATAGCAGCGTAAAACCCCATTGCGTCAGAAATGGAACAAAAACTTTAAGTGGTAAACATGGGAACAAAAACATATTAAATCTTTTTACTTTTGCTACAACCGAATTTATCGCTTGTATTGAAGACATTATAGAAATAAATTCGTTCTTAGGATATGTATTTTTAGGTAATATTTTAAAGATGCTGTTGTATTTTTTGAAAATCCAATTATTGTTGAAATGCGGGTTGTTTCTAGGGTTTGGGTCCCGGGACGTCTCGTGTCTCGAAGTCCCGGGGTTTTTCGTAGTTTTAGTTGTCTCGAGTCCCGGGACTTTCGGGTCGAGACTCGAGACGAGACACGATTGTTGAAATTGTAAATATTTAGATTATTTAATTATGAAACAAATCTGTGATTATGAGAATTAACAATGTTGTGATTATGACCAAGATACTAGAATTACTAGATAATAGTAAAGTTATTAAGAATTAGTATGATTTTTAACTAAGTTCGTTTTATAACTATAAGATTTAACTGCTTAAAAGTGTATCTATGTATGATTAAAAGAAATAAGCAAAGCAATTATTAAGACTGAAATTAACGTTAAAGTTACTAAGAATTAATTTTCTGTTTAATAAATGTTGATTTTTACAAAAACATGCCTTTTTTTAATACGTTTGAACCAGAAATTAACTCAATTAAAATTCTAAAAAAAGGCCTAAAAATATGTTTTTTTTCTTAAATATCACACGAAACGTGTCCCGAGACTTTGAATTTGTCGGGAATTCCCAAACCCTAATTGTTTCGTACGGAATAAATATAAGAGTAAAAATTTAAGGCCGAAACCACTTTTATTAAATAATTCGGACTATAAATTGCGTCTATTTATTAAAGGAAAACCAGCCTATGTACATTAATTTGAACCCTACAGAGAATGCCCAGTTTCTTGGCAATACTTATTGGTTCACAGTTCACATTCTCAGTAGCCACTGGCTATTGCGTCTAGTTTCTAATCAAATTGATATGAACACGCGCCAACCACGTGGCTGGGGCATTTAAAATGCTGCTCAATGCAGAGAACATAAGAAATCGTACATTAAAAAATAAACATGTGATGGCCGAATCAAATGTTGTTTTAAGTATTTTAGATAAGCTTGAACATAGAATAGACACAAATAATATGAATATTCGTTCAACAATCGAGTTAGTAAACGCGGGTATTGGTATCGTTACATATTTATTTAGAATCGCCAGACACTTTTTAGATGTGTTGGATACTTGATATTTTTGCAGCATGAATGTTGTTACAAATCCATCATTCGCTAAAACAACAGAAATAAGCATCTTTCACTAGTTGTATATTTGTGTAACTTTTCATAAAAACGCCCTGCGAGTACGCACCTGACTTTTGAAGGTTGGGAACAATATGTCCGGGGGTATGTTCAAATAAAGCTTCTATAGCGCTTTCGTTTGGACACTTGATTTTCTGAACAAAATACACTTATTTTATCAGTCTCATGTTTAAGGATTTGATGATTCTTGTTATTAAAAGGTTTCCTGCGCCATTTTATCGTGTCCGGAGGCCTAGGGCAGGTGTATCGTAACCCTTGGTGATTATGAAGCGATTACTGGCTCGTTACACGGGCATTACCGCCGCGATAACGGTGCACTATTAAAACAATATTAATTTATCGTCAGCGCTGACCGATAGCGCCTAAATATTCAAGGTTTTTATAAACAATGCGTTCGAGTTGTGTCGGTTTTTAATTGGAAATGTTTTGAGCGGTAAGCAGCAAGTAGACGCGACCCAGTTTCGGGTGTCTGTTAATGATAATATTGAAATAATCTTATGATTTAAGAATTAGAGTGAATTGAGCAATGTCTGGGATATTGTGATGGCTAGCTAGCAACAGGTGTTACCACTTGTGTTCTATTAACTCACTGTAGGGATTTTTTACATTTCAAGAATCATGTTTTTTATCAGAGCCTATAGAACTAATGGGAGCTGTGGTCATAGCCGTGAACAACGTTTATAAATTTTGTATAGCGCGACATGTGACTTAATTTGAACTAATGTCTCCGGACTTCGATGTTAAGCCGATGAATGTATTTAATGAGTAGGTAATTATTCTGAGCACGTTTAAGTGATGACGGAGCGTTACTGTAATGCCAGTGAACGCTTCTTTATGTAAGAATGTTTTAGTTCTTATATAGGGTTAAAAGGACTTAGATACGCTATTCAGTCTGACTGGTTCCAACAATATATCGTCTATTAGATCAACATTGGTTCATTCTCACACTATATTCAAGATGAAAGCCATATTTATACTAGGCTCTTTAGCTCCGAATTAAACGGGACATACCTATGAAGAAGTAAATCAGATTTAGAAATAAAATACGGAAAACGTGTGTGGTCAATGAAACGAGGTGGCAATGAGGGCTGTCACGTGTTCGGCTGGAGGTCTCGTTGCGGAGGTCACACTTAACCATCAGTTTCTTAGATAATAGACATCCAAAGTTGTAAGTTGACGCTTCCCTGCGTTACATAGTTGGAAGGAATTGAAGAGATATTACAAAGGATACGTTGCGACATCCTACAATATTTGAAAAGACGCAACGCTAAACTTGAGAATTTTTGAAAGACTACCTTTGAAAATGGGTGTTATATTGCAATAAGCGGTGAAACATTTCATATAATATATCTACGTCAGCTTTTGATAAATATAATCGATACTTCAGTTTAGTAATTAAATTCGTGTCAGTTTTCATTTTTATTTCTAACGTAAACGTAAACGTTCATTTTCATTAACAATGCTTCTGTACTATACTTCATTTAGTTGATCACATTTTACTGCCCTACGTAGTGACTAAACGCAGTAAAAACGTCGTAAACTGCGCGATACAGCTTTTTTACTATTTACAGTGTCAATGTTATTGCTGTGGGTGATAAGTCAATTCAGAATTCATTGGTCCGACAATACAAGTGACTCATGAAAAATGTGAAATAAAAGTAGTAACAACACTATCACACTTATGATTTCCTAGTATGCGATTTCGAATGATAAAGGTGAACTGCCCGGTTCCTAAGAGACATAATATTGTACGGAGTGTTATTGTCTTACCATGAAGTGTTGTAGCGAACTTGGGAAAGGCCTTTGTCAGACTCGATTGTTGATTGCTTGTTTAATCTGCCTACTGTCTAGCTGTGAATAATGTGATTTGAGGACGTTTTATAACAATACAATGAGGCTGAAGAGATCTTGGCCTTTATTCGTTGGTCATGCGAAAAAATATCACGATAAATAAACCAGCTGTTAGCGCGTTCTTTGAGTGTTAAATTTTCACTATGGCAAAGCGAATATGGGGCTAATACTAATAGTATCTATCGCAGAATTATTTATTCAAACAACATTTGCCTCACACTGTCCTAAACATCTCATTTAGAGCCGAGTATAATTTATTATGCCGCAAGAGATGTGACATGAGAATACGTGTGTAAGAACAACATGACATAACCAAAAGGACTTGATTAACTGCCAAGTTGTCTAGCAAAAGGAGAATTGTATGGCTAAAAATATATTCAAAGTTCTGTGTGAGACAACCCATATTCTAATTGTTCGGGGTAAATAGCAGCTGTTGAAACTACTCTCACTTTAAAATCTGAATTCGCGGTTGACGTTTAGTGTCTAATAGTGTATAGGCATTTTACCTTCTAAATATTGAATACTAGCTTTTGCCCGTGACTTCGTCCGCGTTTCAGTCGTTTTTCGTAAAAAAGTAGCGTATGTCCTTCCTCACGGTTCAATGGTTTTGATGTAACAGACAGATTAACTTTCGTATATGATTTCTATGTAGCTTTAACCATTAAGGCTGCACACGCGACGGAAGCTTAAAAAATGGAGTAACTTCTCCCGTTTTCTCAACATTTCCCTTCACTGCTCTGCTCCTATTGATTGTAGCGTGATGAAAAGTATATTATAACCTGCCCAGGAGTATGAAGAATAATTGTACCAAGTTTCGTTAAAATCCATCGAGTAGTTGTTTGTATAAGGAGTGTTTGTTTCTATAAGGAACATACAGACAGACAGACAAACAGACAAAAACTTTACTGATTGCATTTTTGGCATCAGTATCGATCACTAATCACCCCCTGATAGTTATTTTGAAAATATATTTCATGTACAGAATTGACCTCTCTACAGATTTATTATAAGTATAGATAACTTCTTAGATTGCCCTTAGAGACAATATAGGCATATCATAACATTGCATCACGCCGTCACTCTCTCCCAGAAGGGTAGTACAGGCAGAGGTGTACTTTTTGGACATCCACATTTCCCCGATGCCGTTATTAAGTCCCATGTAAAAGGAGACGAACTTACCCATGTAAATTCTATTTATTAAGTTCTTTTGTTAGGCGCCAGCGGTCAATCTACATCTACATATTTAATGAAATTTCCATAGTTAAAAAATTTAAAATTTCAAGCCCCCGACTCAATAACAAAACTAAAAAGTTAAAAATATTATGTAGGCACTTATTGGCTCTTTAAGTTTAAGATATGGGATTTTCTGAAATTCTCAGTAGCAGCCGCTTCTGAGAATTTTAAGTAAACTGCAAATGTACCCCACACGTAATTACCAACGAAATTGATATAACAGAATAAAAACATCAGTGTGATAAGAGGTCATAATAAACAGCTGATTGCTAGTACAAATAGTGTGGAAGTTGGAACAAAGGAAGCCACACTGTTGATATTATGACAAAACGTGGTATGTCAGTATTTCTCTAAAAATTTGGTTTATTATTATAAGCATTGCTTTTATATTGTTCAAGTTGTACTAAGAAGACATCCAAAGAAGACTTAATAGATAATATAATCGGTCACCGGTGTCCGACTGCGGCTTTATTAATTAAAATATTTCATAATGACGACACGGTTGGCGCAGTGGCTAAGGGATTAGCTTTCTGCGCTACGTGTCGCGGGTTCGATCCCCGCACGGAACAAATATTTGTATGATTTACAGATAGTTGTTTTGGGTCTGATTGTGTGTGTATGTGACATGTATGTTTGTAAACTGTACCCACGATACAGGTGAAATCATAGTGGGTCCTGGAGCAACGTAAAAAAAAAAGTCAAATCACAAGCACAGCTTATCAGAACTCGGTTCCTAGGTCTGTTTTTTTACGTTTTCTCAGTATCCGATCAAAGTTTGCAGTATCCGGTCACGCTGGCGAAGTGTGGTTGTACAACAGTCCGTCAGGCTAAACCTTTGGTGAATACAAGTATGATAATTACTATACACGTTTTGTTTAAGTATTTAAATAAAGGTAAACAATCTTGATGTGACTTTTTACACAGACACATATTAAACAAATAAACTACTGCCTAAATCCTAGATTCAATTGATTTGGTAATCGTTATTGTTGTTTTACATTGGTTTTTAGTAGCGTTTTATTTTTAAACTGAGTTTTTAAACAAAAAATATTAAAAAGACACAACAAGATTGTTTACCTTTAGTTAAATACCTAAACAAATCGAGTATATATTATTACTGCTGTGGATATCAAAAGCATTTCTTTTTCTAGATTTTGCTAAATATTATTGTTTGGAACTGATAATAAGTATATATATATAGTACGTAATATTATATTAGATAACCCTGTACACATATAGGTATTCGCGAGCCTTCGCGATTGGAGAGGCGGTTGGTGTTTAACTTTATTATTGGCAGGTCTAAATCACGTTTTATGTATCTACCTATAGTTTTTGTTCTGGTTTTTGCTGCGTTATGTTTTCCGAGTGGCTGATATAACTTAAATATTTTGTAATCATTGATAACCCGATTGACATGTGCGTGGGCCATAATATCACCTAGTTTATGTTCCACTTGTTTTAATTTGGAATATGTACTTATAAGTTTGGATATTCTATTTCCACTTAACATAACAACATATAATATAGCATTACGCCTGTATTCGAAGGGTTAGTTAGAGGTGTAGACTATTGTACACCCACATTTCGCCGATGCTGTTATTGAGTTCCATGTAATAGTCGGCGAACCTATTGCCATCTACCGGGCACAGTCCCAGACTCGTGCTGCTACTGAGAATTTCCATGCAGAAAAACTCAATTACACTTTGCCCGACCCGAGAATCGAACCCAGGACCTGACGCTCAGCAGTCGCACTTACGACCACTAGACCAATGAGGCAGTCTTTTTGATAAATCAAAAAGTTTTTAAATAAAGATTAATTGTTCTAATGTTATTTGCAACTGTCTGCATGCATAAGAGCCTTACGCCGTAGTAAGTTTGTAACCTAGTAAAAGTTTATAACAATATTTTCTTTAGATTGTTTGCATCGTTAACACGACGAAACCTAGACACAACACCACAATCAAATATGCGAGGGTGCGGTACATACAATTGGTTATGATACGTGAGTGTAGAACGCATGCACCGAGTTCAACAATCGCATGCAGCAAATTGCCGTCGCGTCGTCCCAGATCGTCGTGTGACGCAAGTCCCCCTCCATTGCCGATATGCTCTCGATACAGTAGTTTAACTTCAAGCAAAAAGGGAGGGAAGGCGCTGTGACAAAATTGTATGTAACTAACAATTACATGGTAAAGGATACGTTGCGTGAACTGTTCTGTGAATAAATATCGTTAAATTAATAAACGAAATTAGTCATTTTTGGTGAAAATGGTAAATGTGTGAAACTTAACTGTTTTTTCGTTTATAAAGCGCTCTATTTCTGCGTCTGTGGTTCCCTTCCGAATTATAACAAATTTGGAAATTATTCTGGGCCTCTCCGATTGTAAAATCCTTACTATAAAATAAAAAAAACATTTTATTTTAAAGGATTTTGTCAATAATCATGTGAGTGAGATAGGTCTAAAAAAGTTCATGCTCCATACTCCATGCTATGTCTTAAGGCTCAGTGATTTGTGTGAAGGAACTGCTAAAAACAACGCGTGGAGTAACAAATCATTATACAGAGCTCGTAACACCCACCACTCTACATGAGCCTTCCAAAAGACCAGTACTGAATTGAGACGGCAGATAAGCAGCATACTATTGTCCGTCTCTTATTACCAGCCAGTCAAGTTCTAAGCATCTATCTATCCATAGTCCTCCTCGTCATATCCGGTGACAGCGACCCGAACTAGTTCTGATTCGTACTTATGTTAAGTACATAAAAGAAACATTGCAATTTGTTTTAAGTTAACACTGATCTTAAAGTAGCAGAAAGTTATCAGAATATAATGAATTCCAGACCAAAATGTCCGTCTATCGACTGCCGATTGTTTATTCAAAAAAAATATTACGGGCAGATTGTTTCAGAAATATTTTATTAACAAGTTTAGTCTATAGCAGTACACACATGTCCTTGCGCCACTACCCTTGCTTTACAGGTTCTCTGCGCAGTTATTTGGCTTTATCTTATATACAGATCTTAGCAAGATTTCTAAGACTTTCCTACTTTATCGCAATCGGCCGCTGCTCCCCATTCGGTTTGTGGGCGGAGCTAGTGTTGTAATGCGTGCAAACATTTATTTACAGGAATTATTAGATTATCCTTAAATAAAATAAATTCAGCCCATGACTGACTGTTGAATGTCCCAGCAACATTCAAGGCTCTTTTTTGTAACGTCTAATCAATTTTTGTGCAGTTTCTTCAATGTATCTTAGCTTAAATACTTTCAATGGTGAATGAGCTCGTATGTTGTCGTTTAATATTATATTGGATTATAATGTCCCACGAATGAAATCGTCAGATTCGGATTACAATTAAATGATAACAATCTTGCCTCATAAGTTTAATTAAATCCCCCGGAAGCACACAAACAGGTTCCCTGCACAATCTCTGGAAACAACATTTTAATTTCATAATTAAATAAAATTTAAGACTTAAGTCAGCGTTGCACATCATGGCTCCAAACTATTTAATTTGGTTAATTAATTTGACTATCTAACAACATTGCTCTCCACTGACCATAGCATGAGCTAATGACCAGCTTGGATCATGGTAATCGATTTTAAACTATAACATAAACGAATTAGGCGCAAAATTGTCTGTAGATGCGCGTGCGCTGACCGCGTTGGAACTGGCTGGGTGAGTGAAAGGAGAATTTCCTCTTGACGCACTGGCTGACAATATGCATGAGAAATATTTGGTTTGACATATATGATATTATACTATGAGATAAAAGGCCAAATTACTGAAGATAATACAATCGTTATTATGATTGGTGTACGTACGCTTAAAGTAGAATGGGGTTGTTCAGGAAATACAGGCGTGATGCTATGTTATGTTAGGTTGACGCATAGTTCAAAGTTTATTAACATAATATATTGGATTTTCCTTTTCTGAATGATTAAATTATAATAAAATTGTGTTCCTGTTCAAAAGGCCTTCCATAATCCCATGAAACATCGTAAACATTTTAAAGTAACTAAGTTTATTGAGGTCAACTTCAGTGCAACCGAATTCGGCTGAATATAATGTAAGTACGTATTTTAAATGGTAATACCCAGAACTACTGAGTCAAACTGATTGAAGGCAAAATAATATTTTTAATGAATTCAAGGAATTAAAAGAAATATTTAGTTACTTACATATGTATCTTTTAGTTCAAGATTAATAACAAATAAATTATCCACAAAATGGCATAATTCTCAGACAAAAAAAAATCGTCCAGATTACTTATAAGCGTTCCTTCACATAAATGATCCTCTGTACACGCTATTTACATAGTAACTATTCAGTAGCCGATGTCGCTATGTAGCAACAAGAAATAGCAACTACCTATGTATGATCACACAGACCGACCTGTGTAAATAAATGCAATATTACCATAAATCAACGTAAATGAAGACATTATTGGTAAATCAATTAATGCAATGATTGTTTCTGAGAGTTCATACTTCGTGGTTTATTAAATACCGCGGTTGAGATACCTATATCTGGAAATTTTGATATTTATAAGCTCACTTTATAACAAAATAATCTACGTGTATTTTTTTTAACCTATTTTTGGAAATCACCCGACAAGTTGAGAATAAAAATATATATATTTTAAGTCCTAATGATAATAACAGAGGGATTTAAAAAAAATACCGTGCCGTCTATGAAAGAAGCTCAGCACTAGACTACATTGCGAGGTCAGATCGTAAAACAAGAGTGACACGTGCAAACAGATAGGGAGCGGAGCTAGAATCGGCCATAAACTGCTGTCATAAGGCATACGGCATAAGGTGCTGTCACCTAAGGAACTTTAGATGGGAAAGTTTTCGGGAAAACACAAATGGCACCATGTGAGAGTAGGTAAAATGGTCCAGGTAGATTTGTGGATATACTTAATGAAGTTTGTATGATTCGAAGACCGATGGAACCGATTAAAACTTTTTTTTTTATGTATCATTCAACAAGTGTAACTTCCATACTGTGGCATCGTTAGCTTGAGACAAACACGTACGACAAAAAGTATTTTGAGAACTATATAAGTATATAAAATTAGTATTCTGCGTAGCTCGTACGATAATGATCAGTTTTTGCTTTCGTATCATTGTCTTTTCCTTTTTGATATAATGATAATTATAACTACAAGAACTATTTAGACTATGATAAAACCTCACTCGCGACACCGCTCAGCAACGGATAAGCATAGATCAAAGATTAATTTAAGCTAACCTTGGCAAGAGAGCTGTTCTAATAGTTTCCTGTATTTACGATTTATATGTGTATCATTAAATATGATTGATTTCATTGATAAGCTTACGTAGCTATCCCTGTTGTACAAACTGTACAACGCCCTTTTGATAGGCACGAAATTCCGCCTTCACAAACTGAATACGAAAACGGCGCATGTGTCAAAACAGACACTGAAAAAAGTTCATTTAAGCGAAGTTATTATCGTAATTAAATGAGTTACCTAATTTATTTATAACTTATTAAGCGTAGGAAAGTCCGTTTATCAAGTATTGTTTACGTATATTTAATTTTATCAACAGTTCCACTTGAAAATAGGGCAAAGTTTGCGCACGTATGTTTTATATCTTTCGCCGTCTGAAATCGCGACTGTTTCGCATAAATCAGCTGCCCACGTGGTGAATGTTGCTGAGAATACGAATAATGATAGAGAATACGGTTATCGCCCGGATAATGCTGACATTTTGAGTAAAGAAAAAATAATAACATATGACACAAGACAGCAGAAGAGTATACACATATCTACAGAAATTACGAGATAATCAAATGATGTGTCAGTTAATACTGTTAATTTATGATAATTAATATTGTTTAGCATTAAAGTTACTACGCAACTTGACTTCAAATGTCTCATTATCATAAACACTCGGTTATTCTCTAAATTATTGATTTAAATGAGCATTATAATTAATAAGTAACTTGAGTAAATACTTAACGAACATAAATGAAATGTGTTCTTCCTAGTTATGCGATTGTTCTTTATACGATAATTTCGAAATATTTAATTATTATATATGTGGAATTCAGTTTGTTACTTCAATAAGATTCATATCAGTAGTACCTACGCTGAAAATTATTAGTTTTTTTTTATTGATCGGATAATATACCTGCATAGTAATACCGCTATGCCCTATGTACGATCGATACGTTCCCGCTACGAATCCTTTTTTTGAAAGTAGATTACAATTCATTTAGAAGAGATATTTATTTAACTACAAGATACCGAAGTTATTTCGTCACGAAAGTCTCAAGAATTGAGCCTTATAGCCTTAACATCCCATCAACCAAGGTTCACCTCCAATCTTTTAGAATCCAATCTAGATAAAACGGGGGCCAGGTTATTGGCACGGCATGTTAATCGGCCTTCTGGAACCGTCGCTCAGCAACGGGGATCAAGTGGGAGGTCCATTACTTGAGAAGTAGGGGGAATGCGTTGCATGTAGGGTTACCATTTATAGTGTCAACGGCGGAATACGGGAATATTCTTGGTGATACTGGAAAACGGCAACGTATCGCTCTTTGCGTCCAAATATGAGGACGGATAACAATCAAAGGGGTTTTTACGTGTACTGAATGATTTATTTTTTTACGAAAAAACCTACTGCTGCAGCCGGTTTTTTAAATGAAGCCAATATGGCTCTTTTCAAAATGGAATACAAAGATCTTTGTGGGGCAATACACTACAAAATTTGTCAAACATTATTTGAGGAAACTACGCATGGTTGAATAAAATAATAAATAAGCAGTACATATAGACATCTAGGATTATGATTCATTCCTTCTGACGAATTTGATACATAACCCACTTTCGACACTGAAAAATCCACGTTCTTTATACAGGACAAGTCCCTCAACGATCTTCCACGTGGCACCACTACTTACAAGGGCCTACTACAAGTGTTTGCTCGCCCTCGGCCACCTGTTGCCGGGTGGCTCGAGCCAGATAATGTCGCCCTTATTTTTAGAAGCCGTAATTATTGCGTGTTTGTAAACATCGATCGAATCCCATATGTCGCATTTGCCTTAATTGGAATAGGTATCGTAGGACGGATTGTTTACTAAAAAATATATAGGAGGAAAAATGCCGTAACCCGAACTGTTTGGAAAGCCGAGTATTTTTGGAAGAAAATATACCTGCGTCATAAATGTCATTTTAACCTACTTTAGATTTGGGGCTTTCATGAATAATTCATGAAATATTGTGTCCTTTAACAGGATGGAATTTACACGATATTAAGGGTCATCGCTACGCCGAGGCTACGCCTTTTCTTTCGTATTTCACGCACCAAGTAACGATAGTGCCGTAATTTTAAAGGGCCTTGTTAATATTTTAATAAATTAAATCATAGTGAATTTACTACGGCATTAATTTTCATTGACCCAAAATTTTCCAGATCGTTTTAGCTTCCGACGTTTATGGTCCTAAAATTTACGACTTATGCTTTTCACTGATTATACCAGATTGAACCGGTAACATTCATTCAGTTTCCGGCGCGATCCGGTTGCATGTGGAGCTCACTTTTATCGGACCTACCATAATGGCTAAAACCACATATTTACAAGGCAATACATAAAGAAGCTTGGTCGACACGACATCAGTACATATACGGCTAGGAATAATTCCTCTATCGTGGGTATGTTGACAAAGACAAATATTGACATGGACTCTGGATGGTGATCGAGCCCGCGATACATGGCGAAGCAGTCGATCCCTCAACCACTAGGTCAACCATGTCGTCTAATTGCCATTGCCAAGTGACTAAGGAACTTTACCCTACTTCTATATTTCTTCGCACTTGTTTGCTTAACATGAACAGCGTATGTCAAGAGGATGTAATCGGATTCAGTTGCACTTCACTTGAAGTAGTATTGCTTACAGAAATGAGTATTGTTTGTAAATAAATGGAGGAAAATGGGATTTTCCTTCGATTTGCAGAAAAATGAATGGTTAGTCTTCAGTATACGTGTTAATCGTCTTCTGTCGCCTCGAACTGTCATATAAAAATTACTCATGTCGTAGTGGACATATATGTATGTATGTATGTAGCCAGTCACGAATGGTGGTATCGATTGACGATCTCTAGTTTCCAAACTCATAAAGGCTCTTTTCTTGGACCCCACATCTTAATAATCGTGTACTATGTACACAGTGGCAGCCCTAAGACTTTCAGGCAAATTTTCCGATTCATCCGACCAAAAAGATAAAACGAAACAATTCGAACCATACATGTAAACATTTCGGAGGTTTTGGGAATCCCCCTCAATCGGCACGCCTGATCCTCCACGCTCCAGTCCAGGGCTAGCGCACCCTGCGTATACAATCACAATAAGATGGCTGTGAGATGTCGACTAACCTCAACTTGATAATGACGTAAAGGTTATGTTCACAAAAACTCAAATGCAGATAAAATTAGACATTTGACGTTATTTGTATCCACAGTGCAACAAAAAAAAAAAGCATTTTAAGTAGGATGACAATCATTAAATAAACCTTTGTAAGATTATTTATAGGTACACTTGTAGTACAACAAAATAATTTAAGTCGAAACGGTAAAAGATCCAAAAATAGCTGTTCAGTTTAATAACCTTAAAAAAATATGGAGACCTTTGAAGGAAAGGGTCTTAACAATATTAATGAGTAATGTGCGTACACGATTGCTTTTTTTATTAAATCTGAAGATTTTGTATATACATCGCTGGTTAAATTGCATTTTAATTGTTGATTGCATGTTTTCTGTGTGATATATATGGCATAACAAGATATATAGTTATCAGGAAGTCGGTTGAACAATCTAATGGAAACTAACAACACAGGATTAAACAGACAGCAAAAAAGTTAATTAAAAATATAAAAAATCTCGACAACCGAAATCCCGTGCAACTAAAAAAATGAAAACAAGATGGCATGATGATACATGACAACACGCCTGTATTGCTTGAAGGGTTCGGCAGAAGTACTTTTGTACTACACCCACATTTCGCCAATTCAGTTTTTGAGTCTTGAGTCCCGTATAATAGGGAAAATTACAAGATGATGTGGGACAGTAATGAAGGGTTGAGGTATTATTTATTTATTTATTTAGTTTACTTTAATTACAACGGCCTGGGACCAATTACAATAGGTATATGCTTGTATGTCTCCTAAGACACTATGGGGTTTACGGCGAATCTGATGAGACCTTCTTTGCTAAAATAATAATAATACATATTATTTTAGAAAAGGAAATATACACGCGGACATACACGCGCCAAAAGCGTAGCCCTATCTTTGATGTCGCGTAGTCAAGTAAAAAGGGGGTACCTACTCGGAGAGGTGTTCCAGACATTTACCGGCTAAACTCACTATGGTCGTGTACCTCAGCACTTCATGCGGACCACCATTGTGAGTTATGAAGATGGAGAGAGTACACGAGGATGCTCACCAAGTAAAACAAAAAAAGAGGTTTCAACTTGTTGACGAACTCTTGTTTATTCATTGTAGTAGAAAAGAACGTGTTACATTAGTAGATATTGTAGTAGCAACTGTGCGTACGTAATGACTCGTTAACATTGATATGCAGTCATTACATATGCTCGTGTTAACCCCATCACGAACTCATGCAGTCTAATGCAACAATGGCTTTTCTTTACCTGATGCAGTAAATATTTCAAATAGTTGCAATACGACGTGTTTTGAAGCTATATGGTTTCATTAGCTTAGTGGCTGTAAGCGCTGCCACTGATTTCGATTTCTTTATCTTCCGTACCTTTTACTACTAGCCAAGTAAACCTCGCTTTCTGTCACATTTGCTAACTTGTCTTTGGAGAAAAGTCCACAAAAATAAAGCTTTACTATGTAACTTAAACTGAAGGCAGTCAAAAAAAGACTTGGGTTGGCCTTGGTTATATTATAAGCGGTATAAAAGAAATATGAACGAAAATCTTGGACGTGACTTCTTAGCATCAAAATAGAGACAAAAAAATGAGTGGGCCAACAAACTAATAATAGTGCTGGCCATGCAACATTGGATCGAGTTCGATGCAGACGCGCTTGTTTATTTAATCGATTGCGACAACATATCGAGAGAGGGCATTGAACCTAATGACGTTCGACGGGCCGCGATCGCCTCTCACCACGTCACACGAATTCCCCACACTTACAATAATTAATACTATTTTTAAACTTGTTGGTTTGCTTAACCTGCATTAATATTTTTTATGAGACTTGTATAGGCCAAGACAAGTAACTTACCTTCGCCTTAAATAACTTGAATGGAAATAATTCGATTCCCCAAGTGTCGCATCAAATCGATTACGATTTACGTCATAATTGTAACTAGGAGGTCAGAGACGAACAAACGATTTCCGAAATTATTAACGAACAATTGTTCTTTTTATAGACAAGGCAAAGGTGATTGAGGAACCAGTGATTTCGTTAACAGTATGGTTCAAAATCTATTTTTAATAGCCTGTATAAATGCTGTTGAGTTTACTAACCGCATTTTTAATACAAGAAGTTGATAAGAACTATTACAAGCACTCAACGCACGGCTGACAACACAATTGTAATCTTATCAATGAAATGCAAACCTACAGTGATCAAGTTACAACCTCTTAACTATAAAATAAAGACAAAACTGTGTGTATATTTTTATCTCCTTGTTGCAAATAGATTACCTGCCTTTAAAAAGAATACTTCAAAAAATACACAGCTATTATATTTCTCTTGTTAATAATTCGTTTCGGACAAGCTGCGAATGCTTAAAACATTTCAAAAATAAATCTTAAAACAGTGCTTTCAGAACATAATATCAAATTAACCCTGTTTCGCTACCGTGTTTTGCTAAGTACTATAGCAATTATTATTTTTTGCGTTCTAAAAATACACGATTCGCGGGTCTAGCGGCATTACCATGATAGTTATTGCTTGCGAATATTAGGAAGGTATTCAAAAACAGTAGGTCTACCATGAAACGTAATTCCGAAGTTTCGGACCGAAATTTCGTGCGATTCGTACCATGAAACACATTCATTCCGAAATCGGTCCCGAAGATCGCATGTGACATTTCGTTCGTTGAAAACCGTACCATGAAGTGGTCCGAACAAACGAAGTAACGGACCTTTGACAGGACTTCTTTCGGGATTTTAACCTCAAATTGCACGAAAGCTAAAGACGTAACTTTTTACTTTCGTAAGTATTATTTTTAAAGTTATAAGTGCTATAATGGACATACAAGTGATTTAATTGGTATTGTTTTATATGCTTAATGTGTTCAAAGTCAAACTATTTGGTGTTTCTTGTAAAATTATACTTTTTCTAATGCATAATTATATGATTTAGGTAGTATCACTTTGTTTGATATTTTAGTTCATGTTCTTTACACTTTAGGATTTATAAGAATAGTTGAAGTGTCCGTCATAAATTTGTAACGAGTTACCGACGTTTGTTGACGTGCCAAGATTAGAAACAACGTGGTGTTACGAAAATAGCAAATCGGCATGAATTTGCATTTAAAAATAAAAGTAAACAAGTTCTTGGGGACTACATTAATGTTGTTTTTGGCCATACTGTTTGGCCTGGCGTGAGTTTATAGTTACTGACAACGTACCTCGATGTTTTTTAAGTATAAGAACTTGTGGTTTTTCTGTTTGTTGTGGTTTTTCTATTGGACTTTTAGCTTGTAGAATGGTTTATTTTATAGGATCGTAAACAATTTATTTATTCAGATATTTGGATGCTTGTAATACAAGCTGTGGGCTTTCCTAACTTAGGCATCAGAACCAAGTTGTGTTCACATTGAATTAGGCGGCCATCATTCTAATCGTCCTAGGAAAAAAATATTTCGTATTATTTAAATCAGATAATTTCAATTCTGACCTTTCATACTCAGTATGCTGATATAAGGGCACGTCTATGTAAACATTCAGGTGGAATGAATTCAAACTGCTTTCTCAAAGGTTTGATTCTGTGATCATATACTGATGATTTGAATATTGATCATTATTTCAGACGTCGGACATACATCTTCACCATTCTTGTATCCATAAAAGCATACTTCAAAATGGTGTGTGCGCGTGTTGGCAGCACTTGAATGAAGCTACGTGAAACGTCAACGCGTACATCTACTAAATAGTTGAACGATTGCCACAGTATAAAAATATTTGTAAATGGTTAGGCAGTTGCACAAGTACGAAGCAACTAAACTGCAATAAGCCCTTTTTACACTCTAATAACTTCCACGCACTAATAAACAATTAAGATATTTTACTTTCCACTTTAAGTAAGTCACCTTATATTTTATGTCGAGCACGATGATTTGAACTGTAAGGCGTGTCAGTGGTATTGGCATTTGTATGTCGTACTAAGCTTCGGGTATTATTATTTAATTTTTATTCAAATCACGGATCAAGGCTCTGATAATGCAACTCCGAGAGCTTATTCCATTTAACAAAACGCGGATCTTACCAACAGATCGGTAAATCGCTGGGAATTGAATAAATTGATGCGTTTAAAGCAGGTAATCCAGTCACCTACAAACTGAAATGATAATACATCTGAACAGAAGCCTTAAAATTATGAATTTTAAAATTGAGTTTTAATTAATTTGTGTTGACTGGTTTTGGTGTTAAAATTTCTTGTTTGTTGACATTTAGATTAGAATAATTTAAAATCTAGATCGAATCGGTTCGTATTTGGCAACGCTCATGTTAGTTATGTGCAAGATAAAAATTTGGAAATGTGGTGTCACTTCATCGAGATCTCAAAAATCCAGGAATTATTATTACTTTTCTAATTCTGGCACTTTGTAGCTAAGTTGTAAATCACATTTGCTTAATATATGTATGTGATGTAAAAGAAAGTAGTCTAAATAAAATGAAGAAGATATTATGTATTGTGATTTTATTGGTGCTTGATCCCTAAACACTTATTTAGAATCTCCAAATTTACAAACGCTTAGTTTTAATGGCTTTAAACTGTTGGAAACTTGTAGTTTATTCTTATTTACGAATTAATATTTAACTGAGATTTAATTTTGAAAATTATGACAAAACTTCGTAACGATGCCAAAGAAAAAACAATATTAGGAAACAAATACTGACAGAGGTGCTTTCCAACACTCGTAGGTACATCACGAAAAGTACACAATAAAGCGATTTCTTAGTTACATATAAAACCATTAATTAATCCAAGGCTGCCACGATTTCAACGAATCGAAGGGTTGGTCAATGTTCACTGCATCTGTGACGCACGGCCAGCCCTCGCTCACCTTCGGTTCTCGAGGAAAACCCAGCACTAAAACCTACTGTTATCAACTTTAACACATACGTTTTACGGTCTAATTTCCAATAATACAGTATAGTTAATGAATTCCTGCGGTCAATTATATGAACGATATAGTAGTGCGAGCTCAAATGACTGTGTAAGCATTTTGTTTGTCTTGAGATTGTTCTAAATTATTGTTAAGAATCTGTGAATATTAGATGTGGTTAGAAAAAAAACAACGTTTAAGTTTCATCTGAGAAAATTTAAAAATAGAAGAGTAGCATGCGATCTTCGCGCAAGTTCATCGCCTATGGGATAGAGTCTTTCGGAACGAGGTGACTAAGTTGCATGATCCTATAAACAGAAGGCATGCATTCATCGAAATCGGAAGCATGGACGTGCTACTTTTAAGGACGACTTGAATAAAATTTATTATTAGAAACCTAAAGATTCAGCCCCCAATTTTTGTATTTAAATTAGTGAATACATTGAAAAATGTACTTTATTAATAGAGCAGGATAAAAATTTTCGCGGCTAATCGAACTTCGTCATTCAAATGACGTACGCACGTAAAATAAATGTTCATAACATAATATTAGGTTTGTATTTCCCGAAAAGTAAGGCTGTATTTGAGATGCTGTTAGTCATGAGAGAATCTACACAGAAAAATCCAATAACACTGTGCGACCCGGCTATCGGTCCCAGGACCCCACGCAGAAGTTGTGATTGAAAGCACCCACTAGAGCTAGTCCAATAGGGCAGTTAAATAAATATTCATTCAATAAAAATGACACATCACTTACGCACAAAAACTAATTAAAATTCATTAATACACATTAAACAATATACTATGTTATACTGTTTAATGTTTATGTGGCACGATGTGTCAATTGTAACAAACAGTGTTAGTTGTAACATTTCATTGTTAGAACAACACTTGTGTACACATTAAATTGGGCGCGTGGGATTGGTATTTGAAGAATCTGTCTGGGTCAGTTACAATTGATGTTACATGTTACACAGTTAATCGCGTAGATAACTAACGTCAAACGCGGACTTTGAAAGCGTTAGGTCAACGCATTTCAAAGGTCAGGCGGTGTACTGTGTCAGTGTGGTTAGAGATTTATTGATTTGCTATCTGTTCTCATAAGCATACTCCGTGGAAAAGCTAACAAAACCTGTAAACATTCGCGGGTCAATTTGAAATTTTAGACTTATTGCAAACCAATTGAACTACTACATGCGTACTGCGTAGGGGTCGTGTCGTTTGAATGACTAATGGCTCTTGACACAAAGAGTCCTTGAGACTCGAATTGGCTGGATTAGTTGAGCTCGTGGTAAAATAAAGAATAAATTAAAAGTATCAACACTTTTAATACTTACATCTTAAGACGTTGGGCGCCAAAAATGGTAAACGTGACATTATTTTACGCATCTTTCGTCACCATCTCGTAGGAGTTTTCCTCATCCTATTTTAACTTTTGCAATGCAACAAAGATTCCGTTGTAACACGAAACTTTGAAGATGGCTACAAGTCTAATGAGTCCTTTACGTCAAGGATGCTCTATCTATTTAATATTTGGGGCAAGGTGTCTGTCTGTCTTTGATGTTATTTAATTTTGATAATTGTTCATTCATGACTTCAGTAAACATGTGTCTAGTTTAATCCTATGTTAAAATCAACACAATGGCTATACTAGGTTATCATATGTCAGTAATAGTTCTACAACGCTCAGCCATTAATGCTAGGTAGTCAATCAGGAAACGTATTAGAAAGCCACGTTTTTATGAACACACCTGTCCGCTAAGAATTCACAATAGTTAAATAATGGCTGTGATCATATGTGATTCATGGGACAGGGAAAAGTTTAACGATATCTTTCGTATATATATATATACTACTAGCTTCCGCTAACGGCTTCGCCCGCGTGGATTACGAATCCGTGCATTTTCCCGGGATAAAAAGTATAAGCCTATGTTCTATTCCAGACTATAATCTATCTCTGTGCCAAATTTCATCCAGATCCGTTCTGCCGTTCTGGCGTGAAAGAGTAACAAAGATCCATCCATCTATTCATCCATCCATCCTCACAAACTTTCACATTTATAATATTAGTAGGATAGGATATACATACCCGAAAAGCTAGTGGCTAGTGCATTCAAACGTAAATATAAGGCACTACATTTTCAGGCACCAGGCCAGCGTGATGGACTAACAGATCCTGAGAAAAGTTCCTTGCCCAGCATTCATGGCCCTGAATTTATTTATTTATTTTATTTTGTAATATGTCGGCTGATTGAATACATTAAAATCAGACCACGTGTCGCAAAACCGCGTTTTTCTGGTCATTAAATATGTCTTTATTTGTATACCTGAAAAGCTAGTGCGTCAAAGGTAAAACGTGAATGAATTTATTCAGGTGTGTCAACACAGACTTGTGACAGGTGTTTTAAACATTTGGTCTGGCATAATAAGCCTGCACACTAAAATGTTAGCCATCAAACTACACTTCCAATGATTTACTGCGCATGCACTTATTGATACGCCCGATGTGACCGCAAACGCATACAAATTTTATAACAAGCTCAGATTTGTATGATACGTTTGAAAGACATAAATTATAATTTATGATGATAAAATCATTGTCATACGGAGGTGTTAAGATAAACACATTATGTGTATACATAAGACATGTACTATAAATAACTTTATGTAGGTACTTAGCAATTTGTGTGAGTCAACTCAGGGAAATGGGTTTAACGCGTTTCTGACTCAATTGCAGTACGTTGACAGGTGAATTGTCTTGACATAATAGTTACATTCTTTTATCTTCACATTTTACCAGCGACATAAACATTTGGTAATTTTAAAATTATTGTTTTAAGCTAGGCTAAGCTTTTTTAACATTTTCAATTAAATTAAAAGTAATAATCTGATTATCGATTTTTCATTAATGAAGATTGCCCACAACATCGAAATTTCGGAATTTATAAGACCGATTTCAGAAGCCAATTTCGAAACTGGAAATATATGAAACTGCATGCCCTAGTGCAGGCAGCTTCTAAAGTAGCTGTCCTTGTACAAAGTTAATATTTAAGTAAATAAATTTAATTATTTTTAGTAATTAATTATTATGGAATAGAGTAAGCACCGTAGTACCGTTATCACTGTAATTATTTAATTTTCTTAACCCTTACACTACTCATTGACTAGTAGGACTGATTTACTTAATACTATATATATCATCATCAACCTCTTGTCCCCACTACTGCAAGTCCAGACCTCTCTAAGAGAGCTAGTGTATTAAATACTGATAAAGTTCCACTTTACAGTAAATTCACAGTAATTTAAGCATCCTTATTTACAAGTTAAACCTTCATTTAATATAAGCAAATTGTTTGCAATTACAACTCGTGCGCAAATATGAGTTAACTATAAAGTGACATAACATTACTATTATGCTCGATTTCCTGTGTGTAGGGTGCGGCGCCACTAAAGGCGATATGAATCAATGCTTTTTCCTTAAAGCTGTCTGACACTTAAACATGTGCCATTGTTTAGAAGAACATTGGACATTACAAATGAAATGGACCCCTACTATTTGGAACAGTGCGCTTTGAGCCTCGATATTTTATAAATGCCTGAATTTGGTTTACATGATATAAAGATAATTCTACTGTATTGAATTAAGTGCGTGCGTACGAGATTTCTTAACACAAACGATACGCTAAGTAAGATCTCTGGCACTAGTCAAAATGCAAACTGCATAACATACCGCTGTCATAAACCTTATGCTATCCTGGATTCATGAGTCTTCTCATAAGTCAATAGAAGTAGTAAGGACGCGTGGATTTGTCACTGTGAATGGTCAAATGATGAGAATTGTTGATCACAAAACATCAAGAGCGCAATATATTGTCTAGTTTTCTTCTTTCATTAACTTGCAATGTTTCAAGATTGTAGAAAAAGCTAGGCAAAGCAGGCTGGCTAAAGCTTGGTTTACAAGTACAAAACGTGTCGAGGAACAACTAGTTTAGTTAGTACATTATTTTCTTTAATATCTATGTTTAATTAATAAACCAAGTGTTTTAATGATAAGTCACGAAAACATGGTAAGTAGATGAACCAAAGAGGTAGAATTAACGTCACTGAGAATAGAAACCAAGGTCGATCGGCTGAGACAATGTTTTAATAGTAAGGCGACAACGAAAATAAATTGGTGTCCGCTTAATAGTGGTCATTTACTCACAAATTGGTTTGGACACGAAGGTGCCATGAGGAGTCAAATGTTGGAAAGTAAACGTTGGTAAAATAGAGACATCACAACAACGGATGTGGTCCTTGAAGAGTTAGAGCTTTGACGATGACGGTATCAAGCCCTAAGACACAGGTCGAGACTATTTCCTTGGGTCATAAGAATGATCTCAATAACCAAGAACTTATACTTAATGACCTCGATGAAACAGGATGATATAAATTAACAAATGAATACTCTAAGATCAAAGAAAATTTACTTACTTTTTAATTTGTGAATTTGTGTGTATATCTTAATTTGAAGAGAATTAAATAAATCAAAGAGGCTTGACAAGATAAAGAAGATGAATGACATGACCTTTTGCGTCACTTAATTTTATTAGTTATATATTAATTAAAGGCTGCACACAAGGGATGTGTGTTTTCGTAGAGGAGCCTTAATTTCAGGAAATATAAAAAAAGAGTTCGCGTATAAACCCGAGTACACCGCTTATCGTGGGGCCATACAAAAATAGACCTACTAAGCACTGTGATCCGTGATTCATTGCTGCCTTGATATGCGATTTGCAGCAAAGTTACGTATAAACGTATGTTAATTAAGGCTTTTTTGCATTGCCTATATGGTGATGGGAAGTCTGACGCGAGACTGATTCTTGTGAAATTAGTAATAATACTAAATGTAATCTTTCGTGTGACGTCATAAATCAAGGCCACGAGACACGTTTTTTTTATATTTACGAGCAGCATAAGGTGCTTTTTACTAAGTTTTTTACTGACCTTTATTTTTTTTGGAAAGGTCCGAAGTACGACCAGATTAAAGATACCAAAATAAAAAGTGTACACATGTGTGTAAACAAAGTTGTAGGTTTACAGTATAAAGAATAAGTTGATGTTGCTGGCTTAGGTATTTATAACAAATTCGTTAGCGACATAGGTATTACAGATTTCCCTGAAGACCATTGAACAGACTTCATGATAACGTCTTAAAGAGGAACCTTAGACTTCTTCCGTACACGAAAGTTCTTGTACTTACACCGAAATAATAGAATCCTGATGCAAGCAAGATCATAGTGATCCAATATAGTGATCACCAGTTGTGATCTTCAATCGTTTTGATCATTACGTTAGTAACTGAACTAACTAATGCGCTAGATAGTCGCTAGAATCCTTGTATAAGACTATTAATATCTAGAATGTTTACATTCCGATAACATATTATAAACTTGTCAACTTGTTGCAATATTTTTTCTGTAAACAAACAGTATTATGTAAATAATATAAAAATGAGACGACCATGATTGCCTTTTTTACGCGATTCGATAATGATACTTTGTTGTATAGATCATCTAGAAAAACAATAAATAGGTAAAGCGCTGTTTGGCAATCAAGAAACCCGGATTTATAACACAATGTTGAGACAAAATGTGAAATAGGAAACCATTTAAAGGTTTAAAGAACTGAGGTTCATTGATATAATTTGTTAAAAAAGTAAACAAACAACAATTTCATTGTTTCCGCAATCAATATTGGAAAACACAAATATTTCTGTATCGTTACAGAATGTTAACAACCATCTAATTAGCTTACAAGGAAAATACTTTGAAAATGTACTAAATCACAAACATAATACGGGTGCCAGAGTCGTAACTCAACCAAAGCCGTAATTGAGGACATTGCTGAACCCATAAATGGCATAGTACTTACAAAAGTTGCGTCGAAGCACACCGCAACAAACTGCGTATCAGTCCAAAAGTCCGACCAAAAAAAAAACACTGCAATAACCAATGGTCTGGAACAAATCCATTCACAAGAAAACACACGCGAGGAGCTAACGCCACATCGGATGCACTCGCATCAGTGGCAAAACATAAACTGAAGACAAAGTAGGAGCGAAGTAAACACCATTATATAAATTTAATTGGAGATAATTGCGCGAAAACCGCAGCTGCGTGACGTAGAGGATGCCATTATCAGGCATTATACGACGTTTTTCCTAGAAGCGGGGGGTGGGCACGGCTCTCCTTGCCATTCATCTAAATTACGATAATGCAAAGTAATACCGGCTTGGGAAACAATCTTAGGAAATATATGGACTAGAATACATTTAAAGTACTCGCAATAGAAATAAAAACATATATTTTTTTTAGCTTCCATTTGAAGCTTTGAAGGTGTCACTCAATAAGGATCATTCTAGAAAGATTAAATAAAGCTACAAATACACAGAAATGGAAATCCACAATTCAATGTACCTCAATCAAGTCAGCCGAGATTAACATGTTAATCGACTAAACCGGGGAGCTGCTCACTCGTATTAGAGTTGTTTAACTCAATACGCTTCTTAATTTATTCTTGTTCATTCTCAGTATGCACGCGATGCCGTAGCAGGCTATAATCTAGTAAAGTGATTAACTCGAACACTGCCTGACGTATTGGGGAACTACGCAATATAAAGCTTTTAAAAATTCCATGTATTTGTTGAGTATGAGTCATCGAACCATCCAAAAGAATAATGTTCCAGGATTGGTCGCTTTAGAAAACTACTAAGAAGGCTTGTACGGCCGAACAAAAAGGTGTGCAGGGGCATCAGAGATGAACTGTTCTCAATGACTAATGGATTTTATATAAATACTAGCAACCCGCCCGAGCTTAGTACGGCTGCAATTTACTAATGAAGAAAATAAAAAGTTAGTCAGATTTTCATACAAAAATACCATTCAAATTTCCGACGTTTCTGGTGGATTTTCCAAAAAATATCCTTCATAGAAACCTTGTGCATACCGACAATTACGAACACAACAAAAAAAAATCGATCGAGCCGTTCTCAAGTGATGCTATACATGTGGCAATTATTTTTTATTTATCTAATCCCTTTGTCATTGTAATACAATAAAACATATTGATTTTTATATATAAAGATAATTCAAGTTGAAGTATTTGCTATAATTTCTTTCGACTGTACATTGCAATGGATATTCAGATTCGCTATCGATATCGCTTCTCTTCGCTGCCGTCTTCAAAAAGTTTACATAAGACCATAAAACACATTGCTGACAAAAACTCTGCCACCGAGTTGTCAATAGCACAACTTTCAGGAAACGGTTAGTATCAACTATCGATTTAAAACCATGGGTTTTAGCACGCATTGTATGCAGTAGCGTACAAAAACGTTTGCAATACACGTCCTCTTGTTTACTACACAATGTACACCTTGGCAAGTCATCTTTTGCCGGGAAAGTATTTTGTATATCTGATAGAGAATTCTTACAGATAGAACCAGGAGCAAGATCCTTTTAGCATCGTTTTGAGGTTTATTTTTGTTTCTCTTCTGGAACTAAGCTGTATGAGACCTGGGCTAACTTTCAGGGTTGGAACTCTTTAATTATATTTGCCACCCAATAATGGCGATTGGGTCACTTCATTGGCATAGCATCACGCCTTTATTCCGAAGTATTATCCACTTTTTTACACTCGCTTATCGCTTGATGAAGTTATTAAGGCCCATGATTTAACTGGCGATCTTATGGACATTTACCGGGAACCGGGAACCTTCGAACTGCTACTAAGAATTTTTCTAAGATACCCCAGGGGACTCTTTAATAAATCGACCGCTCGCTTCTTTTAAAAGGGATTTAACAAAGTTATCGATGAACAATGAACTTGAATTCATGCAAACGGATTGCCGCGAGGAATACGTTAAATGTACACTCATGTCATCTTGTTTACTACTAACTATAGATTATATCTTACAATTACTGTGTGCGTGCTAATGATGTTATGTAATAGCAAGAAAAACGAGCAAGCTAAGGCATTTGCTAACCACGTTGGACGAATGTGGAGAGATAACATTTTATAGAAGTACGTTTGTAATTTCGCAAAGAAGCTTCATTTAATGAAATGCCTAAAGTATGCATAAAGGCTAGAGGTAAGTTAAGGTTTATGAAATATTCCTTGGAGTGATTATTTATAATAAGCACGACAATATTTAATTGCCTTTCATTACCCTGCTATAAAGGCGGATACCTATCAAAAGCTCATCTTAATATAATCTATTATTATTAACGAAAACGTATGTCTTTCACATCGTATCAACTCTTTACCAATGTGTAAAGGCAATTTATAATATGAGTAGGCTATACTCAAGAAATATATTTTTTATTATGAAAATTGGTATGAAGGGGTTTCATAACTGATTATAAGTTTGTCTGTGTTCACTTCGTTCAATAATCTGGTTGGTATTTCGTACTCTAATATACAGACCACGGAAGCTTGGATCACACTGAACAGTTGTTGCTGATTATATTCAAATAATTTTACTGACTTATCTCTTTCATAACTGTATTATTATAAGGTCAAATGCGAGTGCGACTGAATATCAGTATTTTACTCGGAGTGCCTACCGTCTGACCTTTGCAACCTAGTATGTAGATATCGGCAACATTAAGTCTCTGTATGTACAGTCAGGGTACAGCTAGGACATCCAAGTAACTGTCGGAATGCTTTGGATGCGCGGCATAAATCCTCTGCCTCCGGTATTAAAGGAATACTGTGTGGTTGCCTCACGTCATCCCCAGGGCGGCGGATAAGTATAATGCATATCCACAGGTTAAAAACAGGTATCCAAATAAAGCGAAACGCACCACGACACCTTTGCTGTTCCAGTATAATAGACGATGTACTTTCGTTTCTCAATATGACTGATGATCAGAAATATTAAAATAATGTACACTTATACAAGTTTGTTAGTCATGAATCTAATTAGATCAACAAAGACAATAACGGACAATTAATAGTTAAACTCATTAATCAGATCAGAGTCCAGCTACAAGTGAACGCATTGCTGCCGACTGTTGTCTGGAAACTAAACGTTTATAATGAATTGATCGTTTATCAACAGTTGACAGAATTTCCAACATAGATTTGCGTTTTAGAAGCGTTTTTATTGATGGACCGTGGTACGACTTCTCATTTTGCTTTTAATTATATTCTTTTGTATTTATAATACAAAAAAGATTGTTAATGGCTTTGTATTACACAATTATTTTATTGGTCCTTTGAGTCGCTGTGCGATGATGGATGGAATAATAGAATTTTCTAGTGCTTCCATCACTTAGTCACCTAAAGATTTAATTAAAGCAATTGGCATAAGAACTTTTCAACTTTAATGCAAAAAGAAGATATTTTGAATAAGTCTCATCATCTGCTTTGCCTTTTCCTAACTACATTGAGGTCGGCTCCCAGTCTAACAGGTTGGAGCTGACTATTAATATTTTACACGGGGCGACTGCCATCTGACCGTCACTCGATTACTAGAAGACTGATACTCTAAGATTGGTCTATTTGTCAGTTTTTTGGGCTGCTGACACCCGTAACGACTGTCATAGTTATTCGTATTTTGAATAAGTCTGAAGTGTGTATAAAGTAGCTGATGATATCTTTGTCGTTCGGTTTATAAATAGTTACAAATAAAAGTACATATTGAGCTAGTGTGTCACTGAAGGGCTTATCAGGTCTTGACCCCGTAGCTATGTATGAAATACTTGTGCCGAGAATGCCGAGATACTATTGGTTGGTAGGCTTTGTCTATTTTATGCATATTCATTCCGTACTAATTACGAGCAAAATAAACCCAGGGATGTATTTTTTTAATAATTCTACTCCGGGTTAATATCAGTATCTGAAATTCTGTGATTCAGTTTTTCTGAAAACAACCGAATATTTTTAGTCTTTTAAAATAATTTTTTGGGTTCTGTAAATTGTTCTATTAGTGTTTTTTCAACCTTCACGGAAATCTGTTCGCTTTCCGAAATTAGTAAGTACAACACTGTGGACGTTAAAATGTTTTCAGCAGGCATAAATAAACTTAATATTCTACTTACAATAATTAGGAGATAGAGAATAGTCGAAGCGTCCATTACCTGAAACCAAAATATTTAATATTAACAATCTAGTAACAGTTATGATGTTGGGCGCCAGCCAGAAATCCACCTATCTCAAATATTCATAGATCTATTAAATGCGATCTGAAATTACCTTCCGGCCTTGATCTGGTCGTCTCAGTTCAATTTTCGAATGTGATTGCGATGACGTGAATGACGGGTGGGGTAAGAATATGAGGATTAGTACTTTGATGAATGTATACGAATGGTAATGAACATGTGGCTCCGGTTAATCGAAGTTGAAGGTTATATAAGGAATAATCTTTTAAGACTATCTTCTACTTATTTATTTAATTTTAAATGCTTATTGCCCTGCAATGTACAAAGGCTTTTATAATGCCGTAGGAATTTTCTACCAAACGCTCTTTAGGTGATGCATAAACAATCAAGTTATGTTAAGCAGCATGAATCTCCAGTTTGATAAATCCGAAAAAAGCCACTTTTCCTTCCATACAAAATTACTTTCTTTTTCCACGTAAAAAATTTTTTCATTAGCTCTGCCAAGCCTCCCCAAACTTCGGTTTCCAGAGGGTGAATCTTTCGTGAAAATGTAAGATATTGAAATCACACTGCTAAAGCCATTTTGTCATGATCTGTGTACACAAATAAAGATTTTGAATTGACTTGAAACCTCACAAAAAAACTTAAGAGAATAAGTTTTTTAAGAAAACCTGAAAGGTGATGATTTTGCTAACTCGTACGCCTCGTAGTACGTAGTATCTAGTGTACACGCTAACCTTCAAGGAATCCTGCACATAATTGATGACAACCAGTTACGCCACGTGTAGCTGTGATGCAAGTAATACAACGCAGATGCGCTTGCGATGGTAAACATTGTAGGGTTGCCGCGATAATGCAAGGGTGGGCGAAAATTGAGTTGGATTAAAATAATAAGGGTACTTATTATTTTAGAAGTCTAAATTCTACTGAACACATTCCATGGTAACGTTTTCTTATTACAACTCTTAAAGAGAATAAACATAATATTTGGAGTACCTACATGACATGGTCTTTTTTAAGGGGCGACATCTTTGCGATATTGGATTAATTAATTTTAATAAAAACAATAAACATAAACTAATAAACATAAAACTAAAAATGATGTTCCGAAGACCAAACATAATTTAACTTATTAACAACTAGCTTCCGCCTGCGGCTTCACTTGCGTGGATTAGACACCAATGCATTTTTTCGAATCAAAAAGCAGCCTACAACCTTCTTCAATAAGTATATAAGTATAACTCTACCGGCTTACGCGGCGCACGCCAGTAAAGCTCCGAGTCGGCATGATTTTTCGGGCATTTTCGATAATCATCGTCATATTTCAGCCGATTTTCATAAAACATTAACGAATTATACATCTATTATTATTATTATTGGTGATAACCGCATGAAAATCCGTTCAATAGTTTTTGAGTTTATCGCGAACAGACAGAGAGACGCGGCGGGGGACTTTCTTTTATGATATTTAAGGATTATCTGTCTTTTTCGGGAAAAGCAAGCACTTCGTTTTTAACTTAACCACATATAGTTAATAATAATAAAGTCTAACCATCATCTGCTTAAAATTATGCTTAAACTAATATGCGAGAATAAATATTTAATTTTCTATGGTCAACCTTGTTTTCCAGTAGCAAGTTTATACACTCACTCGTATGATTATTGTTTGAATTTCGCTTCTAGTTCTACTGTTTGTTATATTCGTGAATACCGGTTTTAACCGGATTCCTATTAACGCAACACGATCAGACAAAGCTGGTGTCATGATATTGGCGGGCGGTAATTTTTATACTTGACGGTCAAGAACAGTGTGTGCTTTTTATGAGAGGAATGTGTTGAAATTGTAAGTTACAAGCTGTGCCGCGACTTCACCTAATTTAATGATGTTAGTTAGTTTTGCTGCGATAAAACTACGGTATTTTAATAACTTTTGAGTGGTGATTTTTGCTACGACGTAACAGGATTTAAAATAGTACAATATAATAAAGTATAATATGATGCGTTTTGACACGATTAAAGTAATTTAGCGAGCGTGTTGGCCGATTCTGTCTGCGATATGTACTATAATATTAGTATTATAAACTAAGTAATAATACTGCTTCCTTTTCTGAGTAAATATACTAATTTATCATAGACTAGCCACCCGCCCCGGCTTCGCACGAGTAATAGACGCCATATACGCCAACATTTTTCCAGTAGCCAGTAGGTATAGCTCCCGGCATGATTTTTTCCGACATCTTCAAAAATCATCGTCATACTTCAGTTAATTTACATAAAACTAATGAATTATACACCTAAACCTTCCTCATGAATCACCCCGTCCATTGGTGAAAATCGTATGAAAATCCGTTCAGTAGTTTGTGAGTTTATCGCGTTCAAACAGACAGACGCGACGGGGGGACTTTGTTTTATAATATGTAGTTATTATATGAACTTGCCTATAAGTATTACAAGTAGAGCAAAGCAAATTTAGAAAGCTATCGTTTTTATGGTGCTTTGATAGTCAATAGCAAAAGATTTCTATCTTATAAGACCAAACGAATCTATCTTAAAGCTAGAAGATAGCAATCAACTATGAGTACATATAATGAAAAAAAATCAAACCAAATTTTACTGTTTTATTAATGGAACACACACGATGCACATTGACACAACTCAACGAAAACCTTGCGAAAGTCAATGCAAATTCAATTTGCTAGCCTTGTACAGTTCAAGACGGCCATTACACTCAAATTTAGAAACATTTGGTTTGCAAAATACAAAAACATCTTGCACCAATGTTTGGAATTGGAATGTCTAGCGGATTAAGTATGCAAGTATATTTCCTTATTGATTTAAACCTTGGGATCGGATGACAAATAAGGCTGTATTGCATAATGACCTAGCAAGAAGCAAAATAGAAAAATTTAATTCTATCACATAATACCTATAGAGTCCATCGACAAAATGTGTGGTCAACACGAACAAAAACGGTCACCCATCCAGATTACGCTGATTTACCTTGCAGATCGACTGATCTGTGCGGTAGCTATGTAGTTACGAGCCCCTTGCTATACATATTATAGCAAAATAATTAACGTAATTTTCTCTCTTTCAGATAACAAAGAAATCACGAGACAAAGATAAAGAGAATGTCAGTTATAGGTCTACATAGAATAGATCATAACACTAGTTAACGTGCAAACATACAAGACCTTCAAAGATCGTCTGTGATACCTGCGCAGGAACTTCTCCATCCTAGAAGCAGATTACCATAGGATTTTGGAAGGAGCAAAAGTAACAAACACATAATTGCATAAAACCAAGTCTGTGGTAAAAGCTTCTAGCTATCTTCAAGTTAATTGAAGGATCGTTCTTTATCGATGAAGATTTTAACAGTCTGTTAGCTAAAGGGAGCTAAGGCTTCATTTAGTAGCAAACCCAAATTGTGTCTACATAGAACCTAGGTCCTGAAAGCCTGCCATGTTTTGTCTAGCGAGAGAGATAGACGACAAGGTTATTACAATGCAATGCATTGTAAAGATGACATAGGTAAGTCTCCGAAGCGAATATTTTAGATAATTGTTTTAATTGTAACATTTAATTGTAATTGTTTACAGAAAGTAAAGTACGTGGTTCTGGTATTAAAATCGGTGTTAATTAGGCAGTGTCCAAAATTCTCTCAAAAGGACAACTCCATAATCACGATGCTTATAGGTAGTTAGCAGGATTTTTTTTGTTAGAACTGATCAGGCTAATGATTTTTTAGTTAATTTTTTTCAAACCTTGCGCCGCTGATTGTTCCATAGGGCTCCAAAACAAATAGTACTTATTCGCAATAAATATAATTTAAAAAAATATATTCGGAATGGAATAATTTATAACATTTTATATCATAGACTGTATAACTTTATGAAACGTCTGAAAGGCTCCTGATAAATGGCTGTGCAAATAAACCGTATCCTTTTATCGGGCGTTCGGTCGGTCGTTATACTCTATACTTGTTACTCTCTCCGAATGAACTGTCAACCTGCGGATATTTTGAGCATACAACGCTGTATTTACAAGGGAATTTATAATAACATCGGCGAAAGCGGACGTGGAGAGAAAAACAGTGTCAGGTGTTCGCGACTCCAAAGACCAATGATGGTCTGTTTTGGTTTAAAGTTAAGTGTTTTGGTTCGTTTTAAAGTGACGAGATTGATATTGGCTGCAGTATAAATGTATAGATATCTAAATAACGCGCTAACAGCGCATAATAGCGTCTAAACTCAGCGAAATCGTGCCAATCTTCCTTATAATAATAATAATATTTATTTATTTGTCAACATGAGTAAACAAAAGCATGCAAGATCTTATATTAGGTACAAAAGTTGCAATCATATTTGGCCTATTTGGCGTACAAATGTAGGTAGTTAAGTTACATATTCATAGAAAGAAAACATGTAGTCAATTATCATAAAATGTCAGTTAGAAAATCATTTACGTCATAATAACACTTGTCTGTTAATAAATTTCGCAATTTTATTTTAAACAGTTTAATATTTAAATCTTTATATGTCTGAGGTATTTTATTGTAAATACCAGGTGCCATACAGAAAATACTTTTCCTCATAAAAGTAGTTTTCGCTATGTGAAGGCGAAACCTATCTTTGTCACGTCTATTACGGACTACAGTATCAGCTAATAGTGGAAATAGTTCAGGATTGGTTTTGATAAAAGTGGCTGCTTCAAGAATATAAAGTGATGGTACAGTTAATATTTTAAACTTTTTAAAGAAAGGCATACAGCTATCAGTCGACTTTAAATTAAACATGGCCCGAATACATCGTTTTTGTGCTTTAAAAGCTATATCTTTGTGTGTAGAATTTCCCCAAAACATTATTCCATAACGCAGTACCGATGCCACACCCATGATATGCCGTTAATAGTGCATCTGAGTTAAGTTCTGGGGCTAGTCTATACAGCGCATATGCAGAAGAACTCAGCCTTTTAGAGAGTTTCTCAATGTGTGTCTGCCAGTTCAATTTTGATTTATGCGTTGTTTTTAAACATAAATCATGCAGCCTCCAAAATATAATCAGATCAATTTTGAGGCTGTATTCACCTTGGGATTCTACAACTTTGCTTATATGTATGTAAAATATTAATATAATATTTATGATTCCTTAAAGTTTACGCAGACATATCCATTTACAGTGACGGTAAAAATACACGTTAAGTTTCCTGAACTTGCAATGTTGAATTCTTTGCAAAAGTGCTTATTTTTGCGAATTCTAACACCATCACGTGAAAGTATAAATTATTGCTGAATTGGAATATTACTCACGTTTCTGTAGCGGTGGGTTTTTATATTGATTATATTAATAAGTTTAAAGTCATTATTGAATGTTTTTTGCATTGATGTGGGTTATGGCGACCGGTTGTTTGACGTCATACGATCTGAGAATAAGATTAGATAGATGTTTGAGGGCTTTGCTTAAAAATAATATAAACGGTAAAATATATAGCCCGCGTTATTGACGTAAAATCATTTGAGAGTTGAAAGTGATGGAACGCGATTACTAGCCGTTTTAGATCAAATTAATTAAATCTTTCTCTAAATTAGACGAGAAATCTGATCTGAAGACAAAAATAATGAAAAGTGGCTTTTATTAGAAATTGTTCCATTTGACAATAACTTACCACTTTGAGAGATGCTTTGTATTTAATTGGTGATCTTGAAGCCATGATTCAAAAACACCTAATAATCTTCTATAATACGTAGACTCTTTAAATACATCATTTGCAATACACGACGCAAATACAAGTGCTGAAACGCAAATCAAACCGGAGTTTGGTATTGCACCCGGTAGATGGCCATAGCTCGCCACTTCATAACGTCATCGCCGAAATGCAGGTGTTAACACAACAGTATCTACACCTCTGTGTAATCCTTCGAGGTATAAAAGCGTGATGGTACCAAGAAACCTAAAACGACTCAAAACCACGTGCATCAAAAAGAAACACTGATCAATAAAATAGTATTCTATGACCTAAAATTTGGCATCTGGTGAGAATTTCGCGAGCAATTCACCCAGTTGTCTATTTCGGGTGGCGTATCCAAAATTATCGTACTTTTGAGCCGGCCATAAGCGCGGAACGTGGCGTGACAGACAGTCAAGGCCTGGAGATAAATTCTTGATTAGATAAAGGTGCTAGCGAAGATCCAAGACCTCTTGATAACAGTTTTGTGCATTATTATATTATTCTAAAATTCTTAAGCGATTATTATATATTTAAGAAACATAAAATATGTGTTATGTTAGTTTTTTTTTTTTTTTGTGTAAGATGCAACTGTTACAATTAATACGCTACTGATTTTATTAACTTTATGACCCGAAAAAGGATGCGCGAAAATACTTCAAGGAATACATTTTGAAAGGAATTCTTCATGAATAAAGATTATATTTCACTAGCTTCAGGCACGACTTCATCCACGTGATCTACATATATAATTTATAGCCTATAGCACTCTGGGACTCTGTAGTTATCTATCGGTGAAAGAATTTCCAGATTCGAATCATTTGTTCCGGAGATTACCCCTTACATACAATCAAACAGATTTTACCTATTTATAATATTAGTATAGATAAATATATGTTGAATGCAATAATATTCACGTCATCATCTTTCTTTTGTCTACTATGCAGAATCCATGAAAAATGGCCAGTTTAGTTTTTCAAATTCAAATATTTATTTTCTTTTAAATAATGGTTACAATTGGTGTTACATAGTAATAATATTTAGTAGTCCAGCTTTAGTCATAAGATAATGACCTGCGAATATTAAAATTTACAATACTATATTACAGTTACAAATATTTTAAGAATAAATGATAGTGACAGTGACCTACACTGTCACTATCATTTATTCTTAAAATATTCTTTAAGCATTTAAGCATCTAAAAACATTTATCAATTATCGATTTATTTAAAAGTTGAATCCAATCGGTTACCCTATTAATCGCCTAACAATTAGTACGAAATCGAGATAACTTCAACGAAATAAGGTAGTATTGATTGCTAAGCACTTGGAATTTCGAGAACCCAACGCGTGAATCTTATGTAATCTTAGGTAATTCGGTTATAATAAGCGCTGGTTCCACCCATTACTAATTATGTAATACCATAACTGATTATTCAGTATTATGTGCGATTGGAATTACTATAGCAAGGTAATTATAAAATCATTGCGTTTAATTACGAAATGGCGGAATTCAGACGTGTTGACATGCCAGTCCAAGAGTATTATAGCGTGGCTGTTCATACTTGCAAATATATCATTTGCCTTATCTATAAACTCGCTACTACATATATTATGCAATGTTATAAGTAGGTAGTTGTTATTATAAGTCAAGGGGGTGTGTCGTTTTGTACACTGTAATGATGAGGCACTTGCTTTTGGACTTTGGCGACAAGTTTTGCTTGTCAGCAAACGATTGGATTTTAAAATATTAAATAAAATAAAACTACCGTTCGTGTGTATTGAAGTTACTGAGAGATACTCAGTAAGGAACGCGGGCGCCATCTATCTAAGTAAGTATGACACATAAAAGACTTTTAATAAACATATCTACAGAATAAACAATTACATCTCAATTTGCGACTTAAAATGTACATTTTAAAGTTATTTGTTGTTGTTGTAGTATATGTTTTCGAAACTAGGTATATCAAGGATTTTTCAGTGTCTCTTTCTCTACGTGTTGTTCAAATTAAAACTCTATCCTTCTACGCCATACAGTGTAAATATGAACACCAGATTTAGCGTTGGGCTCTTGATCATCTTGTCAATGCAGAGCAGTGGAAGGGTAAAAGAATTCGCCACCAGTCATTGTAGAATTAAGTTGGTCAGTCTGTGGGCCAATATATTTTATTTGAAAATTTCTTGAGAATTCAATGTTATTTTTATAATTTACTATTCAAACGGTCACTATGCAGTAGTATACCATAATATTAGTTAACTAGGTGGCGAGACTACCGACCCAATGTGGCATAGATTATATGTATAGTATGATTTAGCTACCGAGAGATGTTGGGAAACATGGATAGATTCCTGGCCCTTGCATTTAGAGATTCAGTTACCGTAGAGTGGCAAAAATGAACACTTCACGCATTTTCGACGTAGGATACATTATCGCTATCTGTCTGTATTGTAATCTCCATCTACGCACTTGATAAGGATGGGCGATTGTAAGACAAACAAACGTACATACAGATAACAGTTTAGGCACCTCGTTATACAGGTAGGGGGGTCCATATGTATGTTTGTGTGTTGAAATACTAAGGTGAAAGTGTCTGAGATCGAAACAGCACAGTTATTCAATTCCTGTATCTTGTTGTTTAAATGGCCTTGAAGCAATTGTTGAACGACTCGTACGTGTGAGGTTTGAATATGTATTTGAACTGTACCTACGATATAGGAAAAATACAAGAAAGGCAGCTATATTAAAAAAAAAATACAAGTTAATGATTGTCACATGGTGATAAGCATATTAAGCAGTCTTATTTCATAGAGCTGCATCGAAACTAACTGATAGAAAAACTGCCTTACCGTTAACTATAAATACGATGGGAAGAAATTCAACCGCCTACAGCTGCATGATTACTACTTGGATGTCATTCCACTTGATGCCCTCCGAAAATTTGTCTCACAAGTCGCTTAAAATTCTAATTCGATTGCCATTAAATAGATAGTGGCCACTCTAAAGTAAATAATGTGACAAGAACAAGAAAACCCCATTCGGGGGATACACAATTCAGAATTTATAAAAATGGGTATTTCAAACGGCACCAAATGGTTCCTCGATTATATTAACGTCATTCTTTCTTAGGTTAGGTTAATATCATTTTGTATCACTTCAATAAAATTGATAGGATCAATCGTCTCTAATCAGTCGACGCCAATATATTTATAGATGATATTAAGAATGGAAACTTCAAGATACATTAATTTAAGCTATGATAGCTGAATAAGGTAACAAAATTCGCTATTATTAGTTATATCTCCATAATCTACAGTAATAAGTTATCTCAATCATCAATAATCAATGAACTTATCACAATAAACAAGAAATTCAGGGAAACGAAATAAGGTTAAAGAGCAGTACAAAGATAATATGAAACATTGATTATTCCAAAAGAAACTCGTGACCATCGATATCAAAACACTAAACAACAAACAATATTGCAAAAATAACGACTCTTGATAATAAACAATTCGATTTCGCAAACCAATATTTGTATTGAGTGAAAAATATGAGGAGCCTTTGCGAACTCGGTCAGTCAGGAAATGTCTGTATTTAATAAACTTAGTTCTTGTAAGCCTGCTTAAAAGTCAATTATAAAGAAAAGAAAAACACGTTTTAACGTGGCTGATTTTGTGGCAACGGTTGTGACAACGAGAAAGTTTTGCAAGGATTCTGTCGTGAAGTACAACCATTAATGCAATTAGAAGAAACAGATAAAAGGTCAAAAGGCATTGTGTTTAAGTTCAGCATTTCTAGATAAATATCTGCTGAGGATAGTGAACCACTGAATAAGCGAAGAGAAGTCGTCTTGAAGAAGTCCATAGCAAACAGCTTGCATAAAGATATACAGACAATTATTACGAAAATACAGTAAATAAACAACAAAAGAAAACAAATGAAAGAAATAGTGTAACTGTTGTAAGCAACAAAGTCTATCAAAGGCGTAAGGATCAATTCAAAAGTAACAATGACCATTATGTATTCAATAAAACGCGGACGACCCAAATCAGCCTCAATGAAAACATAAATAAGCTTGTAAATAGGAGTACCATGTGTGCACACGTGCCAATGATAATAAATATGTATTGTTTCCAGTTTTTGTGAAGCTTTCGTATTCACGATAGACGGATTACTCGTTTACGAATGACATGGACATAGAATTATTGTCTATGATTGATTACACACATAAAAAAGGAATACATATTTCTTTTTTCACATCATTGTTAGCACAAAAATCTTTGTTTCGGTACTCTATAAACTGTCATCAATTTGTAGAACCGTACTAAGGACATTTTTTTAAATCCACTCTATCTATTTTCGACTTCTTAACTTTCTTTTGACTTGGATCTTAATTTTCCTTTAGTCACTACAATCTTTAAGAGATTCTATTGCATGGGAGAAACATAAGTCATCGTAAGATTTTAAATAAAACACGAACTGTTATTTCGAATATAAAAACTACTGACAGACATTGACAAAATCTCAATATTACGCTTAATGTATTGTCTCAAAGACATGTGATCAAAGTGATGAGAAAGTGAAGAACATGTGTTCTTTTTTTTTTGATCAGTTCAGCATTGCCTTGTCCCATTAAACTTTGAGAAGATTTAAAATTTTAAACCCCATCGGTGCTAATCAATTAGTATTGATGTTGTCTATGTTCATTGTAGTAAAAACGTCAGTTGCCTTTCGTAGCTAAAAATAATAAGGATAATAATGTAAGTTTCGTCATTGATCCAATGCTAACAATATTGGTATATGGGCCTAGATCAACTCGTTTTCTAAATGTAAACGTCTCATTTGTATCAATTGCAAATTACTTAAGAGAGCGATAGCTTGATTCAGTACAAGGTCAAGGTTGATTAGAACGCGCCGCTTGCGCATGATTCAAATCAGAGCGTGAAAAAACTTGTTGTCTCCTTTACACGTACGCTGAAAATATCAATTAACGAGAGATAGAGAATGAACGTATGGGAAACGGCACGACGGGCAAACGGCCTGCCTAGAAGATCCATCACAAAACTTCAGTGCCGTCCGCATTCCGTGGCTGAAAATAAATCATTAACTAAATTAGATTTTGTTCGGAGATACATCATTCTGAGACGAGAGCGAATTTGCTAATGGTGATTAGAGTTACTTTGCTAATTTATTAACAACAGGAAATTCATTACTTTATCGTCTTGTTAAAGTTGCTTTTCCTTTTATGAGATAAGACTTCGTATAATGTCAAGAAAATATTGAATTTGATAACTACTGTTTAGTTTATTACTATATTAATCACTGATTTCAGCGCTACGAGTCGCACGGTGTAATAAAATGAGATTAAGAAGGTATTTGCAACAGGTTACGGAAAATCAGGTTGAGAAAGATCGACAGAAAGTTTAAACTACAACTCAGTCAATCAAGACACTTCTGTCCTTCTTAGTTCATACGTCGGACCACGTGCGGCTGGTTACCGTGTCGCCTCGTGCGCTTGCGCAATCATACACAAGTGACAGACTGTGCGACCACTTTTATTGGCGACGAATCTCACACCAGATTGAATGATTAACATGTAATTTAACATACGACGTACAAGCTGTCTTGTTCAAGTCAATATTCTTAAAGACAATTTACGATTCAAAGATGCTGTTTGTGGGTCAAATATGTGTATAGAGATAAGGTTTATTTATGGCTTAATTAAATTTTGAGTAGAATTCGAATGTCTCATATGAATTGTAAATGCGGAACAAAATTTAAGATAGTTGTCGAACGAATAATAATAAATAAGTATAAAATAGGTAAAGCTCTAATGAAGCGGATAAGTTATCTATTATTATCTACATTTATAAATAAACTTTGGAATTAAAATCATTACATCTGAAAATCACGTGCACATCAGACGCCGATGTAACTTTTATAAATTACTATTGAGCATGGTGAACATATTATTTACTTACAAATAGACATAAAAATCTATGTGAAAAAATAATACTCATAAGAACTAACAGGTCGGCTATTGTGCGTTTTACAGAGAAATCATTGAATAACACATTTTTTATCGGTATTGTAGTAGTTGTTTCCTTATTAAGTCTCATCGTATACGGAAGTTCTCAGAACTATGTTGCAGCAAAACCTTTTAATACAAATCGAATGTTAATACAAGATCAATACAAGATCAAAGAGATATCGAATTTTAATACAAATCTGCATTAAAAAACGAACGTTTCAATTTACAAGTGATCAGAAGCTTTAATGCCAACTCGCAAATTTCGAAATAATTAAACCAAAAATGCCTTAAGAATGATAAGATAAATAAATAGAACTTTTTAACCACAGACTTTATGTCACTTATAACAATCAAACTTAAGGGACCCACGATTGTTCCTTGTAGCAATCTGGTAGGCAGAACATATTCTTAACACAAAATGTATGGCGGGTAGTAATCTTCTAAACATCACTCAAATACAACGAACGACCTTGAAGTCATAATCAAGCAAGCGGATTATTGATAGTAACTATTATATTACCACAATTTGCTCACAAGGGCCGGCTGTTTGATCCGTGGTCTAAAAGTGGCTATTAGTTACATTAGCTAAATATATACTCAACATTTTTACAGACTTATGTTAATAGCTAGGGCTCATAGGTACCGTTTTCAGTCCATAGTTACCGTAACTAATAGCCGTTACTTTTTGAACTTGGATCAAACAGGTCACCCTTAGTAACTTGAATCAATTTAACGATTAATATCATCTATTCTTGTTTCACCTAATTATCTACCATTATCATCAGTTGCTAGATAAAGGTAAGGTTATTATCATAGACATGTTAACAGAGCTCATGTTATCAAACATAACTAGGTGGCTCTTGATACTCTGTCACGTTTGTGTCCATGTCTTGCTTTAAATATTCGTTTCTAAATATTATGAAGCCAGCTGATACATTCGCGTCTTGTTCATGCGATAACTATATGTCAAGAGGGTTTTCTTAATTACTTACGTTATCGTCAGGTATAGGAACTGTACCAGATGCAGGACTTCTCAATTTTTTGTTATGATAAGAATTGCAACTGTCGAGTTACCTGCGCGACCACAATGTCACAAAATCACACTGAGCATTTACAATTACGAGTGTTGAGTAGTTTGGGAACTACTCTCTTCATCCGTTTGACATCCGTTTCACAACATTTTCTTACCAATGAAAGCCAATCAGGATAAGACAGGACAGGAAACTGCCAGCTTATGTTTCTGCAGTCTGATGGTGAATAAGTATTCCAGGCGCAGAAATGATTAACTTATACTTAGCTAATAAAATATCAAGTCCGTTATTACTAAGCGAGTACCACAAATACTTGTGCAAAATTACGTAATATGAAGGAAGCGTTAATTCGTTAGAACAATTATTGGTTTTGTCTTTATGCTTTGTCTGCTATTACTGTTTATTGTAGAATTATGATATCATCACGTTATCAGAATATTTTGTTAAATAAGTTGCTATAGTTTATTTGAGGCAAGTGCCACCTTTGCTCTTATTTTTCTATATTTTTAACTTTTTCCTCGTGCAATTCTTTGCAGGAGGAAAAAGTTGAAAAATAAGAGAAAAATATAAATACATACCTAATAAAAATATAGATACATAAAATATATAATATAGATACAAGTTGTCTAACTAGTATTTCTATACTACTTAGACGACTTGTATTTCGCGTATTATAGGGAATGTGTTAATTAGGTAGTTTTTTTTTTTTGGCAAATCTAGTAATATATCCCGACGTTTGAGGCCCGTGCATAAGGTGACTGTTATTTAACGAAAATTGACATAAGAAAAACAGAAGAACCGTTTTCAAGGAATACATTTTCAGATGACGCATTTAAAATATAAACTTTAAGAATGTTTTTGATTAAGACACCTCAAACGTTATTCATTTATTTGCTTACGACAAATACACGAGATAATTTTAATGTTTTATCGTCTTAATTTCCGGACGAACAAATAGAAGAAATAAAGGTATATTTAGCGGAAGTATCTCATAGCAACTCACTAAAGAACCAGTTAAAAACTCTGGCGCAGTGCTAACAGTACGCTACAAATTAGGCGTATGATAATAAAAACGTTAAAGCTGAATCCGACACTTTATATTTGTGTGTGAGGCACATTACACAATGTGTTATATCATCCATGGGACCATGGTACACGGAAATGAAGTAGTCTTAAATATGGTTATAACGAAACCATCTTTGTATAACCATAACGGGTTGCTTTTACTGATGCAATGAGATGTTAAAGTTAGTACATCGGCAAGATATTAGGAAACTTTTTTTTTTTTTTTTTTTTAAACGTTTCCCCACACTAGGATTTCTCCTGTGTCGTGGGTACAGTTTACAAACATACATGTCCCATACACACACAACCAAATTAAGAATGAATGTCCGAGACCAATATCCTTATTAATATTATAAATGCGAAAGTTTGTTTGTTACCTTTTCACGCCTAAACCACTGAACCGTTCAACATGAAATTTTGCATACACGTTGTCAGGGGTAAAGAAAAAGTCTTTCGATGGTCACAATTGCTTTAGAATGCTAGATGGCGCTACGTGTGACCCGAAAAAATGCATGGGTTTTTAATCAATGCGGGCGAAGCCGCGGGCGGAAGCTAGTACATCTATACATAACGTACATAGTTCATAATGTACATGGTGATCGCTATGATTATAGATAATACAGAAAAAATGAGTTTTTTTATAAATAGGTACTCAAGTTTCCATGGCGACAGTCTCGGTTTATTGTATAGTTGATGAACTATTCGAGCATAGACTTACGATTGAGAGAAATGGCCTAGCCGATGAACAAGATAAGGGAAAAAAAAGAAAGGCCAGTTTAATTTTTATAAAAATGACAAGAAATTAAGAGGATTTTTTGTGAAATAAAAATAAGAACATTATGAAACAAAAAGACATTTAATTTTAATAGATTGAAGCATATACCACATGTTGCCTTCAAATGTGGGTCAATGAAACAAATAACGCATTAAAACAAATAATAAAACTACTAATATATTACACAAAACACTGCCTCTTGATTAATACAGAATACTGTATTATACAGAATACAGCAGGTTATCACTGATCACGATTCCCAAATTTAAATATCCAGTTTTAGGAATTAAATGCGCTTTCGATTACGCTGATGGTACGCGATCAGCGTTGCCCATGAACATTGGCGACCCAATGATTACAGATTCATTGCCGTATTCCAGTCATTTCCCTGACTGTTCTTACCCTTTTCCCGGGAACACAATTAACCTTAAACTTCCAGTTTTGAAGTGGTAGGTGAAATAGGTAGAAATGTAGAACCTGCAGTGAAGCTTAAACATCGAACTCTACACAAAAATCTTTCTATATTATAACTTGAGAAACAAACCCAGGCCTTCAACTGCACAGCCATGTCTGTCACGATACTTATTCTTTTTAATTGCAGTCCGACCCATTTCTCCGGTCATCGACATTTCATTCATGTGTTGGACCTAAATTGCTTATCTTATCGTTGGCTTCCCTTTTATGTGTTTAATTAGATACAAGTGATACAAGATAGCACTTTGTATGGCACCTTCACTACTGTATATAGGTACTACAGTTCTCATGTTAACATCGGTTATGTTTTTGAGGAAATCGTTTGAACTGTTTGGACCGAGTTCCTTAATTATGGCAAAGGTATTAACTGATGATTAAATAACAATTTTACTTTGCATTATTTTGTGGTCATATGAAATTTTAACAATAATGAATGGTTAGGTTAGAGGTTAGAATATAACTGAACTGTTTGTATTTAGGAGCTTGATGGAGAATAACTTATAAGACTGTTCATAAACTTCTTGTTATGGAGGTTAAACCTGCAAGAGCTCACCGAAATTTGTAGCAAATCGAGTTGTAAAACAAGTGTCAAGTATCAAAACCGGTAGCTTATTTTATATAGCTTATATTATATCCATGAGGCGCTCTCAAATCAAATATTCATTGGAAAGCCCTAAAAATGACTGGGGCTTTCAACAGATTTTTATGTTTAAAGATTAAAGGAAAACAACACGAATGTTTTGGAATAATTTCTGTGAGAAACAGGAAGGGAATATTTTTTTTGGTTAAATTTGCAATTTCTAAGGTCAAGACTTATTGAAAGTCAGTAGAAATGGTAAAACCTTCTAACTTTCCATCAAGTATCAGCTTTCCATCCATAACGGTTAGCTTGCTTGCCCACTTTTTAAGGAAACCAAGTTTCATTGCAATTAAGAGACGTTCGCATTTCATAATTACGCGATTTAAATAATTACCGGAGTCAATGACCATACAAAACAGTCAGGTAAACAGCTTGGTGTTAACTAGTTTGCTCATCATATGACCGTCGCGTGCGCATTCGAGTCTGTAAACAGAGCGGAGTGCGCGGGCGCCATTCTGACCCCCGATAGTGGTTCCCAGCGATAACACATAGATAACTGGAGCCTCGAGGGTCGCTCCACTGACAACGCGTCTTATTTAAATTAACTTCAGACACTACACAAGATTGTTTAGTAGGTAACTATAATAACAAACATTTTTCTAAACAAGTTTTCAGTGATATTATCAAGCGCATCATTACATTGTGTATGTATAAATAATACATATATGGAATAAGTAGTTACCAATTGGGGGCGACCGTCACTGTTAATAAGATCGGGGTTTGAGATTATGCAAAAAAAGAGTCTGGAACATTTCAGTTTAAATAATTAATAACATTTAATATGCCAAACAGTGAAAAAATATCTATGGATAGCTATTATTTTTAGATAAAAGCAAAGCTATTAGTTAATCATTAAATAAGCTCAGTTGAAAACAAGCGATTGATTGTTTGTCATTTAGACAAATGGGAAAACAATGTATATAGCGGACAATAACATCAATCATTTAAAGTCTGAGATTATAATAATGACAATTCATTTATTTTTCTTCGTATTAGGTGAATTAAACAAAATCTTTTTAATGAAAATATATCTCACATTTTTTAACGTACTACGTACAAATATTTTTACATCCTTGGTGGAGAAGTTAACTCGACGACAAGTCGAACCAACCAAAACAGTTTTGTTTGTTGCGTTTTCCTGAATTTTCAACCGGAATCAGGTCTCAAATCGTTTCTGGAAATCAATCCTTTGATGTTGTAATTATAGCAATAATATTGATCGCTATATAAACCCGTCAAATAAATATATTTAAAGTCATTACGTCCATCAATTATAATTATACTGTTTGTTTGTTCATCGATCTGGATTGGAGTGTAGTCCTTAACATCAATGGATATTGGAATCTGGAAGGCGTAATGTTGGATCCGGGGCTATCTACGCAAATCGCAGATTATTCCGCAGCCCGTTTATTTTGACATACGTGATACGTTTCTTATACGATGCGGATGATGCCATTTTCTTACTGTCTGGTTTGATTAATATGGACACTATCTTTTAATATGCGTTTTCTCATTTTTTTGTTTATATTTTTGATACATTTCTTTGATTATTATTTATTTCTAAGAAACGATACCTTTAAGATAACATTTTCAACGGCTTATTTCAAAATTACATTCAGTACAGGAAAGTCTGGCCGATTGGAGTTATTATTATTACATAGAACCGCCCACTTGGTGTAAATAACAAGAAAAATACCAAAAAATAGAATTCACGCAATCGGTATAAAAAACTTGGTTTTAATTTGTTTTTCATTGGACTTATATCAGCATTTTTTTGGGCTCACTAAGGCATTCGACACGGTCACTATCCTGCTGGTTGATATGGAACATCTGGAAACGGATTACACCTGTAATTGTTTGAATATTACATAAGCCTGAGCTGCCACGAACTGTCCCTCAGGGCTCAGGGTTCAGTATCAGGGCCGATTTTTTTAGGTTATGGGAGAATGTCATGTAGAACTATAGATTCGGGGGCAGCTATATTCATACATATAATTTTACCAGTCCTTAAGAACATTCTTCATATAACTATATTGATTTTCTCTCAACCTCAAAACGTGACAAACCACTTAAAAATCGATTATTCGACTTAGACAGTGAGGGAACACTAACCTGTTACATCAGAGGCGAAATTCATATTTATAGATCAAAAAAGTTAGCGTGAACGAGACGCTAATGAGTAAATATTTAGCAACATATCCGGTTTGTCATCATGCATGTGGATCGTGTTGTGTTTATACGACATTTGAGTAGCATCTTCAAGGCAGTGCAATACACGTACATTAAGACATCTCAAATGAATATGAACCCCTTACCTTATCTACGGCACAGCGGATATTGCATAACGTTATGTGTAAACATGTACGACTGCATTTTTATTACTTTTTCTATACGATTTATAGACAAGATTGACGAATAAAACCGGAATAGGACCGACGACAACAGGATAACTGCAGTCATCGACCTATTGGTGGGTGCTGTCACAACAGCTTCTGGGATCCATAGCAAACGTCAGTTTCAACTTTAGTATATGACCAACTCAGTTACGTTGATATCGAAAAAAGGACACTATTATATTATACAAAACGGCATAAAACTGTGCACGCAGCACACTGCAACCGCAGCCGTCGCCATGTGCCGACCGACTACCACCGGCAGTTACCTCTGTCGTCAGCAAAGTGCCGCTCGTCTGCAACTAAGTTTACGATGTAATTCTAAGAAAATTGTCTTTTCAGCAGTTTTTGGCTTGATTTTAGGATTTTATTAAGAAGTTTAATAAAAAATCATATAATGAAAGTCAAACACTCCTCAGTCGTTTCCCCAAGTGACTTGAACTCCTGAGTGAATTGAGACAAATGTGTCATTACCGTAGTCGACAACGGAAACCGTGTTACGTTACTTGTGTAATGTTACTTCCTTTAACCTGAGAAGTCATTTCAAGTTGTAAAGTATTACGTACATTTTGTCGGCTGTGATTTGCCAATTTATTAAACGGCAACAAATTCCAAATTAATGCGAAACCAAAAATCATATACGGTAGAGCTCAGCTTTTGAAATGCTTGTGTTAAATCAGTCAATCATACAAAAATTTCGAGTTTTCCATGGGATACGTAATCATTATTTCCAAGACCTTAGCAGAGTAATGAAGAGATTAATACTGACCACGGCAGTTGTCGAAAACACTATTACGAGCATTCGGGTGAAGGATACATCTAAACTTTATGTTAAGAGATTTATAACCTTTAAATCCCTGGTCATTACCAACTGGGTTTTTAGGGAGAAAACCATTAATGGACATAGTTGAATAGATTATAAACGAACATAAAGTCCCCGATGCGACGGTTATAGCCGACACTATCGGAAAGTTCAAATGCTTTCTTTAAATAAAACCTCAGATAGGAAAGTTATTGTCGCATCGGCACGTAGATATCAATGTAGGGTTTATTATTCTGATAAATAATATAGGTATACCAAGGGATAACTCTTTCAGATTTCTTTATAATTCATAAATAATTGAATGACCTTCCAGTTTTTAAACACATTTGTTATATTATAGTTTGGTTTTTTAAATCTATTTCTAAGTAGTAAAAATAGTAAAATACATCGAAGTTGTCGTTGATTAGATAATTACTAATTATCTACAATTTAGATAGCATCCTTATAAAATCTAACGAGGCTTTAAATACTTTTATTAATAGGCTAGATGACGGCATAAAAAATAAATTCTGAAATCTTGTTTTGTAAATACTTTTCCTTCTAAAAACTCAGTAAAACTTAATCTCTTGCATATCTTTGGCGTTTTCAATTTTTAATTTGATCAAAATCACACAATAAATATGTTAATGGCAATGGAAAAACTATGACGTCACGCTTTTGTATTCCAAACATTTTTAGAATAAAATGTCGTTTTTAACATTTCATAAAAAGCAACTCAAATGACTAGTAGTCATCTAACGTATTGCGTAATAATATTGTTAGAATAAAGGTGTATCACATTTAAATCATTTTACGGTTAGGGTTAGGGGAGGTCTTGAAAGCGGAAGGTAGCAGGAACGCAGGAAGATTTGATCGGAAACAGATAGATCATAAAGAAACCCTATCCAGTTTTCGTGTTAGGTTCAATATAATATTCCTACTCTATAGTCAATAGTGTAGGATTAGAATATAGTGCATTTTTTTTAATAGCCTAATTTTATTTCCCTCTGCTGGGCAAAGGCCTCCCCTTTTTTCTTCCACTGTTCTCTATTTTGAGCGGCTTGTTGCCATGCCTGTCCCGCATATACAATCAGGTCGTCTCGCCACAGATAGTGCATTTAAACTGTGTTATTTCGGTAAGTAGGTATCAAGTGTATGAAAACCAAACATCATCCTCTGCCTCACTCTTTTCCAACTAGAAAGATATTGGCGCCGTTTTCCAGTTGAATGAGATGCTGTTGATTATCACCATTTTAGCAGTAGCACAGGGAGCTGGGGGTGTTTTTTAGAAATTTGGATTGCGAATATCAGATAACGCCATCCGACTTTCAACCCAAAATTATAGGAACATCCCACAATATCCTAATATCTAAAGTGACACCGGTTATTAACTTTCCAGGCTTCTGGCTTTCCGCAGACTGACAATATTATTAAGACAAGCGAACGATAGCTTAATGTGCCCTCAGGGGCACGGGTCTGTAAAGTACTATCACCCATCCAAGGACTGATTGCGGAAACCGCAGTGTAACCTCGCAGATTGACCGGTCTGCGTGGGAGCTATTTGGCTACGAAACAGCAACCTACGATATTATAAGCTGTATTAAATTTGAGCCGGTAGTTTTCAAGATTAGCCCAAATATAGGTACATGCGCAGTTACAACCTCTGTTTTTATCTAATGACCACGATAGGAATGTGTGTTATTCTTCTTGATATGTTTTCTTCGTGAGCCTAATTAGTTAGACAATTACGAGTGTTGATTAGTTAGTGCGTACATAGATAATATCAGCTGAGTTCAGCTATTTAGTATAAAAATGTGTTCCATGTGCGAGACATAGTAGGTACAAATACTTGCACCTACCATGTGTCGCACATACATCAAAATTTTACCTACCGACATTCATAGAAAAGAAAGCAGAAACATTGCATGCAAGAAACTAGAAGGATATGTAAGTATTGGGATACTTAAATAACATTTCAAGGTAGGATAGAAATTAAGAAGTAAGGTATTTTATGCTAGGTATATGCATGAAAAAATAATAACCGGACCTTACCTCTCGCACCATTCCCGTGGTTGACCGGCGCCCCGTTCACTTTGATCGGCCTCCCGTCCGCAGTACATTTTAAAAGCATATTTTCAGTGATCCGAACATTCACCTATTACGATCCATCCGATACAGTCAAAACAATAAACTTATCCAAGAAAACAAAAACACGCAGTCGTAGTATAGTTTTTTCTTTGGCGCCAACTGATTGGTTGTCGTTCGTGACGTCAAAAGTCAATTTAAAAACCACTCGAATCGACACAGAACCTATTTAGTGTCGTTATCTTTCAGTTCAATTATTGTAACACGTAGTTTAATTAGTTCACACAACACAGTTAACACCACTAGCATATGTATTTATTAACCAATAGCACAAAATATTACGTGACGTAAATCGCTCACTTTAAAATACACACTCGATGCAACAGGCTGACTGAAATGAAAACCGCTGCGATTTGCGATACGGACCACGGCTGTTGCCGTGTTTTGATTGATAGACAAGAAAAAAATGAATGAAACAAGTGTGAAGTTTGTCACGAGAGCGATATCGTGATCTCGCTCTCTTTCAACGTTGTAGAAAGTTAAAACTTGTTTTTAGATTTTCACAGTAATTATGAAGCTGGTTAAGTATATAAATTAAGACTATAACATTTATGTTTATATATTGAGCTTGATTATTTTTTCTATAATTGGCAGGAATTTATGTTATAATCAACTGTATCAGTTATCAACAGACAAAGATAGAAAATCAAGAGCAGATAACATTTCCTTGTTGTTTTGGTTATATTGGTACGCCTTCTTAATGTTACCAGTCGCCGCTCTAAAATCAGCCATCTGCTATCTTAAACTATAGAATTTTGTATAAATTCCTATCATGAAAAGTAATTGTGCGTTTTAGAAATGAAAATTTACAGACTGACAGGAATAATGAAAGCGGAATATAAATTTTCAAAAAAAGTGTAAAATAAATCTTAAATTATTTTAAATTGACAACACTAACGCGCCATTTTGGGAATTCTTTTGGGTGACGCTACGCTAAAATACATAATTCTTCGTGTAATTTCAAATAGTCCTATTAGCTCTAGTAAAATGGGCAAGAAAGATAAAAAAGGAGAGACGACCGATGGCTCCAGTGAAGAAGAGTACGTCGTAGAGAAGGTTCTTGACAAACGTACGGTTAAAGGCAAGGTACGTTTTACAAAATATAATGTTGATCAGCTTCCAGATTCTATCATTTAATTTATATGCATTCAATCTATTAATGTTTACTTACCAATAATAGTCATCATCGTAATTGTTAACTACTATCTATATTCTTTGCGTATCAATTTTGGATATCTGGCATCAAAAACTCTTTTCGGCAAAGCGGTAACCTCTAGCCTAAGTAGCCTATATATCTTCCTTCACATCAGACATCAATAATATTAAAAGTGCGATTTACTTCTGAAGTTATCAATGTTTTGGACGGATGTTTTCCCATTTCTCGAAAACTAAATTTGGATAACTATGTCTTGCGGTATTTGTGTACTTTGATTGTAATGATACTGGGTGAGTATTGTCAAACATAAATCAGTGATGTGTCAAATAGCAGAAACGCGAACGACATTTTGCATTTGTATTATCAAAAAAAAAAAATTGCTTAGGTATCTTCAATAACTATCAACTCTTCTTCAACTGTCTTTTTCAACCTTGACGTTGGCAGAATCATCGAATAATGATGGAGCCATAATTATAAATTGGAATTGGAATTGCCTAGGTAGGATAGGAACTATTCTGCCTTACATGTCTAGTTATAACACTATGCTTAAAGCAATGCATGAAAAAAATTAAAACACCTGGTTTTAATAATTGTCAGTGTGGCTTTTGGGTGTGAGGTAGGGTTCCCAACATTTTGTACGAGAACTAAAGTATATTAAGGTTGGAGAACTAAAATGAACTGTATTTCAGAAATGTAAACAGTATTTTATTTATTTGACGCTATAAAACATATTTTTTGGAGATTCTTGCACAATTTATTATCATTTTTTCAAAATTACTTTTTTAGGTGTTATAGCTTTGAATACCAGCGGTCATAAAAACAGTGTTTTGTATACTTTTTTTTATAGAACAGTAAAAAGTACTAACAAGTGAAAAAAGTGTAATACTGTTTGTAACAGTATGGTTGGAAATCCTAGTATTAGGTCACAAGTTCATTATTTGATTCAGTTTACACTAATACAGAAGGTAACATTACTCCATTTAAACTGCAGCACAAAATAATGTTGGTTTAGGAATTGAGCCTGTTAAATACCAATATTACATATGTTTTGATCTCTTAAATCAGCTAAACACTTAGGGTGGATACAACAGTACACCCGTTGCTTCTACAATCACACAGATGTGTGTAATTGTAGAGGCAGCACTTTATGATGAGTGTTCATCTTGCAGATTCAATATCTACTGAAATGGAAAGGCTATAAGGAGGAGGAAAGCACCTGGGAACCGGTGGAGAATCTTGACTGTGAGGAGCTCATCAAGACCTTTGAAGATAACAGAAAGGAAAAGGAGGTATTGATTAGTTTTAGTTGTGCGACTTCATTGCCTATTTGCTTAAGAGACATTTTGGAATGTAACAGTGACTTTAGTGGATATATTCATCTCAAGTTTTCTAATTAGGAATGTTTATAAAACCAAAATTACGATAATGACTATCATGCCAAATGTAGGTTAATCTGCTGTTTAGTAAATATATGTAATATTATTATTATCTTTATTCTTTTTGTTTTCCTTTTTTCTTTGTTCTGTTTTATATATTCTTATTCTGGGCCAAATAAACGTATTTTCTTTCTATGTGGTAGATATCAAACTTTCTGTGACTAAGCTATGTATTGCTATATTTAACTTTAACATTACATCCCAATATCCAGGCTAAAGCCAAGAAGCCTGAAGACCGCGGTAAGAAGCGCGTCCGAGAGTCCAGCGAGGAGACAACCTCTGGGCGCAAGGGGCGCGGCACTAGCGTGTCTTCGGCAGATGACCATAAGGATGCCAAGCGCGAGCGCAAGGAGGACAAGGCCAAGTCTGGCTTTGATAAAGGACTGAAGGCTGAGAAAATAATAGGTAAAGCATAGTCAGTAAGAAATTAAAATTAGCAAACCTAAAATATAAATATTTTATGTTATTTACTTATTAATTTACACTCCACAGTGTAACCAATTAATAATGCTGTCTGTACTGCGTAAATTATTGCCTTCTAAGATTTTAATATGGCTTAATATTTTTGCTTGATACAGGTGCATCAGATGCAACTGGTGAGCTAATGTTCTTGGTCAAATGGGCGGATTCTGATGAGGCTGAGCTGGTACCAGCTAAGGTCGCCAACCTCAAGTGCCCACAGCAGGCGAGTTTTTTTTTATACAACAAATTAACAAATATAATTTATACTATATTTTTTTGCTGTGCCAGATATATTAAGTAACTGAGGTATTTCCTTCTATTTACACACCCCTTGTTTTGTTATTTCAGTACATCTGATGATAAATAAAAGAAAAAAAAATACAATGTTCTTCAACATCATTTCCGTTTTCCAGGTGATTGCTTTCTACGAGGAGAGGCTAACCTGGCATACGCCGGCGGAGTCCGAGTGATATAGGATGTACCGTGGCTTGCCCAGTATTAAGTACGGCGGAGATTACTTCTACGACCGAGCCATGGAGATCCGCCAGCGACAACGCCACATCTAAACCAACAGACGCGTTTCGCCCGACAGTGTTGCCAGTCACGGGCTTAAAAAGTGTTGCCATACTTCGCAATTTCAAGGTAGCTAAATTGATAATTGTGAATGTAACATTGTGGTATAACTTATGGACATCTTCGGACTGAGTCCGCTATATGTTTTAATTCATAGATATTAAGTGCGTTATTTGTGACTCGCGAAGTAGTGCTCGCAAAATACATGTAACGCTTTGAAAAGCTTGTTAGATGCCTCATTGGATCTCCTAGTTTGACTATTACAAGCCTTCTCACTGACCAGTTTATTAGTACACTACAATCATTAGCTAGTAGCTAGTGTTTAGGGTCAATTCCCACTGAAAGAGCAGCAGCCGTAAGAGCGCGGCGCTAGAAGGCTCGTGCAGCTTCGCGTCGCCGCGCTGCCCTTTGTCTTCAAATAACTATGGACTTTTTAATCAGGTAGATAAGATTCAAAATGATTTGTAATATTTTGGCTCAAAAAGCCGCTGCCGGCCGCTGCTCGCTCAGTGTGAATTGACCCTTAATGGTCACTTGGAAATACTACAGGCGTGTAGTGCAGATACAAGCTTTCCATTTCTAACAGTAGCTGTAAGACAGCTTTCGTTTTATGAGCTTTTTAATTAGAATTAAATTACAACTGTAAATTGAAGAAAGAAAGAAGAAAGCAAATACGTTTATTTGACCCAAACTAAAGGCACACAATAATAATATATAAAACAGAACAAAGAAAAAAAGGAAAACAAACAGAATAAAGAATAATGATACTAATACCTACTCAGCTCTAGAGCTGCATTGTGTGACTTTAGAATTGTAAAGATAATCAATGGGCTTATAGAATGAACGTAACTGTCCAGAGCTCTGTATCTTCACTACTGTCTCAAGCAGAGGTCAATGTTTCCAATTTACTGAAGACATTACTTCCTGAATATATATTAGGCCTTATTCATATTGAAGTCTGTGTAGCTTATAAACAATTTGTAAGCTAGTCAAGTAAATGTTTAGGCCTCTATGTTAAAAATTGTAGTTTTATTGTGATATGATGTTATCAAACATTGATTCCACAGGTTAATTAACATAATTCCATGCTATTTTAAGCATAAGCTGGTTAAAACATTTCACAAGAACCAAACCTGTGACAGTTTTTCTATAAACTTAGATGGTTACTACTAATTGGATAATTTTTTGAGCTTTGTCAATATATGCATATAAGGCTAATTTATATGTATGTGGTATTACTACTTATCACAATCAGACCTGTGTTTCAATCATAGGTTTAATAATATAATACTTAAATATCATGAATTATAATATGTGTGTAGTATTATAACTAAGTGAAGATTGTTTCAAGTGATTACTGCAACTATAATATATTGGTGTTAGAACATTAAATAACCTTTTAATTGGTAACATATAATGAAAGGTATGTATTTCTATCTAAATATTGTTTTATACTAAGTTGGATATTAGAGTTCAGAATCTCGAGTTAAGCCTTTGTCTGGGTATGGTGGACTTCTAACGGCTGTGAATGTACTTACTTTGAACTTAATAATACAAAATGAAGATGTAGGGCGTACTTCATAGATCGCAGAGTTCTTTGTTAATCGTGCACCATACTATTAATGGCCAAATTGTGTCTGAAATTCGCTTCAAATAATCTTCAAACTTGTAAGGGCAGATGTATTAAATACTGAGTATTTACTAAGTACCCACAGTGGCAATGTGATTTTAGTTACATAAACTGCACACGTCATCTGTCGTAAATATATGTGTATAAGATTTTCCTAATATTTCTTGTCAATGTAATTATTGAACTGCACACGTTTCGGAACTAGTGCATTATGGTGTTAACGTTAGATATTATATTATTGGATAGTAATAAAATACATTTATATTAAGTAATTATTGAGTTTTATTGAGTCATAAATATAGGAGTCGTTATGAGTAAATTGGTGGAAGAAACCAGGTATCAGTACACCTCCGCCTAACCGTTTATGGAATAATGGCGTGATGCTATACTAAAAATGACAATTATCGAACCAGGAACTGAATTTAAGAACCACTCTTGATGGTTAGGTTATTAGAAAACAGCCGAACTATTAAGATATGTATACATAAATTAAATACAAATTATACTTATTACCTAGGTATATACTCTATACTTCAGTACATTATTTGGAACATATAGACACGTAAACACCACATTTAGATCAGAATTATAATATAGAAAATACATTTTTTTATTTACTTAAATATTTAAGAAATAAACATCATACTATAAGCTCTTGCTCCAGTTTTAATTTTGCGCAATCGACGTTGAATTTAAAGCGTTAGCGCCAACTTATTCAGGATGGTCCCTATTCTGCTTACAATGCAAAATGTAGGTGTGATGATATTTGATTATAATGCCTTATTTATAAATGTCTCCATAAACGCTCCGCGACTATAAGTAATAATATCAATATAACGTCTTTAATAAAACGCATTAAATGTATCAGAATGTTTACGAACAAAAATATAATATCATTCACAACTTTAATCTGAATCTCATCAGCATAGACACCGACTAGAATGATTTCGCAAGAGAGAATGCACATTGCACATAACTATATGTATATGCCTAATACCTTGATGTAGTGACGGGTTACGGTACCCGCTTACCATCAAAACAGTAACAATATTAGGGAAACTTGTGTTTGTTTCTGTGTTTCTAATCGTTTACATTACCTCCGTTTTATAAATAAATGTAATGAGTACATAAACCACCATGTCGTGTAAAACTTCAATTTAGTCTCAATACAAGTCTTGGTGGTTGAACTTGCCTTCCATGCAGGAGGATCCAAATTCGAACCCGGCCCGCAGTCTAATTACCGAGGTAGCGACAGGCGTAGATCGCGCGATAACTTCTGTCAAATGTCATTTTTGTGACATATAATCTCAGAACCTCAGAACAATAACCGAGCATGCTTGGTTATTGTTCTGAGCATATAATGTATTGGCTGACAGTGAGATTGCTGTCGCGTGGCTATCGCGACTGCCGAACTCGGCTGTGTGACAATGATATGCTGAACAACCTGGAAGTAGCATCTCACTTACCAGTCAAAAGTAAAACTATGTGCGTGTTCTTAAACCTAAACGTAATCTCGTAAATACTGTCAGAGAGTAAAATGAGTAATAAAAACAAAAGCGTATATATCTATGTTCTAGGTACTTCGACGGTGGTAATATTATATCGGTTCTTGTTGCTTCAAGCTTGATATTTGTAATCATGCTTGCTCAAGCCGTTGCTGTAACAGAATAATATCATTGAAAATATTTACTCATCTACAGAAGTATAGCTATGCTATGAAAACGTATCTCACACATTATGTCGAATGTTATGTGATTTAAAAAGTAAGGCTGAGATGTCCGACTTCAATCGTCGGGCTCTGGCCCGTCTGGCCAGTAGATCCTTCTTTTTTAATGGAGAGGAGCACGTCCTTCGTTAACTGCGCCCATTATTGTCCCGTAGGTTTTCATGTCGATAGATATTACCTGAGCTGTGCTACATGTCCCGGCGTCGCCTGTATGAGCGGCGCTAGCCTCTCTGTGAACCTCTGGAAGTTCCGCTCCAGTTCGCGCTGGTACTCGCGCTGATCGCTGCCGATCAAGTTCTTATTCTTCTTCAGAGCGTCGTGACATCTGTTGGCACATGATGAAACTATTGAACGATGTACAAGAACCAGAGTGACACTCAGTTCGTCCTGCGCAAGATAGGCAGTCACCCTTCTTGCTAATTGGCTAATCTTTCTACCCCAGCAGAAATTCTGCTTAGTCAGAATTCAATATTCAGAATTTCTACTTAGCAAGGCGGTGCGGGAGGGGTGTGGTTACACGACGCGAGAGATATCTCGTTGCACACGTAACTGTTACATCAACCGTCTCAGTTTAACTCTAGGCCAGTAATAAGCGCAATAGAGAGAATAGTCTTTCTATCACCTTTTTCGTTACCTCGGGCCTAGCACGGAGTTTTCTCCGTTTTTAGTTAGTAATGACAATTCTGTGATTTATGTTGATAATAACTTACTTCTTAGAGAAGTCTTTGAAGGCGAGTCGCAGTTTGTTGGTGAGTCGTGTCGGGGGCTGCGTGCCCTCCGCTACGGGAGCCAGGAACACCTGTGACACACAAATAAATCGTTGTGAACATGATATTACTTGTTACCTCCCACCATACTCCTTGGGAGATTCTTATATTCGATAATTCCAGAGCCGGTCCCAGGCGTAAGCGGTCGCTGCTAGCGAAGGGTGCAAACTTTTATAGGGGAATGGGGATATAGGATGAAATCACATTTTAGAGAGGAGAAGAAGGTAAATCCATGCGACCGATGTGATTTTTTTGATACTCAGCCCAAATAAACGGCTCGTGACGCAGTGCTTTACATTGAGAAAAGTCCTTGTCTGCTTGTCAAGATGTCTGTTGTTATCAAAAAAACGGCACTCGACTGCTGAGCTTCGTGTTACGGGTTCGATTCCCGCACGGAACAAATATTTGTATGATCTACAGATAGTTGTCTCGGGTCTGGGTCTTTGTGTATGTGAATACACATCGTGCCTCGGAAAGCACATAAAGCCGTTGGTCTTGCGCCTGATGCCTCTCCGGTCGTGTCGGATTGCCGTCCCATCGCACACACTTGTGCTCTATAATATCTCCTGCGTAGTTGACTAATATTTGGTGAGATTGGCCGCCGTGACCAAAATCGGTCAGGAGGACATTTATAATTAATCTAAGAAAATATAAAGCTGCATAAGCTGCCGGAGCTTGTCTCCAGTAGTACGGACCTGCGCCAGTTCGAGCGGTCCCTGGTTGACGGTGGTGCCGATGCAGCCCTGCACCACCATCTGCAGCATCTTAGGATCCGCCGGCTCCTGGCTCGTCGCCGCAGCCAACTCGTTTATCTGAAATATCAAGCAATTTTATAATTATTATAGCTTTATCTATGTATATATACGTGAAGAGACAACTTTGAGAAGGAGTGCAGAAAGTTAAAATTTATAATATTAATTGTTTACGTACATACTGCCAATGTCAGACACATAGTCTATAGGTAAACAGTTGCATAAAGTACAGATTGATCGCTAAATATTTTTTATATGTTGCCCCCAAATCATTTCTGACAGATTAACTGAATGAGCTATGAATTTTGAGAGATTCCAAATGTTCCTTTCTCAATAGTCAGTGGAGTGTTTCTCAAGGTAAAAGAGTGTTTATTTTAAATTTTGTATACAGTCCAACTCCGGTCATTAGTAATAATAAAAGGCTAATTAACTAGCTGTTTGTTTGAACACAGATCTGGCAGTTTAATTCATAACTTTTTGTGTTATTATGGATAATATAATCATAACCATCATACCTTCTTCTGTATATCCTCAATGGCCACTTCGATGGGCGACAAAATGATCTGTGTTCGCTGGACAACCTGCAAATATTATCACATTTGATTTAAATCCTTTAATGTTATTAAAAAACCGCTTTTTTAACCTTGTCACTCAGTTTCCTCCTGTTGCGACTACTACTCGCAACATGGCAAAAAGTAAAGCGCCATTTATCAGAGTGAAGCTACAACAACAAATCCTGAATTGGACTATAAAAGTATACAACGATTCTAACACATATACGAATGTCCGACATCAACCGTCGGGCTTCGGCCTGCCAGGCTAACCACCTCGCCTGGTCGGAGGATCCTCCCTTTTCAAAGGAGGAACACCATACCTCGTTCCTCAATACTCCTATATCGTGGATATAGTTTCATCATCATGCACAGCCCGACTACACCCACTGGGCATAGTCATCTTTTTTTAAACTTTGCCCACACTAGGAATAATTCCTGTATCGTGGGTGCGTTTTATAAACATAAATATTCACATGCACAAATACTCAGACCCGGAACAACTATATGTAGGTCATACAAATGTTTTGTTGCGTGCGGGACTCGAACCCGCGACACCTAGCCCAGCCCGGATCTTAGCCCGGATCGCTCAACCACTGCGCCAATCGTGCTGTCAAAAGTGAAAGTGCGTCTTCACGCCTGCGCCAGTGTGATCCATGTTCGCCCCCCGATGGCAATAATATAGCCCTTCCATTTCGTGGTCGGACGGTTGAGATTACTTTTCCCAGTCCTTGGCCATGACTCGGTCAGAGTTCTGCTCCAGCTTTTATCACCACACCTAGCCAGGTATCTTGTCTAACTCCATTTGAGTTCTATAACTAAGTATAGGTTATATCGGGATAGTTTATAGACATAAATCTCACATAAGCTCACACTATACAACATAATCTGTGGAGTATGCTGCACTTTTAAAGTATTTAATTCATCTGAAGTCCAAACTATAGACACGATAGACGTCCACCAGTGGAAGGTTAGTATATGAAATGAAATGAAATTATTTATTTTGCAATTAGGATTTTTCAATCACTTTTACACGTCTTTTTTAAACTAGATGGCGTCGGCATTTCCTATGACTATCCCTGAGAAGAAACGCCGGAACAAACTCTGGGGTCAAAGTCTATTTTAAAGATATATAGTGACCTGTATCCTAGTCTTGACGTAGGGCAGATGGTGTGCGGTGGTGAGTATGGTCTTGCGCTTGCACTGCTCGCCGATGTCGCCGTGAGCGCGCCCGCCCACTGTGAACGGCGTCGCGTACATGAAGCGCTCTGCACACACACATACGTGTTGCTTTAATAGTTGCATGAGTATACATCATTTAGTCTAAGGAAATGTACAATATAACATAGCATTACGGATTAGTTAGAAGTGTACAGCTGTACACCTAATAACCCGCCCAGCATTAGGCTCGCTCTATTATATGAGTAATTGCGAAAGTCTCTCGCCATCTATCGGACATAAATCCAAACTCCGATTTACAAAAAATTTCGAATAACTAAGAATTCGCTTATGGCAAATGGTGAACACGAATAATGTTTGTGTACTGACTCATGTTGTAGTTCCGCTCGTAGTGCGTGACGCGCTTGCGCAGCTCGTGCGGCTCGAAGTAAGGCTCGACGTATGTGATCTGTATGTAGGCCTTGTCGGGGTCCAGCGTGCTCACGTCCACGATGTTGGAGTCCTTGATGATCACCACGTTGTCCGCGCCGAAGCGAGCACCGTAGAAGTTCTGGATCATACGAATTGATTGAATAATTATGCCTAGACTGACAGCCATAAAACTGCTAAATTGAGAATTCAACAAGATTCGTAGAACAGGGTTTGAAGCAGTACATCTGCAATGCAGTTAAGTCATTCAAAATGTTGATAGGGTTTTTGTCTATTATTATAATTTTAAGAAATAGAATTAGATGAAAATTTATTTGAAAACTAGCAGTCAAAAACTGTCCAAGAGTTGTGACTACTTCTAATTTAATGAGAAGTAAAGAAAAGTAAATCTAAAGGGGTAATCTAAGATTATAATGCAGTAGAGGTGGTTTGATCCGAATCGTAGTAATTTAGGCACAAAATGCATAAGAGCGATTTAAATTTTTAATGCTATTAAATTTCACCAGAAAAATAACAGTAGTTTAAAATAAAATGAACTATATACGTAATTAGGTAAAATGCCTGATTTTATACTAAACTAGCGACACGCCCGGCAGCCTAATTACGTAAAAAAGCGACAACAACGCGACAGCAATCTCACTGTCAGCCAATACATTATACGTCACAACAATGACGTTTGAGAAAAGTTATCGCACGATCTACGCCTGTCGCTACATCGGTAATTAGGCTGCCGGCTTCGCATGGGTACTGAACGTTACATTTTTTTTATTGAGATTTTTATCCAAAAATACCGTGCAAATCCAAAAAAAATCTTTCATTCAAGCCTTGTCCTGACAATTACGAACAAAACAAAAAAAAAAAAAACTGCGAAATCGGTCGAGAGGTTCTCAAGTGATGCTCCGCCATACATTTTATTGATATAGATGTCAGTTAGTTGCTAACTGGTTGTCTAACCTCGAGCCTGCTGAAGATCTCGGGCAGCTTGGTGAGCGCGTGCTCCTTGTAGATGAACTCCTCGCCGTCGAGGTCCCCGAACCTGGAGCCGTAGAACGACACGCGGAAGTACGTGCCGAACACGCGCTTGCCGTGCAGCTGCTCGATGCGGGTGAACGCTTCATTCAGCTTGCTGCGGACCGGACAATATTGCGGGTAGGTGTAAGAATGTAAGGCGGTACATTTTTTTTTTAATGATGCCCTACTGTTATTTTTGATTCTTTATCGTAGGTGGTGTAAGGAAATCTTAACAACCAAATTATATCATGTAGGCCATATACACGTTTGTTCCGTGCGGGGATCGAACTCGTAACACGCAACGCAGGTGTCAATTATTCAACCACTATGCCAGAAGTCCCGTCATATTGCACACAATCATAAATCCGCATTGTTGTAGATTTTAAATGAAAAATACGTGTTACCAACATAACATACGAGTAACATAGCATTGCATCACGCCTGTATCCCCCAAAGGGTTAGGCAGAGGTGTACTATCGTACCGCCATATTTCGCCGATGCCGGTATTGAGTCCCATGTAGAGGGCGAGCCTATTGCCACCTACCGAGCACAGTTCGTGCACACTCCGTGCTGTTACAGAGAATTTCCATACAGAAAAACCTAATAACGCTGTCTGACCCGGGAATCGAACCCAGGACCTCACGCTCAGCAGTCGCGCTTGGACATGCTAGACCAATGAGGAAGTCCATCTTACCAATCGCCATTAATAAACGTATTCATTCTTCATACATAGATTGACATTATGACATTGGCCATCCATAAATTACGTTACACGTTAACGGGGGGGGGGGGGGGGGGGGAGAGGTGGAAGAAGTACCTGTGTATGTTGGCAAGTTTCTTATAGTCGCGGTGCTCTTCCGCGATGGGTATCAGCACCTTGTACACCTCGTTGACGGTTTCGTACATGCCGGCCGTCATCAGCTCGCTGGCTGCGTGCTCCAGGAGCGCCTAGGAGACAGGACGGTACATGCGTTTACTTGCTGAATGACGATCACGCTTGTAGGAAAAGGGATCGCAGGCGCATTATTAAACGCAACTTAATTTTTGTTGTTGTTTAGGATGCAAAAGCGATGTGAAAGCAGTGATATCCTAGCGGTTGAACGCTTGTCTTCCATCCAGGGTCTGAGTTCAAACCCGGCCCGCACCTCTGACTTCTCGGAATAATGTGCAGATCAGAATTTGATTATCACTTGCGTTTACGGTGAAGGAAAACATCGTGAGGAAACCTGCACACCTGAGAGAGATCCATAAAGTTCTTGATGGTGTGTGTCCACCAACTCGCACCGGTCCAGCGTAGTGGACTAAGGCCATTCTAATTCTGAGAAGAGACCCTTGCCCATTACTGTCCCACTGGACAGTATTGGGTCAATTTATTTTGGGTGAATGACATACTTATAACTGCCGGTAGTGTCGTGTCACTTATGAAGGTAGACTGAATGACTTATAAGAGAACATCCGACCATCGGTTTAGAACGTACACCAATGAAAATCAACGAAAAAAAAAATTATCATATTCATTAAATAATCATACAAAACTTGTAATACCAATGTATTGTGTTTATTCTTGGAAGCTGATCTCATATATTTTGCATGAAATTGTAACTAACTAAATACATATGTGGGAATTGCCCGCGTTATATAGTGGGTAATGCCCGTGTTATACGGGGGGATTGAAATCGCGTAATATGAAAACGCGTTATAAGGGTACCGCGTTATAGGGGGGACTAATGTACTCGAAAAGCAGCTTTAGTAACAAATAGATTTTAGTATTGAATTTTGCGTGTACTTTCTTACACTTTCTTCTCTATGCTCTTTAATCCACAGTCCAAAGGCTTAAGTATTTTCGTGTTAGTTTTTTTTTCAAATCAGACTAAATTATTAACTATTAATTGTCATGAATTTCTTCTCCAAGTTTACCACTTAACATATCAACGAAGACTGGTACCTGCAGCTCCAGATGCGTGAGGTGATGATGCAGAGCATCTGCGCAGCTCTCATCCAGCGCGTTGTGTGTGACGCGCTCCAGTAGTGCTGCGCCACGCCCGCCCGCGCACATCTGCTCGGCTACTAGTGCTGCGCCGTGGATCAGGCACATGCCAGCTTCTGCATGGTTTGATCGCTGTAACACAAATATAATTATTTAAAAAAATATGTAAAAAATCATTGCCCCACCATAGGAATAATTCCTGTATCGTGGGTGCGTTTACAAACACATATATACGTGGACATACACACCCATACACGGAACAAATATTTGTAGATCATACAAATATTTATTCCGTGCGGTAATCGAACCCGCGACACGTAGCGCAGCAGTCGATTTCGCAACCACTGTTCCAAACGTGCCGTCTATTAATATTAGTATTATTTTAATTAGTTAACGATTTCTGTTTTCCCTTTCATAATCATCACCAACAGCCCACATACTTCCACTGCTGGACATAGGCTTCCCCCAGTAAGTGCCACTGAGTCCAGTCTTCGGCTCTCCGCATCCATTTTTTACCAGCCACATTTTTCCTGTATATGTATGTAACAACTAAACAATTTTTGTGTGGTTTTAATAACGAAAAAACGTATTTATTTAAAGCTCCCGGTACATTACTAGGTCGTATTATATTGTGACGCAGGATTTGCCAACCAAACGAAACTCTTGAGTGTCATATCACTACTGAGTTTTTGGCCAACACTACGTCATATGGCGTCACGACACAACACAACACATTATTGTGAATCTGGCTTTATTGTCTTGCGTCACCTCAATCCTTGACAAGCGAGATGATGAGACCGCACCAGCTCTTTCACAGGCATCTCCATGACTTGGAATATCAATATCTATCAGACGTTAGGCTTTCTTCACTCTGCAGGTTTTGGTAAACATCTGGAAAAGCTGGTTGTTGAGAATTTCTTCATAATGTACTGACCTCCATATGCTTCTGCGCCATGTTGTTGAGCCAGGTGAGTCTTAGGTCGGGGCTGTGCTGGTAGCCGCGCGCGATGCGGTGCATCAGGTCCAGCAGCATCTCTGGATCTTCCTGGAACTCCTTCATCTTCACCGTGTCCGACAGGATCATGTGCAGGTTGAATACCAGGTCTTTCACCTATAAGTAATCAGACAAATATTAGATGTTTTTCTAATTGGTATATTACCGTATTATAGGGTTGAGCTACACGATGACTGATGCATGCGTCCCGTCTGTAAGGACAGGTCCACTCAAATCTGTCATGGCACTGGTACTTTCTTCCAAAGGCCAGTCCAGGAGTTGACCTACATTGTTCTAACACATCTTCCATGTACTGTATCACATACGATATTTTAAAAGAGTGATCATGGAGTTTCTTGCTTTTTCTTCTAGAATAGATGATATAGTAGAATGCTGTAATTTTGCCTGGACTCTTAACTTTGTATGTATTAAATCTATAAAGTAGTACAAACCTGTATACTTCACTGAATTACCAATTAAACATTTATCTTAGTTCCTGAATTATTTAGCATTGCAAATCCAATTTGTTATAATAAGTCAATATGAGTCATTCCTAGGCAAAGTTAAAGCATTCTACGGTATTTGAACAGACTAAACGATTTGTGTATTTCTATAGCTTATATATATATTTAAATATACCTGTTCCGGGAAGTTGGTGTCTGTGAGGTCAGCGTCGTGCTCGGCGTACACGAGGATGGTCTTGAGCGCGCGCCGCAGCGAGTCCTCGCTGAACGTGGTGGACGTGCCCACCAGCGACGACAGCGACATCGTCACCTGCATCTTCACGCGGCTGAAGTTCTGGAGATAACCAAGTACTTATGACTCTTAGGACAAAAGGGTAGTTCTATTTTTTTGCGCGAACGTCGATAACTTTAATCAAACTGTAATCAGTGATATGGGTCATCTATATTCTTCATCTAGGTACTATAGTTAAAATTTGTTATATTTTCAGTAAATTGAATATATTATAAAACATTTTATTGTGATTCCTCTACTTTCAATTCAGAAGCTGAAACAAACAATATAGAAACGTTGTATGTTCCCTTAAAATAATATAACCCGGTTCTATTTTGTCCATTTTTATACAAAACTAGTAGACCCGAGAGATATTGTCCTGCTCGAACCTGTTTTAGAACTCGATCGCAGCGCCACCCGGTAGGTGGCCAATTGTATTTTCAAACCATCCAGGAACCCATTGAAATATACACACAAAATTTAATCCAAATTGGTCAGCCGTTTAGGAGGAGTTAGGTGACAAACACACGTACAGAAGAATTATATATATTAAGATAACAGCTTCCGCCTGTCTGTCACTTAATTTGTTACTAAGATAGTTGGTACCCATAACGATAGTATATAGTAAGGATGTACGAACGTTCCCGAGCTGGTAGTGTTGCCGCATGAGCGCGTACAGCGTGGCGGAGGCGTGCGCGCGCGTGGCCGACGACAGCGCCGCGCAGTGCCGCAGCAGCACGCGGCAGATACCAGACTCCTCGCCGCAGCACGACCAGCCCAGCTGCCGACGACACACACTTCATATGTCAACATGATATGAGAAACGAATAGGCATTTTGATTCTTTGACCGCCACGCTAAGGACAGAATGCGCGCTCTCTGCACCTAGAAGTTTTTTGTGGTCTATTCTCGACGTTGACGTGAACATCATATTGTAATTTGAAGCTATACACGACTGTGGTATTCAAAAGGGTAATAAAATGTCAAAAATATAGTTTTGGGCAAGGCAAAACATTTCAAAATGTAATTTTCTATGCTATATAAAAAACAGACCAAATCTAAGCAAAAATGTTTTTTTTTTTAAATAACCTTTCCCAACATAAGGAATAATTCCTGTATCGTGGGTGCGTTTACAAACACATATTTTCACATACACAAATACCCAGACCCGAAACAATTATCTGTAGATCATACAAATATTTGTTCCGTGCGGGGATCGAACCCGCGACACTTAGCGCAGAAAGCTAATTCATTAGCCACTGCGCCAACCGTGTCGTCAAGTACAAACTATTGACTTACCTTGACGATGAGCGCGCGCACGGTCGCGAACATGTGTTGTAACACGACGACGCTCTGGTTGCGCTGCAGAGCGCGCAACACCACTTGCAACGCCGCGCTGCACACGCTCTGACCGCACTCTAGGTTGCTGCATGACTGAACAAAATCATCATTAATATATTTAACCACCTAAAAGTATACAAATGGTAAGCTACTGTTTTGACTAATGCGTAGTTCACATGTAGTTTTATGTGTATTTGTCTGTAAATAACGTATGCATATAAATTCAGTTGTTGCCGCCCCTCACCCAGTCCTTGATTACAAGTTACAAAGTACGCCAACAGTACATACCTGCACGATAGTCTCGAGTGCGTGCAGCAGCGTGAGCGCAACTTCAGCAGCGAGCGCGGCCGACAGGTGCGGCGCGGGCGCAGGCGGCGCGGCGTCGCCCTTGTTGCCGCCCCTCACCCAGTCCTTGATTACAAGTTACAAAGTACGCCAACAGTACATACCTGCACGATAGTCTCGAGTGCGTGCAGCAGCGTGAGCGCAACTTCAGCAGCGAGCGCGGCCGACAGGTGCGGCGCGGGCGCAGGCGGCGCGGCGTCGCCCTTGTTGCCGCCCCTCACCCAGTCCTTGATTACAAGTTACAAAGTACGCCAACAGTACATACCTGCACGATAGTCTCGAGTGCGTGCAGCAGCGTGAGCGCAACTTCAGCAGCGAGCGCGGCCGACAGGTGCGGCGCGGGCGCAGGCGGCGCGGCGTCGCCCTTGTTGCCGCCCCTCACCCAGTCCTTGATTACAAGTTACAAAGTACGCCAACAGTACATACCTGCACGATAGTCTCGAGTGCGTGCAGCAGCGTGAGCGCAACTTCAGCAGCGAGCGCGGCCGACAGGTGCGGCGCGGGCGCAGGCGGCGCGGCGTCGCCCTTGTTGCCGCCCCTCACCCAGTCCTTGATTACAAGTTACAAAGTACGCCAACAGTACATACCTGCACGATAGTCTCGAGTGCGTGCAGCAGCGTGAGCGCAACTTCAGCAGCGAGCGCGGCCGACAGGTGCGGCGCGGGCGCAGGCGGCGCGGCGTCGCCCTTGTTGCCGCCCCTCACCCAGTCCTTGATTACAAGTTACAAAGTACGCCAACAGTACATACCTGCACGATAGTCTCGAGTGCGTGCAGCAGCGTGAGCGCAACTTCAGCAGCGAGCGCGGCCGACAGGTGCGGCGCGGGCGCAGGCGGCGCGGCGTCGCCCTTGTTGCCGCCCCTCACCCAGTCCTTGCGCCAGCGCTCGCGCCGACACGCACCTACGCTCGAACCACCTATCTTACACCATCAACTTACTGCGCCCACTATACCACCCGCCCATCGAGCCTGCCTCAGTTTCAACTACATTCCTATATTCATTACTTAACAAGCAGCTAAAGCGTTGCAAATCCGGTAATACTCTGAACAGAGTGGCTTTGGATGGCCAGAAGAGGTTGTAAATTCAACTTAAGAGTATCGTTTAGCTGCCGGCTTCTGACAGAATTGCCTTGAAATACGCGCAGAATAGGCGTTTGGGCGTTAGCGTTTCTAAAATCGAAATCTTAACGAATTAATTTGATTTTGGTCTTTATCGTTTTGTCAGATTATAAACTAGACCGACAAGTTCGGTTTATTTAAAAAACAAATTGATTAATAATTGATTATCACGAGATAAGCATAAGGAAGATTTTTAGTTAAAAAAACGCATTTTGACTGTAAAAACGTTAACGCATTTTGTATGAGAACTTTTAACTAAACTATAGTCTTAAGTTAATATTTTATTTTATTACTCGGTCATCGGACTTTTGACATGCACCACCTAACACAGACATATCGAGGACTAGTCATTTAAGAGGGAAGCATATGTGCAACACTTTGCTTGTAACCATAATTGCTTGCTTAAAGTGTATTGTATAAAGTTGCTAGTAACTTGAACCCTTTCGTAAATCATATACTGTCGGAAAATTATCATTTTTGCCAGATAGTTTTTAGCAGACTCGCCAAATATATGATCAGTTGTTCTCACAGTGCGTCATGTGCTTGAAATATAATATAGGATTACGAGTACATTAAATGAATCTACGTATTTGATATCACATTCTCAGACAATACACTAAAAAATCAATCAAATCTATTAAAGGACATCCATCCACGTTGCATACATTTTTGGTCCAAAGGTGAATAGGCTAGATGATTGCATCAAAAATAAATTCTGAAATTTTCCTTGGTAAATAGATTTCCTTCTAAAAACTCAGTAAAACTTAATCTCTTTCTTATCTTTGACGTTTTTAATTTTTAATTTATCAAAATCATACAATAAGTATGTCAATGGCAATGAAAAACTATGACGTCACGCTTTTGTATTCCAAACAATTTTAGAATAAAATGTTGTTTTTGAAAGGTCATAAAAAGTAACTCAGATGACGAGTAGTCATCTAGATAGATAGAATTATTTTTATTTCAAATAAACCTAATACAGGCACTTATGAAACGTTATAGGACTCTAGTTGCACGGTTCCAAAAAGTTGGTCCTATGGAGAAGAACCGGCAAGAAACTCCATGGATACTCTTTTAATCTACTGTATCAATGCTATATTTTGATAGAACTTATTCGTCTAAGCATTTGTTATTTAAACTGTAGAAATGTAAGTAAGACTAGAACTATAACGCTTACGCAGCCTTAAACAGCTGTAAAAGCTGTAAGATCGCGCTGTAAGCACGTTTGAAAAAGAAACGCGCAAGCTCGAAAAACTTCCGTTTGTTTCAGGCCTTATTTTATTCATTATTTATTTACAATTTATCAAAAATATTGTTTATCGTATTATTTTAATCTGTTAGATGAGAAAATGCCACTACCTCGATTCATATGCTTTATTACTATTATGTGCTATTATATATATATATTATATGCTATTGGTAAATACGAAGATAATCAGTATATCCAAAACATTGACGAATTTCTAATTGTTAAACGTCAAAATACCCTGATTAAGTACTGACCGGGATTTTAAACACTTTGGTGGGATAAAACAGTTGATTACTATGTTTAATCGGTAGATTAGCGTAGGTGGACATAAAAAATTCTGTTAAACGGTCGTTTTTATAGGTCTGTCGTTTTCTCGGTGAAATTAGCCCTTCATCTAACAACCCAAAAAATAAAAATTACACGTTTCTAAACCTATAAGTTATTATAAATACTTAGATGTAATCTATTTCCTATCTACATAAATACTTTGAGGTTCTGCATTCAAGGGTTTTATTGTGTTCTAATTCTTTAGTTGTCTAACAGCTGTCTATCATATAAATATAATTTTTATCTACGAGATAATAAACGATTTTTATTCGATATTTTGCTTTATATTTTATTATTCCCCAGTAGGCAGTCTAAATGGGCAATCAACGGTTTACAGTGGGCGTGTATATTAGGTTATATAATTGTCAACAAATAGCTATTGGAGATATTAGTCCAGCTCACCTTTGCGACGCATGATGAAGTCGTTTCGCGCTGATCCCTGGCCGAGGATCACGTCTTCCAACTTAGCCTTGATGTCTGTGGTCTTGCGGACGTTCTGTTGCGAGCACTTCAATATCTCCTTGCGACCCTGGGAAAAAAATGGCACATCATTATATTTATCTATAAAAATGATATGCTGTTCGTTGGTAAGTGCATCACTTGAGAACGGCGGAACCGATATGTTAATTGTCTTTTTTTTAAATTAGTCAGAATAAGGTTTTTAGTTAAAGAAAAATTGGAAAAGTTGTTCGGAAAAACAGAAAATTCGGGTGAGATGGAAAATGCTTTTTTTCTATAGGAATTTTGTACTAAATCAAGACCAGGAAGACAGGAGAACGTCTGTCCGTTCAGCTAGTTGATTAATAATAACTGATCGGATATCAGACTTTGTAATGACCTTTTGTGGCAAGGAGGATCTGTGGTCGTCTACGCACACTGGGCAGCCACCTTCGATACTAACATTGGTGACAGGCTCATCTTTCTAAGGCACGAGCGATACCCATGTGATGGCCTATGCCGACGCGACAGAATAAGAACCTTTTTTTCTTTGTACTTAGTGATAGGGCACTATTAATTTGCAGATGGTGGGGTTGAATAACTATTCATTCATCTAGTCAAATAGGGAGTGGCTTGATTCAGCAGTCATCCATCCGCTTGCCCACCCTGCTATCCAGCGAATCTGTGTTAGTTTTATATGAACACTAACCCTATACTCCTGGCACTTGAAGCACAGGTCGATGAGCGCCAGCAGAGAGTGCAGCTTGGCAGCGGAGAGCTCCGCCACGCAGGCCGATAGAGCTCCGCGCTCTGCCCACTTGAGCACCCACACCAAGCACATCAGGAGGTTGCGACTCGTCTCACTGTTGAATGGTGGACGACCGTTCTGGAAAGAAATTAACATTCTTAAAGAGTTGGAAGATGGCTGACATTAGTTACATAGTACTTGGAAATAATGGTGTCGAAATGGTTGGTATAATCTATGTTTAGCTTTACAAATTCTGTTTAGCAATATTTTTATTCCTGAATGGGTCAACCGCACCAAGGATATGCTTATTCAGTCTTCTTTAAGATTAATATAATAATTTTAGTTGGAATTACCTGATTATTTCATTATTCAGTTAGAAAATGTGATAAATTACCTGTTTAAAGTCACCTTCTGGAGATGAAGCGGTGTACAAATTGCTAAATTGTCCCATTTCACTGTCCAGCTGAAGTATTTCTGAAACCAAATAATATTAATAATATAGAATACTATATACTTTATATTCATAGTTCCAAAAATCATTAACTGACGAGATTCGGACACAATAACTATATATTACATATTCAAAGATTTTTATTTGAATTGTGCCTTTATAAGTACTTTCAAAAAGTCGGGATGCTAGTTGAAATTCAAATTCAAAATTCATTAATTCAAAATAGACTACTACTAGTGCTTTTTGAACGTCAAACATATTATATTATGGACAGAACTAATACGCCCGCCCTTGAAAGGTGGATAGACACTCTTGAAAATAATTTTTACCTAGAAAGTTTTTATGCATTCGACAAGGTTGAGAAAAATATCACACTACTTTTTGTTAGCCTGAATGACCGGCCTCCTTGTATTAGTACTAAAAACACTATGTTTCCTTTTATGAAAATATATATAATCGGATGAATCGTTTGTTTCTAGTCGTAGTTTTCAGATTTTTCTTACTTGATCAAGGCGCAAAACCGAAAGGCAGGGCACTGACTGTTAACAGTACCATTGGCGCGCGAGTCTTGAATGTGGTTTGAAACCCGATTGCCTAGCTCGATGTATTACGTTTTTACTTTCCTTATCGTGAGATTAAAACTCGGGAAGTCGGCAAGTACCTTTGTTAGTAGTGAATCCTCTGTACAACTGCGGGTGTGCGTCCATCACGATGCCCAATAGTGGTAGGTACAGCGACGCGACTCGGGCCTTCAGTTCGGGCGCTGACAGTCTTGGGTCTGCGTCGTGCGCTGTCAGCAGTGACAGCACGCCGTTGACTGCCGCACATTGCAGGACTGGGCTCCTGGAGGGTACACGAAATATGTGAAAAGGTAGACAGATAAAGATTCATGTATCATATAACAATTTGGAATAATTTTATGCTACAAATATAACACAAATATGGTCAGTCATAGACCGGTCAAAACTGTAAATTATACTAAAAAAAAGTTTGGAAGTCGATTTAAAACCTAGTTTATTAGTGTAGTTACTACTACTAGTAACATGGGAAAATTAAAGCGTCACCAATCGGATAAAATATCCGGAATCGTACTGTGAGAGTTTACAACGATTTTAACACATGTACGAATGTCATACATCAATCATCGGGCCTCGGCCCGCCAGGCTAACCACCTTGCCTGGTCGGAGGGTCCTCCTTTTTAATGGAGAAATACCATACTTCGTTCCTCCATAGTTAGCTTGGAAGAAGAGCCAAAGCCCAGGAAGCTGGTTACACTTATAAGTTGGATCATGGTGGTCGGATCATGTTTTCGTTTTTTTTTGTGCCTTCTCACTCCTTTTCGGAGTATGGCGTAATAATATCAAGAGTAGTGTATAACTGACTGCAGGTCCAGCGCGTTGGTGAGCTCGGTGAGCAGCAGGCCGGCCAGGTAGTGTCGCGAGCGGAACTCGTGTCCCAGCGCGTGCGGCGGCGGCGCGCTGGACTGCGAGCCCAGAGTATGGCGTAATAATATCAAGAGTAGTGTATAACTGACTGCAGGTCCAGCGCGTTGGTGAGCTCGGTGAGCAGCAGGCCGGCCAGGTAGTGTCGCGAGCGGAACTCGTGTCCCAGCGCGTGCGGCGGCGGCGCGCTGGACTGCGAGCCCAGAGTATGGCGTAATAATATCAAGAGTAGTGTATAACTGACTGCAGGTCCAGCGCGTTGGTGAGCTCGGTGAGCAGCAGGCCGGCCAGGTAGTGTCGCGAGCGGAACTCGTGTCCCAGCGCGTGCGGCGGCGGCGCGCTGGACTGCGAGCCCAGAGTATGGCGTAATAATATCAAGAGTAGTGTATAACTGACTGCAGGTCCAGCGCGTTGGTGAGCTCGGTGAGCAGCAGGCCGGCCAGGTAGTGTCGCGAGCGGAACTCGTGTCCCAGCGCGTGCGGCGGCGGCGCGCTGGACTGCGAGCCCAGAGTATGGCGTAATAATATCAAGAGTAGTGTATAACTGACTGCAGGTCCAGCGCGTTGGTGAGCTCGGTGAGCAGCAGGCCGGCCAGGTAGTGTCGCGAGCGGAACTCGTGTCCCAGCGCGTGCGGCGGCGGCGCGCTGGACTGCGAGCCCAGAGTATGGCGTAATAATATCAAGAGTAGTGTATAACTGACTGCAGGTCCAGCGCGTTGGTGAGCTCGGTGAGCAGCAGGCCGGCCAGGTAGTGTCGCGAGCGGAACTCGTGTCCCAGCGCGTGCGGCGGCGGCGCGCTGGACTGCGAGCCCAGAGTATGGCGTAATAATATCAAGAGTAGTGTATAACTGACTGCAGGTCCAGCGCGTTGGTGAGCTCGGTGAGCAGCAGGCCGGCCAGGTAGTGTCGCGAGCGGAACTCGTGTCCCAGCGCGTGCGGCGGCGGCGCGCTGGACTGCGAGCCCAGAGTATGGCGTAATAATATCAAGAGTAGTGTATAACTGACTGCAGGTCCAGCGCGTTGGTGAGCTCGGTGAGCAGCAGGCCGGCCAGGTAGTGTCGCGAGCGGAACTCGTGTCCCAGCGCGTGCGGCGGCGGCGCGCTGGACTGCGAGCCCAGCGACTGCCAGGACGCGGCCGGCGACACGCCCGCGCACGCCGGCGCCGGCAGGCACAGCGACACGTAGTGCTCGTGCGAGCTGATGATGCGCAGGAACGCCAGCTGCAGCACACGACACATGTTGCATGTTTAATCTGACATCGGTTCAATACGTCACCTTGGACTGACAAGATTCACGCCCCAAAACAAAATCTAGATATTGTGATCCGACTTAGACATCAATCATACCAAGATCACAAATTGAACTGATATCAGATTGGACGTCTAATTACGCCAATCAAGTCATACCAACAATACTCATTCAGGCATCAACATTAACATGACAACAACATTTCTACAAATCGAAATAAAAATTTCTTCAAATTAAAAAAAAAGTTAATGACCTCCGCTAAACATTTCGCCAGTTTATCAATTTGTCTCCTCATGATCGCTTGAGTGTACTGCTGTATACAACGTTATTTTTAGCCCCCGACCCAAAAAAGCAGGGGTGTTATAAGTTTAACGAGTGTATCTGTGTGTCTGTCTGTGGAATTGTAGATCCTAAATGGATGGACCAAATTTGATTTAGTTTTTTTTTTGTTTGAAGACCATCAACTCTTTTCTTATTGTTGAAGGTTTGTGAGCAATTTCTACTGGTCTGATCGGTTTGAAATTTAGTATCCCGTGACTTCAATGATATTACAATAACATGGTAATCTAGACCTGATGCTGCAGCATCATCTGGAATCAGCCATAACCCAACTCCTCACCAACTTACAGCAGAAGTATCGTGTTTAGGCTGATTGGAATGGTCTCAATGAATAGGTACATAGATATAGATAGATAGATGATGATCAGGGTCTGATGATGTATCAGGAAAGAGTATTGACGAGACTTCTCACGTAGTGCACGTAGTTTTAATTCACTACCGCGGGATCTCGACATCGACCTTTTTTGCACAAAATCGAACGTGGTAAGGCGACGTTTGGCAAAATTGTTCTTTTGTGAATGAACATTTTTAATTTTAGTTAATTTGTGAATAATGTAACTGGCTAGCAATTACACTCAAACTGAAGGTACCTATGGAATAAAGACTGTAACTGTATGATACCTACATATGTATAAGTATTAAACTTGTAATTATCGGTAGGTTGAAATTATCTGTGGAGGCTTGTTATTGGCAATTTAAGTTTTATAATATGTTACCTATAATTATTGTGATTAGTCCGTAAGCCTTCTCTAAGAATAAATAAATAAAAATAAAAAATAAACTGGTGAGGGATTCTAAACTACATTCACTCATTCAATCGATAAGTAATATTGGTATACGATGTAGTACCGTTTGTGGCGAATTAATGTATGAATGTGTAAAGTGAATGAAAGAATGGATGAGTGAATGAATATACATGATTTGATATGGTAATGCACGGTGGGGTACAGTATGGTCTACGACCGCGGGAGGTGATTAAATGGGCTAATTAGATCATAATTGACAGGTATGGAATAAGAGGCAATGCATATGAACTGATCAAATCGTATCTCACAAATCGGAAACAATTCACATGTATTAATAGCATCTGCCCCCATTCAAAATCAGAAATAATATACACATCTAAACCTCGAGAATGCTTATTTGGGGTACCGCAAGGCAGTGTACTTGCACCATTATTATTTAATATATATATTAATGACATGCCTAAAACTATTGACAATCCAATGATTTTATTCGCTGACGATAGCACAATATTATTTAGCGGTAAAAATGATGACATATTCGAAAAAACAATCAACCAAAATCTAAAAGATATAATAACCTGGCTGACCCAAAATAACTTAAAAATAAATTTAGAAAAAACGAATTACATATCATTTGAACAGAGAACAAACAATAAAAAACTAAACATTCGATACGGTGACAAAATTATTAATGAAACTGAACATACTAAATTCTTAGGAATCTGGATAGATAAAAGCATTAACTGGAAGATACATATCGAAAATGTATGCAAAAAACTACACCAATTCTCCTACGCTCTTTATAATTTAAGAAAAATTGCAAACCGAGTGACGCTTTTAATAGCATACCACGGATATGTCTCATCGATATTGCGTTTCGGACTCATATTTTGGGGAAACTCTACGGACGTAGAAATGGCATTCAAAGCGCAGAAAAAATGTGTAAGGGCAATATGCGGCATACAAAGTACAGAAAGCTGCGAACTACATTTTAAAAAGCTACAGATACTCACACTTCCCTGTCTCTACGTATACGAAGTAGCAAAGTACGTAAAAGTAAACTTGCACTTATATAACCATCCAAATAGCACTCGTCACAAACAAAAAATATGCCCAAGACAGCACAAAAAAGCCGTTTTCAACAAAAATATTTTAGGTATGGCGCCCAAAATATATAATAAATTACCGAAACATATCGTAGATATAGATTCATTAGATAAATATAAAAAACGTCTACATGCATTTCTAGTAACAAAATGCTATTACTCTATTGATGAATATTTAAATGACAGATGCTAGACCTATTATGTATATCCGATTTATTTAATAAGCAAAAATGAAACCTGGGTTAAATGAACAAATTATAATAGCTTTCCCTAAACATGTGACATATGAAACTACTATTTTATCCACTTATAATGAATTACTGTAATCTTATGAAATTACTATACTAACCTTACTAATTAGATGATAATTAATACATATTTGAACAAATCACTGTAACTTTTGACTTACCTACTTAACGTAAACTAATATTGTACAATTTCTTTATCTCATTAATGTATTGTGTAATTGTAATGAATTCTACAAAACCAATTATTTGTATTTCTCATATATGTATGTGAATTTGAATTTGTACGCTCTAATGCAAAACATAGCTGGACACGCTAAACTAATCATCAACATCCCATGTACTTACCTATGTTTACAAATAAACAAATTTGATTTGATTTTGATTTGAAGTATTGAATACTAATTATTATAATAATTTTTGTAATTTTGCTAAAGCCAATCTATCATAAGTGTCGATCGTAGCATGTTTAAAAAGCATTGAATGAAACTTAAATTTACTACTCTACTTAATGTGGGTACCTATTGGCCCTTTAAGATAAGTTAACATAAATAGTACTGCAGCAGCGGCGTGCACAGAGGTTTTAGACAGGGTAGGCAGAAAATTTTAAAAGCTTACTTACTTAAAAATACCCTACTGCATGTTGGTTTCACTTCGTCGTCTTGTCGATTAAATAATGATGTATGTGATTTGCCACCACAAATATCTTATAATAAATATTTATATGAGTTATGTAGGGTAGGCAGTGTCTTTTTTACTTTATGAACCGCACGCCACTGAGTACTAGTAATATATCCAAGCTTCGTCACGTCGGGGGACCCATAAGTAAATAAAATATACAGAATACTACTAAAAATTATAAAGTCGGTATGAAATTTAATTATGAGGAAGCTGCCTAGGCAACGAAGGTAAATATCAAAACAACAATATCAAATCGTCGACTCTAAGTCTTAATTTATTTATTCCGAAAAATTCACAATGTAGACTCAATCGTCAACACCGTGTGCCCTCATGCGATGCAGCGGTCCCCCGATTGTAATAATTTTTATACCATATTATATTTCGTCCAAATCATATTTAAAAATTATTTAACTGACTGAAATTTCATCCGAGCGTGCCGTTGGCGCATGGCTAAACACGTGACACAGCGGCATGCGCCAGGGCACTCACTCTACTACCGCCTAGTCGCCAAGAAGCTAGGGATGACCATGTTTATGGGTGGGCAACGAGCCAACATAACAAGCTTTTAACTTTGCAAGTTCTCATTATACATTTTTTATTTTTTTATACAGACTATATTACTACTATATAAAAAATATTTGACACGTGTTTCGGCTTTCGTATATACTAAAAATAATGACAACATTATACATATATGTATTCAATGTTACGGACATAACAAAATGTGTTTTTCAGCTGTAAAAGCAATGGCAATATATACGACAATAGGCTCGCCCTCTAGGACATTACTAAGGATTAAAAAACGGCATCGGTGAAACGTGGCTGTACAAATAGTACACCTCTGTAACATCCGTAACCCTTCGGGAAATACAAGCGTATAGGCGCTAAGTTTTTTTTTATTTTATTTATTAAAATGGAAAAACCAACAGCAGCAACATAAAGAGAGGAGAAAATGACAGAACACAGATTCAGATTCAGTCACTGCAAGATGGCGGCGCGTAGACAGAGTCACGTTAAGGGAGGTGATTGTAAAGAAGCGCAGTCTTGTGCGAGCATCGAACGGATACACTTCTCCAACATGAAACTGTCAGTTTGCCCAGAGTTAGAAAATAGTTAGTTTTTTATTTTGTACCGAGTGAATTACCTATAACTGTTATTTGTATTGTGAAAGTGAAATACTACCTGATTTACATTGGAACTGTGATTTTATTGTAATCCTGCGTTATAAACCCTGTACCACCGAATTGAGATAATGACAACCATCGCTCACGCCGACATATATATTTTTACACTGTTCCTTAACCAGTTTAATGAGTTAGTTAAAGAGAAAATATTCTTCAAAGTTCCAGATCAGCTTCATAAAGAAATGTTCTATGTTATGCTATGATATAAAAAAGTGGTCGCACTGTACCTTGTAGTGCACTAGAGGCACAGCGTCGGGTAAGGAAGCTATCTTGGCACACATCTGCTTGTAGTAGGTTCGGATCAGGTTGAACACGTAGCCGCGGTCCATCACGCTCAGTAGCTCGAACAGGAAGAACGCGAGGCTGTTGTTCAGGCTCTGGGTGAGGCGACTGTCTTTGCCGTATCTGTGACAAAAAATTCGTGTAATTTAGGGAAAAATGTTAGCCTTTTCCCCAAGTAATGGGCCTTAGGAAGACCACACAACAAATCTTAACATGCATGTAGTATACAGACAATTGAATTAGCAGATGTGTAGGTCTAAATGTGTGTAACATTTAACGCACACATCTGGAAATACCTAATAGATACGTCAAAAAAATCAGACGGGTACCGTCCTAATTTTGTTATTCTTTATCGTCTTATGAAAATATATATATAAGCGAGAAAGGGATGCACAACTTGTTCAACGACTAAATACTTCTGTAAGTTGACGTTTAAGGGTGAGCTGGACGACCAAAAAAATGTCCTAATTTGAGCCATGATACCTGGAGATGATCTCGGTGGTGACGTTGTTGACGAGCGTGGTGACGTCATCAGTGAACTGGTCGGGGAAGCGCGCCTTGCGGCTGGCCTCGTGCGCGCCGCTCCAGTACAGGTACTCCACCATCGACTTCACCATCAGCTCGAACAGGGACCTGCACACAACGATCCTTATTCAAATGCAGGATTCATTCCTATTTTTTTAGACCTATTCACCGTAATTGGTAATTTGAAATGGAATTAAGTGTATTCTTTCTAGAGACTTGACATCGACAAGATTCGAGTGATTGGTACATAGGTTAATTTTAGTGAAGTCTATGTTTAGATACAAAATGAATAGACAAAGATTGCTATAACTGACCAAGAGTTCTGCATGGCGAGGTCCCTGGTGGCTCCGCTGGCGACCACCCACTGCAGCGCCAGCTCCTCGTGAAGAATCTTACACGAGCCGTCTGTCATCACTGTCAATAAAATATTATTTTACATGTAATAACAATTAATTAGAGACATTCAAAACGAAGGTAGTAGCCATTGCTCCACCCACAAATACAAGGCTATAGAATTGGACAGTCAACAATAAGAGACTAATTAATGCTCTTAAGTCTAAATGAGATTGGAACAAATGGACGTGTCATAAAAAAAAATTCAGGTCTTTAGGTCTTCTGGAATAAAATGTAAGCGAAAAACGTAAAAAATGTCTTTTCTTTAGAGCATCTAGCAATCTACTGTACATATTCTCACCAGATCTGACGAGCACTACACAGCTGCATGGCTCGATAGCCATTCAATTTACCAGTTCAAATATTCAAAGTCAATAACGGACAACACTATCACTTGTGCTCACTTACTTGGTGAGTTTCACCTGCTTTTTTATATACAAGACATTGCACCACACTACATACATGTCACATGCACACACACCGAGACAAGAACAAACTACGTGTAGATCTAACTATACTCGGTTTGTTTAGGTACTTAAATAAAGGTAAACAATCTTGATGTGTCTTTTTACACAAACATATTAAACAAATAAACTACTGCTTAAACTAGTGGTTCAATTGATGTGGTAATCGTTATTGTTGTTTTACATTGGTTTTTAGTCGCGTTTTATTTTTAAACTGAGTTTTTAAACAAAAAATATTAAAAAGACACATCAAGATTGTTTACCTTTAGTTAAATACCTAAACAAAATGAGTATAATTGAGTTTTGTTTTTACTTTCGAGAACTTTTCCCTCTACTAATATTTCTCGTGTATCGTGGCTGCACCTGATATGCAAGCACAATTGTTTGTTCCGGCCGGGAACTGAGCCCGCGACACGAAGCACAGAAAGTTCGCGCGTCGTTTTACTCCAGTGTCTACCAATGAACTATAAGAGGCTGATTATATAGACCAAATGTTTAACTATAACATACCTGCTGGCGGTAGAGGCAGTCCAATGTCTCTGTCTGTGAGCGAGGGTCGCGGGATGGTACATTGATACTGTATGTAGGTGCTGATGAGGCTGCTGCGACCATGGTTGTCGCAGGTCGCACCTTCATTCATATTCTGAAAGCAAAGTCATATTAAAGCAATGTTGAAAGGAGGACAAGTATTTTATGAGCTATTTCAATAATGGACGGTTGAAAATATTGTCAGTGTGTCTGAAGTATTGTGCCCCTGCCTATGAAGCCTTCTTGTGCTACCTTCCGCCTGTGGGTGGGGGGGGGGGGGAGGGGGGGGGGGTGCCGGACTCACCACGGTGGTCCGCCTCGACACCATATGGTGGGCCTCGGGAACTCTTAGAAGACCGCACCGAAGCCCACCACGGTGTCATGCCGAATGGCACTTCCCGCAGCCTCGTTGGCCTAGTAGTCGCAAGTGCGACTGTTGAGCGTGAGGTTTGGGATTCGTCTCCCAGGTCGGGAAAAGTGTTATTGAGTTTCTTCTGTATGGAAATTCTAAGTAACAGCACGGAGTCTGGAATAGGCTATAGCAATTTAGATTTTTTGAATTTGGATGTTACACCCATTTCAATTATTATAAAGTACTAGCTGCCCGCCCCGGCTTCGCACGGGTGCACTAACGAAGAAAATGACAATAAATCTTCCCTTTACAGTACGACCATGTAATGAAATAAAATGACAATTAAATAATTTCGACGATAATTTATATGGAGATTTTTTAACCCAAAATTTTCACATTACCGTACAATTTTTCAATTACAAACACAACAAAAAAAGAATGAGCCAAATAGGTGCAGCCGTTCTGAAGCCGAAGTTATTCGTTTACATTTTTGGCAATTATTTTTATTTATATAGATATGTAGATTTTGATTGACTACTAACGATCGTGTTTTAAGTAATTGTCGTTATGTAGTCACCACTCTGTATAAGCTCGTAAGTATACTGTTCTGTAGCTACACTCGTCACTCACAGATATATCAGTAAAGAGATGCGCGAGGCAGGTGAACACGTCCTGCGCGATGTTGAGCGTGTGTCCTGCCAGCGCGGGCGGCGCCACCAGCAGGTGCAGCAGCTTGTCCAGCACCACGGGCAGGTACCGGGCTAGTACCTCCACGTTCGCAGTCGGCAGATCCGTAATACTGAAACAAAAGATAAAACGACAATTTAAAACAAGAAATATGCTATGAACGCTTAATCGCTGCAGACAGTACCCCTGCAAATAGAGAATGCGAGACTCCTCCCGCACTAAATGTGATTGCGGAGCACCCGTTCAGTTTAAGCCCCATTTGATCACGTGTTCCTTGAGCTATCTACCACCTGCACAAGGCCCGATCTCAACAAAGACACGGGAATGCTGTAGAAATCGCAAAAAAAATATGTGGGTACAGTGGAAAACACTGACACGAAAGAACACTCGGCGAGACGACAGGGCGCGCCTTACTGACATTTCTGTAGGGCAAGTCAAAGATGCTCCCGTAGACCTCACTCGCCCCTATCTGACCACTCACTATGATCACAAACTCCGCGTATAATACAAGTAATTAAAATTGAGTTGTTGAAAAACACTGTCCCGTAGCTATAATTAGGAATCAACAACCATTTCCTAAGAGACATATTTTTTCTATATCAGGTTATATTTTGAACAGCGCATGTTGGATGCAGGACGCATTCTCCTTACGTCGCACATCCAAGTACCTAACAATAACACAGAAGGGATAAGCAGAGGTGTACTTTTCTGCATGCACATTTTGCTGATATCGTTACAGAGTCCCCTTGGTATTTACCAGGTAGAATTATATATTCCGGGTAGCAGTAAATTATTGAACAGAAAAAGACGATATTAAGAATTGCCCTACCCGGGAATCGAACCGCTTCAGACCACAAGTCCAATTAAAAAACCGTATCATTGTAAATTGTTATTTTGAAAAGAGTAACTCGGAGGAGTTTCTTGCCGGTCTCTTCTCCATAGGACAAACCCATTTTGCATCTTGACTCTCAACGTTTAAAAGTGCTTACAAAAATATTTTAAATAAAAGCTTTGGATTTTAAAAAGTTGGTATAAACTTACCTAGCACGTAGTTCAGACTCCATGTTAGCGAGTCCAATGCGCGGTGGAATGTTCCCTTCCTGCACCGCCTCGCACGCCATAGCGAAACGTTCTATGTACCCGTCCTGGAACCAAACCGGAACATTAGCTACTGAGAGAAACTTCAAAGATATAGTCAGTAAATGTTAACTAAATTAATCAAAAACCGTACTATATTATGTAGATACTTAAAATAATATCCTTCTTATTAATAAACGCCAATTGGTTATTCAACATTTAACTGTTTTAATATTTACACCGGTCACTATGTCCTCAATCCATGGAGTTTCTTGCCGCTCTCTTTTCTATAAAACAAACCCACTTTTTGGAAACATTAAACTAATACTACTGGTCGCTCAGTGATCGAAATTCGACCGTACACTGAATATAAAATAAATGCTTTTTTATATATTTTGTATATCATGGATTGAACAATGAATGATTTTGATGAATTTATTTATGTATTTGTAACACATATTACATATAATTTTAGCTATCTGGACTTATTCTATGTATAAACATTAACTTTGCTAAATCTCACTCCTTTCTTTTCACGTATCAATATATAGATGACGACGTTTTATAAGTGACAGTAAAGGCTCAATTTATTGACTATGAAATGCTATGGCCTACAAAAATATAGTACATTTTTGGGAAAATCCTGCCGCTACCGAACTTTGAACTTTACCTTCAAGATAGTTAAAGCTTGACATTAAATAGACTCACCAGCGGATGCACAGTAGTATGCGCGTCAAGCGTGATGCTGAATATAGGCTTGTGGTTGTCGATCCAGCGGGTCCCCGGCAGCAGGACATCGGGGAATATGTACGAGTAGTTGGCAGGAGGTTCCTCCTGCATCACCGGCAGATTGAACTCCCCGCAGGTTAGCTTGCCGTTACGACAAAGTGGAATCCACTGGGGACAACAAGTGACGTCAGAGATGTGGTTATTTGAAATATATATATGTCGTTTTGTTGACGGATTTCAAACCACTGTGGTCACATATTCAGCTTGTATCTTGGATTTCATTAGCTAAGATTACCGTCGCCTATGGACACACGCAACACCGGAGGAGTCACAAGTGCGTTTCCGGCCTTTTAAAAAGTCAGATGATGATGATTTTGACCATCAAACATTTAAATAATTTAATAATACAATGCGATAGTACGGTAAAAAAGCAACACATGCATATGTTGCTTTTTTACCGTCGTTGTGGACGCCCCTTTATTAACCTAGACTGTAGTAGGTATACCTAATTATATAACCAATATCGCCACCAGCGGCGTGCACAGAGTTTTTAGACAGGGTAGGTAGAAAATTTTAAAAGCTTACTTAACAATAATACCTCCTGCATGTTGATATTGGTTCGTCTTGTCGATTAAATACTGATGTATGTGATTTGTCACCTCAAATATCTTATAATAAATATACGTATTAATCTGAGTTATGTATGCCACTGGTCGCAACCCATCGGGTTCAGTTTAGCTAAAAAGATGAAGCACTTTAAGAGGAGTAGAATTACGAACACACGAACACCGAAATTTTATATACAAAGATATCTTACAGAGTAACCGACGGGAGTCTCCAGATTCTTCTCCTGGTCAGGCGCGACCGGCTTCCTCTGACACGACACGTGTAAGAACGTGAACAGCAAGTGATGCTGGTCGCCCAAGTCCGCGGGTAGCTTGATCTTTATCTCGTCGTACAGTGATGGATTTCTGGGCACGAGAACAATAATGATAGGTAGACACGCATCAACATGTTGGTGATTATATTATAATTGTGTGTTGTTGTTTAAATAAATATACTCCAGACATATGCATAATATACTCAGTGTTCTTTTAGAATCTCTGTCTCTTCAAAAATTTTCGTTATTAAATAAAATTATTTCTTTTGAAAGCAAAACCTGTACGTATTTTGTTAACAATTAAATATACCTACTTATATAACATTGGATGTTGCAAGGATTGAAAAGAGTCGCGTAGTAGATAAAAAAGGTTGAGATATTGCCGTCCCGCTTGCACAGTTGCGGTGAATGGGCGGAACAGCACTATACATTAAGGCGAGCAACTGAGACAAGTATGTCGGATTATTATGGGAAAGTCTTATTATTCCGAAACCACCATTTACAAAGAAAAGACATAATAAAACCGTATGTATGTAAACGTCTATGTGGATTGCATGAAGTGTATTGTTGTTGATGGTGGTATAGGATTTCAGAGCAATGAAAAACTGACTTCGATGGAGATGAAGATATAATTACTTGACACACGAATCGAAACAAAAATATATATAGATTATAAAAAAAAAAAAATACGAACTGTCACAATCAATTTGACATTTATATTACACTAGCTTTTACCCGCGGCTTTCGCTCGCGTTAATTTAGAATTTGACAATCAATTCGGGTTTTACTCTGCTTGCGAAAGACACGTGGCACCATCTATTATCATAAGAACGTTATTGTTGTTTTCCTCGGTAACAGTACTTTTTTCGGGATGGAAGGTACCCTACGTCCATTTCTGTACACCTGATAACGTATATGCAAAATTTCAGGATGATTGGTTCTGTGGTTGAGGCGTGAAAAGGTAACAAACCAACTTACTTTCGCATTTATAATACTACTAGTTAGGAAGTTAGGATAATGTTGACAACAATCTAACTTAAATAAATGTTTACGTACTTGTTATGGTATAGCACGGTGGTATACGCTTCGTTGGTGAACTCCGGACAGGAGCTTCGTCCGAATATGGCTGGCAGCGCTGACTCTTCATTCTCGCCAGACATAAGCTGTATTCGTACCTGTTCGTAAAATTAACAAGTCACTTAGAGTTGGTTTGCAAGAAACGTCTCAGACTCGCTAGAAATCAGTCACTTAGGCAACTGTTATCAGTGTCTTATAATCTGCCTAATCTTTGCCCAATAGGGAATATGCATGAAAAAATATTTGTATTCTAACCAGTTAATCGAAAAATATACATAAATATCATACCATTAGTGAAATCATAATCAAAATTGATCGAAAAACAAACGAGATATAACCAATTTAAATGAATATTGCTGTCTTTTTCGCAAAAAACGCTGTTTTCTATGGCAGTTCTATGGACGTGATGTTATTTGACGTCAGATGACACGTCGGACCTCTCTTTGTAATTCGTCGCTTCAATGCTTTATAACTTTATCGCTGATAAAGATATTTTAAAAATTCTTTCACCATTATTTACTAGTGATTATAAATATTTTATTGAGCAAATAAAAAAATACATGCATATTTCCTATTATGTTGGGGTCGGTTCCCAGTCTAACCAGTTAAGGCTTAACATCAGTATTTTACACGGAGCAACCACATCTGACCTCCGCCATTTAATTACTAGAAGATATTGATACTCTAAGGTTAGATTAGTTGTTAGAGTCTCTAGGCTGTTGACACCCGTAACTATTGCCATAGGTTTCCGTATGATACCGAGAACAACTGCTTAACGTGATTTCTGAGGCACAGAGGAGTCTCAATGTTTGAAGAACGGTCATCCATCCAAGGACTGATCGTAACAACTATTGGCTAAACTGCGCGGTAGCTACGGAGCCCATCAACAGACATAGGGGACTAATTCCCGGCAATTTTGACGTTTGAACTGATGGACTCACAGTAATGTTCCTGGCGGAGCCGGTCCGCGAGGTGTAGGCGTTGAGGTTGATCTCCTTGACGGCCAGGTACAGCAGGTTGCGGTACTGGTAGTGCGGCACCGCGGGCGGCTGGCTCGGGAACGGCAGGACCTCCTTGCACGGACGCACGTTGTCATCTGGACATGAAGGTATAATGGTCAATACAAGATTATAACATAAATTCTTTTACACCGCTATTTTTTTAATCACTAGATTTTTTTTTCATGTTCATTTTTTTCTAAATTTATTTGTAATGGTACGCGCAGGCTTCTGAATTTGACTGATAATAATAATTACATGGAACGGTTGTAGTATCCTCCCTGACGACACGGTTGGCGCAGTGGCTAAGCTATTAGCTTTTTGCGTTACATGTCGCGGGTTCGATCCCGGCACTGAACAAATATTTGTATGATCTACAGATAGTTGTTTCGGGTCTGGGTGTGTGTGTATGTGACATGTATGTTTGTAAATTGTACCCACGACACAGGAGAAATCCTACAAAGTGGGGCAAAGTAAAAATAAAAATAACAATGTCAATCTACTAAAAAGACAGTTCAATTGTACTGCATCTATTTTAGTATAATTTTACAAATATAAAAATACGTCATCTAAAATAAAATTTAATTTTGATTTTATGTACGTTTTAATTAAATTACACTATCTTACAAAAAAATCATGAATATCTTCACAGTACGACAAATCTATGTTCGCATCTTTTAATGAAAATGAACTCTTATCTCACCTCCATAAGGATGTAATTTCGCGAGCTCTGGTGTCAGACCATTCTTTATTTCATCAGGACATGGGGAGACTTCAATCTTCAGAGTACCAGGAATGCACTTGAGTTTCTTTGGAGCTGAGCTGGGTCTTTTGATCTCTGCCAAGAACTTGTATAAATCCTCGTCACGGAGTTTGTCAGTTTCCTACGTAATAAAAAAGGATAAGAATACGGTAGTTGACTACTAGTTATCTGAGTAACTTTTTATAAACTGTCAAAAACGACGTTTTGTTCTAGCGTGACGTCATAGTTTTTCATTGCCATTGACATACTATATATTGAGTTTTTAGAAACAAACCTATTTTCGAAACAAGATTTCAGAATTTAGTTTTGATGCAGTCAACTAGCCTATTTCCGGATTAAGCATAGATTTAATCATTTATATTATTGGCGTATGAAGAGCACTCTTGGATTCCATTGCAGATACCAGAAATCTTTCATATGTGCTGAAGGGTTTGGCCAAATCTTCGTCTTTCATATATTATGTTGGATCATTTTAGTTCTGCAAAGTATATTGCCAATCGGCGGCGTGCACAGAGTTTTTAGACAGGGTAGGCAGAAATTTTTAAAAGCTTACTTACCATTAATACCTATTTTACTACATGTTGGAATTGGTTCGTCGTCTTGTCAATTAAATAATGTATGTATGTGTGTATGTGATTTGCCACCTCAAATATTTTATAATAAATATTTATCTGAGTTATGTGGGGTAGGCAGTGTCTTTTTGATTTAATGCACCGCAAGCCACTGTTACCAGTGTTAGGCCTTGGAAGACTCACAAGCACTTTTCAATTTTACTGTGGTTCACAGAACCCTTATATATATGCTGAAGGCGGCCATCACGTGGGTTTGGCCAATCCTTCGGTTGTACAAGCCGTTACTCACCATGAATACCTTATTAATAACTGGCTTCCGCTCGCGGCTTCGCCCGCGTGGTTTACGAGCCCGTACATTTTCCCGGGATAAAAAGTAGCCTATGTGCTATTCCAGATTATAATATATCTCTGTGCCAAATTTCATCCAGATCCGTTCAGCCGTTCTGGTGTGAAGGAGTAACAAACATCCATCCATCCTTCCTCACAAACTTTCACATTTATAATATTAGTAGGCAGTAGGATAAGATTTTATATCGATAATAATTATGGATTTCGAAATGAAACAATGTCCAAGACAATATAGACCTAAATTCTATCCGGAAAAGAGCTATTGCGGCAACATTGCTTTTCAGTTAATTTATTCTTTTATCCCTAAAGTAAATTCTATCTAATCTCAGCATAAACTGACCTGTTTAAAGAAGCTAGTGACAGTGATAACAATAGGCTTGAAAGTGTCCAGCTGGTTCGCTAGATCGTCCGCGTGATGCGTAGGCGCACGTCGTTCTATGGAGCCCTTGCGGGTGAGCGAGCCGCCCACCTCGCCTGCACGACGACGGAGCTGCTCCAGGCTGCTGGATGACGCCTTGCGGTCTGAGGGGAGGTGATTATTTATGAAAGTGAGATTAAATAATAGGACGATTAATTTGAGATTTTGTGAATCCAGATGTAAAGAAAAAAATGAGTCTTATTAAAATTAGAGATTAAATAATTATAATTACTTGATCATAACAACTGATGTTTTATGAACGCTTCGTAAATTATTAAACTCATAATTATCACTGAATGAAAATAGGTGACAATTGATTTGAGAAAAATGTTAGTTATTAGAAGTTTGTTACATAATTATCTGAATTTAGTTTCATAACAATGTATAAATTAATATTATATATTTAATTCCGAGTTAAAAAGAATAACCATGGAGTTTCTTGCCCGTTCTTCTCCATTGGAAATCAACACTTTGGAACGTGGCAACTAGAGTCTGACTATTCATAAGTGCCTGTAAATGGTTTACATGAATAAAAATATATTTGAATTTTGAATTTGAATTTAACAGTTTTGCTACTCGTTAACGATTTGTTGCATTAAAAAAAAGTATACGGTATTTTATAGCTGTTTATACAACTAAGAAAATGTTTTCTAAAATTCAACCTCTAATAGGCTGAAATGGGATTTCAATATGGAAAATCATACTATGCAGATGACAGTCGCAGGCGCAGCTATTAAAAATAATATAAGCACGTTGATCTGGGAATGTGGTGATGATGTAATTTTGTCACAAGCTAAGAGCCGATTGAGAAAAACCAATTACCAGATGTCGCTTCTGCGAGTTCCCAGGTCAGCGTGGAATTGAACACAAATTAGGATTATTTTTTTGTGAATATTTCAAGTGCTTACCTGTTGCCATTATTGATATCGAGCACAAAAATCACGTTTTTTGTATGGGAGCCCCCTTAATTTTTTTTTTATTAAGTGACAATAAACAGCTACAATATATGTTTACATACAATATAAAATTAAATTAAATTAAATATAGTATTAGTTGTTTTTACAATATTATAGCCCACTATATTATCCACATATTAACTAAACAAATATATGGCTAACAGTGCCACTAAAACGTATTACATGAAATTATAATTTTAAAATTATTTGATTACATTTTTTTCATAAATTACACAAATTAATATAAATATAAATATAATGGGACTAACATACATTCAATGTTTTATTCACAGATAGACATTCAATAACATTCCGTCTGAATTTTGATTTAGAGCATACAAAAATATCAATATCGATAAAATTTCTATTATATGATTCGACTATTCTATAGTTTTTAGTATTTGTTGTTATAGCGGCAACAGAAATACATGAAAATTTCAATTGTCTAGGTATCGCGGTTCTTGAGATACAGCCTGGTGACAGACAGACGGACGGACAGACAGCGAAGTCTTAGTAATTGGGTCCTGTTTTTACTCGTTGGGTACGGAACCCTAAAAATCACATCAACAAAAATGTAATGAACAATTTAAAATATATATCACTACCTCTATTATGAATTTATGAGTTAACAAGTCTACTCGCTAACTACAATCGAATATTCTTTTCATAGCAATCGATAATCACTAGCGAGTATAAAACTCTTGAGGTACAAAGTACAATTAAATACGTGAATGATATGCGTAGATATCTCAAAATTTATATAAACTACGTGCACGCGCATTTGAGTGAATTTATATTGAAAACGAGACTGTTTTCATACATGTTAATTAATTTTTTAGACTCTATAACAAGAACTTACTCTCTACATTCTGGTAATATAGTGTATGCTAACTGAAAATGACGATATAATACGAATACGTTAACAGTATTATACTATAATAAAATAAACTCATTCATAGGTCTTGCTTTGCAGTTTGTTAGCAATCTGCTGGTTAAACATTACTCCTCTTTGTGAAGGTCTGCGTACTCACCCAAGCTGTTAGTGTTGACAGCACAGAGGCTGTCCTTGTCCTGGTCTCTGTCCAGGCTGTTGGAGCCGCTCAGTATGTTGAGTAGCGACACGGCGCTCCACGCCAGCGGCATGCGGTACTTGCCGAGCCGAGAGCACGCTGCGGCCGCGCCTGCGCGGACTTTCTCGCGATTCTAGAGTAAATAATTGTTTGTTTTTTTTCAATGAGAAATTCTTTTTTGTATTATAACTTACATTTAAAAAAAAAAATCTCTCTCCATCACCTCGATTATAAAGATTTCTTCGATAATTCAATAATCGATTCTACAAAAAAAAAAATGACAGCTGACCGTTAGGTCCTGCGCTCGATACTGGAGTCGGGTTTTTCAGCATAGAAATTCCCAGGAGCACGGGATATAGAACTGTGCCCGGCAGATGGCAATAGGATCGCCCACTATTACAAGGGACTCAATTACTGCCTAACTCTATGAGAAGTAAGGCGTAATGCTATGTGAAACAACTAGAACCAACCTTATCATCCTTAATATACGGCTCCACACACTCATTCACGTCTCCCTGAAGCACCTTCTCCACTCTGACAACTAAGAACATATCGGGCGAAGGGTTAAGCAGGTCGAACACGGCACTGCGGCTGAGCGTCGACAGGTCCGCGTGGGGCACGTGGGAGGACAGCATCTGTTTCGTGCACTCCGAGTTCAGGTTGAAATAGAAGTTTTCTGACACTTTCTTTTTTTCCTTCGCGTCGTAAACCGCCATTGAAGCGAAGAGAGGCTCCACGTCCAGCTCTAGCCTAGGAGTAAGAGAATATTTGATTTGATTGTAGCCATTTATTGAACACGGGTTTAGTCGGACATACATAAAAACACCTTATTACATTGAAAAAAACATCAATCATCTACGAAATGTGGATACGCCTCTGCCCAACCTTTTGGAAATACAGGTGTGAAGCTATGTTTTGTTAGGAAGTATTCTTATAATATTTTTTTTAGTAAGCTTTCTAGTCCAAACGGTAACTTAGGCTTAATTATAGATGAATGTAGATCTAACCGAGACACAATCCCAGTTTTATCGTGAAAGCAAAGAAAGAGCTTCCACGAGTGACGTACCTTGAGATCATCTGGCGCACCCTGCATTAACGCTGACTGGCTAATCTTTCCACTACGGCATAAGTGATCTCCATGTGGTAACTTGTGCCGACACAACAGAAGAAGAGAGTCAACCGGGTAAAGTATTAACAGCAACACATCCTACTATCCTACTAATATTATCAATGTGGAAGTTTGTGAAGATGGATGGATGGATGGATATTTGTTACTCAATCACGCCAAAACGGCTGAATGGATCTGGATAAAATTTGGCACAGAGATAGATTATAGTCTGGAATAGAACATAGGCTACTTTTTATCCCGGAAAAATGTACGGGTTCGTAAACCGCGCGGGCGAAGCCGCGGGCGGAAACTAGTCCTACTAATATTAAAATGTAAAAGTTTGTGAGGATGGATGGATGGATATTTGTTACTCAATCACGCCAGAACGGCTGAATGGATCTGGATAAAAATTGGCACAGAGATAGATTATAGTCTGGAATAGCACATAGGCTACTTTTTATCCCGGAAAAATGTACGGGTTCGTAAACCACGCGGGCGAAGCCGCAGGCGGAAGCTAGTTATACGTATACTCACTTCAACTGATGGCAGACCACCATAATCCTATGTCCCATAATCTCGCACGGCATCTCGGCTGCGAGTCTCCGTTCCACCGCCTCCTCCTCATCAAGGTATGGAGTATACAGGCCCAGGAGATCTGCTTGACGGTTCTCTAGCCTGTAAACAAAAATTTATTTAACAGGCTTCACTCTCCGATTTAAAGAAACATGTTGAAATAAGCAATAACTTGTGAATGAAAGTTTTGTTAGGTGTCATTGTCAGCATAATAAATTATGATGTTGTTAACGCTTACTGGTGGGCCCTTATCCTCTATGCCTACAAAATATAATGCACAATACATAGAGGTTATCTTGCTTCGTTTGGTCCATGCTGTGTGATTCACCTGGACCAGCCATTGGAGTCAGCTTCCAATCTAACCAGTTGAGGCTGAATATCAGTGTTTTACGCGGAGCGACTGCCAGATCTCCGCCACACAATTACACTAATACTCTAAGCTTAGACTGGTAGACAGATTTTTGGGCTGGTGACACCCGTTACGACTGTCTAGGTATTCTTATGACACCCGGGACTAACTGCTTCGTATGCTTTGCGATGCACGGAGGGGTATCGATTTGTAAAAAAAACTATCACCCATCCAAAAACTGACCTCAGCAAGCGTTGCTTAACTGCGCAGATCTACTGATCCGTGCGCTAGCTAGCTATGTAACTATGACCCCTCTCTGTGAAGTCCAAATTATTGATCAATATTCAGACTTACCTCCTTGCTTCATTGACAGCATCCAACTGTTCAGGTGGCTTCCTTTCAAAAAGATCTGGCAGCAATGGATCTGATGACGAGCTCCGTAGGTCCAGGCTTGCCCAGGACCCACGAGGAGTTAGGGTCTCGTTGCAAGACGACGATGATGACATAGAGGCTACAGATTGTCGGCCACTTGATGGTTGGGATTCAGACTGGAGACAGAAGATTAAATTTAGATTTTTTTTAATAACGTGCCCCTTTCTAGGTTTTCTGCTGTATCGTGGGTACAGTTTACAAACATACATGTCACATAAACACACAACCAGACCCGAAAGAACCTAGCCTAGAAACAACTTTGTGTAGATCATACAAATATTTGTTCAATGCCGGGATCGAACCCGCGACACGTAACGCAGAACGCTAATCGATTAGCCACTGCGCCAACCGTGTCGTCAGTTTAGTTGCAGTACACAGTTTATTCTGTAATGCGTAATTTTTCATTGTTTCGAACTTTGTGTTTGTAAAGTAGCCATATAGGACTTGTATATTGGTGTACCTATAACAAAACCGACAGATATTATGAAGGCGGTAAATCCTTCATAAGCCTTAGAAAAAAAAATATTTTTAATGATTTTTTAACATTAAATAAAGTGTACAACTTTTTCGATTAAGTTCGATTGTATCCTATTTTCTTTTGGTATTCATTAGGGCATTTGGGGGACTTTTAGAGAAACTATAACGAAACTATGCCGAAATCGCGTAAGTAGGGATATATTTTCGCTATAATTTATTTTCCTAAGTTAAGCTAATTATAGCTAAGGGTCGAAGGGGGGAGTGAGTTGTGTAGCACTCAAACATAAGACGAATCGGTGGGTTTGTAGTAGTCGTTTGAGCGTAAGTCGAGGTATTACTGTATAGCTTTTCTTATCAAGTGTACTCTATACTCGTACTACATACCTGGTGCTCCTCTGTGCAGCTGTGCTCGGCGTCCACCTCATACTGGTGGCGCGGGCCAGCGTGCAGCCGCTCCAGCCGCTCGCTCAGTCGCTCGCGTCCACACATAGAGCCCGAATACGCTCTATACTTGTACTCCACCACGGTGTAGTCCGTAGTGTAGCAGCGGATGCAATCGCGAACGAACATTGGGGCTTTTGCACTGGTAAAGGAACAGGTAGGCTGTTGATTATCTATCGTCTTTTTAATTAAAAGATGCTGTTAATGAGTCCCATGTAATATAGAGAAAGCCTATTGCCATCTACCGGGCACAGTTCCAGACTCCGTGCTGCTACTGAAAATTTACATACATAAATACCCAATAACACTGCCCGACCTGGGAATCGAACCCAGGATCTCACGCTTAGTAGTCGGGCTTGCGACCCTAGACAAATGAGGCAGACTAATTAAAAAAATAATGGCTGGAAAAATATGAAACCAGTTCACCATTTGTCATTTACCAACCCTATAAGACAGCTTGCACAGTTTTATGACTGCAGCTGAGCAGGTGAGAGTGTCACTGTAACATTGGGCAGCTCATAGTTACTCACAGGTCCTCATCGGGCAGCACATGTGTTATGGTCCGGATACGCCGTGGTACGTTGCACAGCTCCATATCCACCGCTGGGTAAGCGAGAGGGTCTCTCTCCCCCATCAGGCGGTCGCATACTTCCTCGTAGTCCGGTGGCTCGATCATGTCGCAAAGTGATATCTGTATGGAATCATTAAAAGGCTCTATCATTAGTTTTTTACTTTGTCTTTGTATTTTTAACTCACCTATTACAACTGAGAGAAGCATTTGCCTAGCAGTACCACAGACATTATTTTTTTAAATCTTTATCTCACACTAGAAATAATTTCTGTATCTTGGATGCATTTACAAACTCTTATATTCACATGTACACACAAACAGACCTGAAACAACTGTCTGTAGATCATACAAATATTTATTCTATTCAGGAAGCGAACTCGCGACACATAGTGCAGTAGTCAATCTCTCAACCACTGCTCACCGTGCAGTCAATATAATAATATTATATAAAGCACAAGTAGCTGCTATTAAAACTTTTCTGTAATTAATGAGATTATCATCAGAAAATTGCTACAATATGGAGAATGTACTTGCAGCAAATTTTATAATGACATGAATGATAAACCTGTTTTCATTCAAGATTGTCTGTAATAAACGTAACTAATAAAGCCAGTTTAAAGTAGAAGTAAGTAAAAAGTAAAAGTTACTACAACAGTCATTTGAAAATAACTACATCTGGTAATTTCACACTTTCACTTTCCAATTATTACTCATAATAAACAAATCGTTTAGGAAGGATATTTAAATTAATTTAATTAGCAATGGAATATTTACTTTGCGTCTCATTTTGTGAAGGGTAATTAAAGATCAATAAAGATAAATTTTAGCTGAAAAAATATTTTAATAATATTACCAATAATTATTCCCATCCCATAAATCAATGTTAATAGAAGTTTATCATTAAAATTAACTATTGTTGCTTGTTGAATCAAAATATTGCATAGGTATTCTATTCTGGGTACCAGGCGTAAGAAAGTACATTAGTGAGGCAATGGTCAACATATTGGCTAATAGATTAACATATTAGTATGAAGTAACAGTAGCCCCGTCCCACCAGCAATCAATTAGTAAACAATCCAAGCCACACACTACAAATAAGGATAGGGAATGGATGATTCATAGAATATTTAAGTGATGATTTTATGAACAATATTAGTAGGACCACTTACAGAAGACGAGCAACCAGATAGAGTCCCGACCTTCGACTGGTTAGAATACACCTTACGAGCCTCCCCAGCATTCCTATAAATAGGGAAAAATCAATTTTTGCCTTATTTATAAACGTTAAAAGACCGTTCATGCATCGCCAGACAGGGACATCGCTACAAGGGCAGGAGAACCATTTACCCGGAAGATTGCTGGTATTTACGTCCAAGAGTCATCTAAAATAACTTCAATAAACTTCTTACTCAGTATATAGTGTTATTTACTGATTATTTCACATAAGATTCCGTTAAAAAACAAACATCCACGAATATCTTGTTTACAGATTTGACATTTTATTGACATCCAATCCACAGACAGCTTCTGCCGGTGCTGCCACTTTCGCAAAACTATTTTTGGAATATTAGGTATGGTCCAGTGTGTCAATATTCGTATATTATGTATGTCTAGGCTTTATGGATTTATATTTCTTGAAAAAATTTGAGTAGTTTTTTGTTTTTATTATTTAGTTAATTATTTTCTGAATTTCTGTGTGTAGGAATTTACAGGTTTATAGAATTGAACTTGTGTGTTATAATGTGCTTGAACTTGAAAAGTAATCTAAAGAGCAAGGTCAAACGAAAGACCTACAAGTGTGCTCAGACAATGCTAAACGATGTAAATATAGCCCAGTTTTCTTAAAAACTTACGGTACTCAACTTCACGAAGACTGTAAAGACATTATCGTCTGCCTAGCATTTCTACCCACGGGTCTACACCTAACACCGGTAATGAATAATTATACAACAATGAAAACAAAAAGACCCCTTAGTTAGAGCTGCAGCTACGGTGTAACTTTTTTTCACTATCATGAGGATCACTCTCTTAATATATCAGGTAATTTGCACGTTAGTTAGTTCACCAGATTCGAGTGAACATCAGGAATGACTGCCATCTGACTTCTTAAGATTCGATCGGTGGTCAGTCTTTCAGGCTGCTGATTGTCATAGATATTTGTATCTATGTAAAGACTTGAATTCATATTATTTTTAAAATAGCGAACCCAAATGAATTAAGGCTTAATATATAATTATTTTCTTTGATTTGCGTTTTCTGTTAGTGGCATCTCAAGAACACTAACCTATCCGTTCAAATTTCATTATTTTTTCTTAAAAAATGGAAAGTTAAACCTTCACCGAATATTCCTGCACTCAACAATATTCCATTCTATTACAACCATGTCGTGCAATTTTCTATGCTTCGGCAAGCAGTTAGGTATAAAAACCATTCTTAGAAGAAGACAGTTGTAGCAATCCGTATCAGACGACCACGGCTGATTAAAATATAAAGATATTACTTATATTCATTTATTAACAAGTTTGCTTACATTAAACAACCCTTTGCATATCCACGCAGGCATCTCGTGCAGCGTGCTATAAAATCTCGGGCGGACAAACTGCGCACAATGCGACTAATCCTTTTGTTCTATTCGTGCACGTTTTGAAATATAATTGGATTGGAGTGGTCGCGTGGCGCGGGCTTCATCGGCACGGGACCTCGCACACTGGCGGATTATGAACGCACTTGAAAAATAAAATCAAGCCTCTGGCTTTGTTTCATAACGTCCTATTCCTATTATGAAATTGTGTTAGAATTTTTGTTTGAGTAATTAAAACTGGGTTGGGTTTGTCTAGGGTTTTATTAGGTTTCTAACCCTTTGTTTCTACGTTTGCGTTTCGTGCAAACTAATAAATTTTATTCATAAAAATAAAATAAAAGGTAATTTCATGTTATGAAAGCTTTGAACACTGAAAAGTATACTTAGGTAAATAACATGCATAATTATAATTTATCGATTTATTATTTAATATGATATAAATTTTTAAACTGAAATGGTCAGTAATTTTTTTTAAAGGCGAATTATAGGTATTTCAAAACCAAAAATAAAAATATAAGTACTTAAACGTGTAAAACGTCCCGTTTTAATTTATAAAAATAATCTGGTGAGCGTACCTACACATAATTGTGGGTTAAATATCTTATTTATTTTATAGGTTTTCTAAACAGAAAATACTGTTTACCATATTATCTCCAACAAATAACCTTACCATAGAAACTATAAGTGATATTTCGAAAAACCAAGCCAAACATTTTTCATGCATACAGCATAGGTACCTGATATGCTCGAATCAAAGTCAAAGTCAAATGTTTTTAACTGGGCCTTTACAGGCGCTTTTGAAACGTTATGATTCTAGTTTTAAATCTTCAAACAATAACCTTCGTTTTCTAAATATACCGTAAGTAAGAGGAAGTTTATTTATATTTCAAACTATCCCTCAGTCTTAGTTGACGAAACTAAACAGCTGTTTCTGAGAGAGAGTGGATCTGAGACGAAGTTTTCATGTACGTCGCTTTGTTGAATTTGGCTTTGAAGTCACGACTGAGATCGTTTGGGGTGTATGCAGAGTCCTAACTCTTACTATGGTAGCTTTTAATTACCATGCACCACAGCACTCCTCTGCTCACCGCCACCTGGGAATACAGTATAAGGTTTCATTTATTAGAGACTATACCAACACTAAATCAGATTCAATTCAAACTTTGAGTCTATCTGACCCGTTTTATTTAATGGCTGAGAATCGAACCCATCCATAGTTTGATTCCCAGCCATTCTGACGATCAGTAACCGCTTAGGAGATAAGTTTTGTTGCATAAACATAACATAGCATCACGCCTGTATTCCCCGAAGGGTTAGGCAGAGGTGTAGGTACTATTGTTCACCCACATTTCACTGATGTCGTTATTGAGTCCTATGTAATAGATGGCGACCCTACTGCCATCTACAGGGTACAGATCCAAACTCCGTTGTTCATAAAGAGATACATATGACGAGAAAAAGCGTAGGAACATGTTGTTCAGTGTAACCTTTAAGTAATAATCGATAATGGCGTATATCTCGTTCATCTGTGTCGTAACATGTTTAATATTGAAATAAATTAAACGCTAATATACGTTTGCTACCCTCCAACCTGCTACCCACTCGTTGAGCCATATTATCTTCGATTTAATAATAATATTACGCAATGCGCGAAGTAACAATTAAACCATATAGATGTAACTATATTCAGGCGCGGTCGCAGGCATACATTTTGGGTAGGGTCATATTAACAGTAAAAGACCTGGGGGGCGCGCGGGGGGATTCTTTATATGTTGAAAAAATTAGAATTTATAATTTCACAAAACTTTAACTATAATATTATGATAAAAAAAACCTACCTATATTTGATTTCATTGTTCAGACTTTTAAGCAAGAATTTAAAAAATTGTTTAAAATTTTCGTAAATTGTCTATTTTTAGGTTTGTCGATCAACGATTGGGGGGGTCGCGGGGGGTCACGCCCCCTCTCCCCCTCGGACCGCCACTGTGTATATTATGATATTATACATATCGGGTTCTCCTTTTCATGATAGTAAGTAGATATAAACATTAGAAATATAAAACAAAGAAATATATAAACATTAACGAAGCATCACGTCTGTATCCCCCGAAGAGTTAGGCAGAGGTGTATTGTACCCAAATTTCGCCGATATCGTTATTGAGTCCCAAGTAATAGGGCGAGCAGATTCCGTGCTGCTACTGAGAATTTCTGTATAATACAATACACTTTATTGCACACCAGAAACAGAAAAAATATACAAAATGGAAACCAATAGAGATGTACAAGGGGCGGTCTCATCGCACTTGGCGATTTCTGCCAAACAACCTTAGGATGGACAGAGTAGCAGGTAAAAAGAGAAAAGGGTAGTTCGCGGTACAACATAAATATACCTACAGACAAACCCATAACACTGCCCGACCTAGGAGTCGAACCCAGGACCTTACGCACAGCTGTTGCGCTTGCGACCACACGTCTAATAAGGTAGTCAATCTCATTAAAAAGTTTCATTAAATCTTAGTTTAACTGAAAAACTACCTCACTGGTTTAGGTGTCGCATGCATGGTTACTGAGTGTGAAGGCCTGGGGCCGATTTCATAATCGAGCTAAATGTTATTGAGATTATCTCAAAGTTCTAAATAGTAACAAGAAGTTCGGTTTGTTCCCGGACTGGCTCGCCCCGTATTCCATGAGATTTAAATAACGCCATCGCGAAATATGGTACAGTCAGCATCAAAAATATTTATACACGTAGCGAAATTCAAACGCTTATTCTTGGAAAGGTAGTGATTAAAATCATAAAATTTAAATAACCATGTATTTTTATGTATTCGCAGATACTATCTATGAAATTGGTGAAGCCTTCAATCACTATTTCCCCTAAAAGTCGCTTTTGAATTTCTCTACGTGTATACATATTTTTGATGCTGACTGTACACATCTGCCTATGCCTTCGGGGAACCGAAAATTATATATTACGCATTCTTTGTCTGAATTTTCCTTTTAAAACCGTACTCCCTACTCGTTTAGTGGCTGTGCCTACTAATAGATTCATCACAAAGTTTTAATCATTTCAGTTTGTTCGGAAAAGTTATTGTTAGAGAATAAAGTAAATTTTCAGGCGAAGTTCTCCTTCGCCCACGTCGTGTCCTTCAAGACACCTCTAAATCTCGATTAAAGACTATCATAATACAATTAGAGTTCTTCTAACTTCGACTTAAAGTTGCAATATTAAAGTCCAAGAACTTAAAACTAGTTAGTAAGTAAAGATACAATGATATGCCTGGAGTGCTACGAGTGTCTAACTGAATTAAAATCTGCTCTCCTCTCGGTCTGCCCCGCCCTAGCACGCAGGGCGGCCAGCCCGCCCTTAGTGTACACCGCGCTTTCGCTTGGTACGCTTGTCTCTTCGCTAAATTAATATTAATTTAAAAGAAAATACCGTTTCCATTCAGCAAACTGAAGCATAAATTAAAATAATAAAATTTTTTTATGCAGTACCTTATTTAGGATACGAATATAGAAATATCTGTCAGTGTTACCATTTAGTGTTGTGTTTCAAATTTCGATTAATAAACTTTCAAACAAAGGTGCATTGACTTAATGTCGATGTTATTTTAGCAAATTATTTTTCTTCTTGCTGGACCGTACCGTGAAATAAAAAGTATTTATAAAAAGAGTATTATCGAAAAAAAAATATTATCTGTAGAAAATTATAATAATTTTAAACATAGACAGAAACATTATTATTATTTCTAAAAATATATAATTAATATTATTGCAACGTTAATCAGTACTAATTAATAAGTGTAAAAAATCGAGATAATACAGTCAAGAACAGTGCAACAGGTGACCGAAACAACGACGCTCGACATGATTTTATATGATGTAAGTAATTTATTGTTATTTACATATTCTGCCAGTCTACCACCTTTCTTTTCTTCCTAAATTTATATAAAAAATTGCAACCTACTCTTATCAATAGAATTCTAAAATTAGCACATAAAAGAAAACAGATATTTTATTGAAAAGTAAAAATATAGTTTTCTATGTGTCTTTTTTCTTTTTAACCTTTTATTCTGAAGAAGACCTAGAGCAGAAAACTGGTGGATAGTTAGGACCGGTATTTTATTATAGGCTGTATTCCTATGCAGAAGATCTACCTACTGAATAGTTATTCATTCATGGACACAAGTTTTTTCGACGTTATTATTTTGATTTCCATGAACTTAAATATAAGGGTCGAATTTTCAATAGATGAATCAAATTCCAATAATTTTTGTTCCTCAGTTAAACCCATACAAATTTAGGCAAATTTAGAAAAAATCGGGCCGTAGAAATTTTACCCACTCGAGATATTGTAAATATTGTCCTATATTTTAGTTACGGTATAAAATGTAAGAGCTCAATGTATTGAATAAGAGAAGGGTTTTCAGTTATTTTCAAAAGCCTTTTTTTGCCAGCATTATTTTGTTTTAAGGCGATATATACATACCTATCCATTATATTGCCTCTATCCTGCATCAATGTCTCTTGGCGTCGGCTCAGATGTGGCAGACATTTCACATACACCGTTACTGCTATTGACCTTTGAGCCACCTTTGTACATGACCTAGGTAAATGATAGTCCTTAGCGTCATTCCTTCGCTCCTTCTCTATATATAAGGTCAATGCTCCCATATTAAATCAATTGGCTTATTCATTAAGATTAATTAATCTTAGAGCTTGAGGGATTTAGAGAAAGCTTGATTTAAATATACTTAGGTGTATTAATGTGAGATCTTTCATGATCGGGCGTCAACCCCAATGGTTTTCAAAATGTTTATTAAATAAACCTTGCAACATACAGAATTGCATTACAAGTAAACGAATTAAGTACATACGCTGAATGATACAGTTCGCCGAAAAGCTCATTTAGTGTGAGCATTTACTTCTAACAAAATTTCTTTAATGTTTGGCTTAACAAACTACAACTTTTCATACTCCAGTTCGTCACCCGTATCAACAAACTTAAAATGGCCATCTATATAAAAGAAATTGGACTAATAATCAACGACTATCCCACTGTTAAACGACCTTTGGATAAAGAACGAACCTTTGATAAAAGGTTACAAAATGTTTCAAAACAGTTTCAAACTCAATCTGTTTGGGGTCACTGTAAATCGTATCACGTGGGATGAACGTTTAATTCGGTGTATCGGACTATCTTCTATGCTATATATTATCTTTTTCTCGAAAATACGGTGCTCGGTAACATGAAAGCCTGTTGGTGTTGAGCTTACTCATCACATCCTTGAAGGACGCAGTGACTAAGGGACTTCTAGGTACCCTACTTCCTCCAAATAGCATGACAGGCCAAGGGCAACGTTTTAATGATGCTGAGAATGGACTTCCAACGTTTGGTTTTTCTCACATGCACGGTCAGGTTGTGGAATCTACTTACCACCGAAGTTTTCCCAAGAGACTTCAAGTAATTCTTGAAAAAAGTGCGTGAAAGATTTATAAAGCAAGCGTCCATAAGTTATGGTAAATGCTTTATCATCAGGGGCTTATACTTGTCACCCTGGTGATGCAAATAACAAAATTTGTCCATTACGGCTTAAGTAGTTTCCATGGACAATAGAAGAAGATCGTATTGCAGATTTTAAGCTAGGGTTTGTAGATTCTATGTGCCTATCTTGCAAACTTGATTAGGAATTAGAACCACAATAAAAAAAATAGGCTGGCGATAGGCTCACCCCTTATTATACGGGACTTAATAAAGGCATGGATGAAATCGGTGTATATGTATACTTTTGCTTAAAGCTTCTGGGAATACAGGTGATGCGATGATGATGATGACATCAAAATAAATAATCAATCTATCAACTCTTATCTATACAAATAAATAAAATTGATGAGTCTGTTTGTAATGTCAAAATAACAGCTTTTTACTAAATGCATATGAAAGTATATACGGTACATATAATTATTTTTTTAAAAATTTTGTTTGTCTCTTTTTTCTGGCTAATCTTCGAAATGATTGGCCCGATTTTGACGGGACTTTCATTGGCAGATAGCTGATGTTATAAAGAGTAACTTAGGCTACTTTTATTTTAGAAAAGAATTAGGGCTCCGCGCAAACAAATCCACGGGTTCGTAATCCACGCGGGCTTTATATAATAAGAATTAGAAGGTTTGTAGGATTAGACGAGAACATAGAGCTTTTCACTGCTCAAAAATGTTCTGACGACTGGACTTAGATTCGATAAATACTGAAGCAGCTCTATGGGAATAACTTCTGTCGATACCCTTTGCAAATTCAAACATGTACAACACATACGATGGTATACTCCAAATAGGTATTTACCTAGCACAAACAGCCGTCGGGCAAGCAGGAACCTTTTTATTAAAAAAAGTTTAATTAAAAAGAATTGAAATGAAACAACGTACATTCTATACTTTTTTATACATTTTCTTATTCACATAAGTACTCCGCAAACATTGAATATTTGCGAAATTAAAAAATCCTTAGAATTCATAACAAAGCTCAACATTAATAAACGATGAACAGTCGTACTGAGTATTGAGGCCTTTTTCCTGGAAATCTTTCAGTGTTGAGGCTGTGTTATTTAAACGAACCAAACATTGGTTAAATGGATATCAAATTTAGTATGGTGAAATTTGAAATCGAATTTACATAAAGGGTTTGTGTGGATAGAGTTGATGAAATAACTTTGAGTTTTCGAAATTATCAAATAGATAATGATTGAAGTTTCTATTTTTATAATGAACTAGTATGGTATGGTAATGGTACCCGCCGCGTTGCTAGCACAGAAGAAATAAATTTACCCTTTAAGTATGTAAATTTGCCGGTAACACGCGCGCCACCTACTGTAAGTTAATCGTACTATGCCTATAATCTTCGCGTAAGTGAAAGCAAAAAGTTGATAAAGTTTTATGGATGAACGTACAAACAAACTATAATATTTATATATTTAAAAAAAAGAAGATGGCATTGAGATTTGTCACTGATTAATTCACTGCGACACATTTCCTATAAGACGGTTCAAACTCGGACCAGAAGCGCTCGATATTTACATTATTCCCAAAAAAAGAAACTGTTTACGCCATCTTGTATTAAAAACTCGTTTGTCGAAATGACGAGGGTTAGGTTCCTTCAACTAAATTCCTGAAATCCAATATTGAGTTACGGTTACAGATGGTTCGTAAATAGGGCCTATTGAATAGTCAGTAATAAAGATTAAGGCACAATTTACGGCCTGAGACATTATGCCTTCGGTTATTTATTGAATCTTTATTTCTAAACCTTACGCAGAACTGTGTTCAATATCATTCGAGGGATTTCTAGACTTATTTTGCTGCTTCGATTGTAAGAAAGTCCTTAGTAGTCAGTATCATCATCTGCCTAGCGTTTTCCCAAATACATACATTGGGGAATTTCTAACCGGTTGCGACTGAATATCAGTATTATATAAAAAATTCAAATTTGTACAGTAAAGAGTATTATATCTATCAGTATTATATACGGAGTGGCTGCCATCCGATCTCCACCACCCAATTACCGGGACACACTGATATTCCATCGTTAGACTTATGGATTGACGATACGGTTGGCGCAGCTTAGCGATCGACTGCTGCGCTACGTGTCGCGAGTTCGATACCCAGACGGAACAAATATTTGTATGATCTGCCCGAGACAACTATATAGATTTTTCGGGTTTAAGTGTTTGTACCTATGTATGTGTGAAAATTTCAAATCAAATTCAAATGTCACGTTTTTAAATTATTATTAGCACTATTCTATGTAACACTGAACCCGGTTACGTCCTAAAACTGCGGCCAGACACCGGAGGGCGAGCAGCAGGGTCCTCTCACTAATCGGTGAGCCACTGCGATCCCCAAGCCGCCTGCCAAGCGTGGGGATTATGGCAAACAACCCCCCCCCCCCCTTGGGGGAGGCCTTCGTTCATTAGTGGACGTCTTCTGGCTTATAATGATGTAACACTTATATATACGTATGTTTATGACGTTGATCCACAAAATAAAAATAGTTATATTAATTAAATTTATATTTGCATGCAACTCGTTCATTTATAGATAGCTAACATTGAGACTATCTGTGTGTATATTACGTGTCTACTAAAACGGTTTCTATGAACTGAGTCTAAGTGCTTAAGTTATAAAATAAAAGCGACTAATGGCAGCGTCCCTTAATATACCTTATGTACCTTAAGTACAACCCGTAGACAAACTATCAAATGGGTTTATAAAATATATCGGTGTAGGAATGTGTGCTATAGATTAAAATACATACATACAAAGGAGTCAAACATTTTTTTTTTCCAAATATTGCCGAATACAATTAAAGTACATTTTAAACTGAAAATTAATTCAAGTAATATTTGCCGAATGATATCTGCGACGCGTATTTCCAAAGCCACAGTATGTAACATGCACTGTTATCAGTTTGAACGTACCCAGTTATTTATGTGCATAATCAGGAATTTCATTCAGCCAAATGTATAAAGTCAGAATCAATCAGAACTGGCCCAGGCGTGGCAAACCAAGTCCTGAGTACGTTTATGGCTAGCATATTGCATGTTGGATAACATGAGCGCCTGGAGGGTGGTGCAAGTAGGTAAACTTGCACCTCTAAATACCCACCACCCACATACTAAAAAAAAATCTAGAATTTATCTCTGAGGAAATGAAAACTAATTTTATCGTTTACACCAAAAAAGCAATAAATAACGAAGCTCTGTGCTCTTATTCTATTGCTAGTTTTATATTCGTTTGGTCCAAACCCATCTTTACTGCACCCCCCTAAAAATAATCCTACCGCCGCCGGCGCTCATGTGGATAAGTAACAAAAGGAGAGTGCGTGATAGGTCTATTTTTTTGGTGCATCATAGATCACAGAGAAAGGTATGTAAAAATGTGACAGTTAAGTAAAACGGAGGCGAGCTTGCGTTGCGCAAAACGTCAATGGACTCGTTACGTAAAATACAGTAATTATTGCAGTTTTATTGTGAAGCTTCAACTGTAGATAAGTGTTTAATATCATAACAAAAATAAAAATAGAACCTATGCATGTACGTTTCTGTAACAGGTTGTTACTACAATATATTACTTTTTAAATCAAAGCCAGCAAACATACAAATATTGTTGAGTAGTAAAATGAATGTGATATCTATTCTTATAACTTTCAGTATCCTGTTTCACAAAATTGATTTTTTACGCACATTGTTGCATTATGTTGTACTGTATCTACATAAATTCGAGTTTATTGTTAAAATAGAGATGTCTGGTACATTTATGTTGGTTTTTTTATTCAGTACATTTTGTTGCATAGATTTTCGACCTGTTGCGAGTAAGTTGCTACTTCAATTGATTGCGCTACGAATGTGCTACGTCTGCTACGAGCCGCTCCCTTTTTACAATAATGAATATTGATCGATATAAATTAATTCATTAAGACTCATCAAAATCAATGTATTTAGATGACAAAAACATCAAGCTATAATAGATTATTTATATCCTTTATGTTGTTTAATATTTATATTTTGACTATTTAAACTCTATTTGGCACCATCTATAAAATGGTCATGGCTACCAAGCGCAAGTCATTGAACAATGCCAAGAAAATACAAGAAAGAAGCATAAAAAATAATAGAAATAATGAGATATGAAATACGTAAGTAAAAACATTCAGAAGATGATAAATTCGCTCATGCAAAAATAGGTTTTATTGAATCTTGTCTCACTCGTCGCTATGTTAACGCGGAACTGCCATCTAAAGCTAATATAAATATCTCTGACACATATATTTTTCAACAATCACATTTTCTTAGAATTTTTGATGGTTCGGGTTTCGGGACATTGTGTCTATTTTTGAGTGTGAGCGGAGATGAGACAAGCGGAATATAATGTATGGTTCTTCATCATTATCATGATCAGTCCAATTTTCGCATCACTGGGACTCAGCCCTCCTCACCGAGAGGGTCATTTATCATTCAGGCTCAGTACCCAAGCCCAGGGGTGTCCTGGCTGCGTTTAAATTAATTAAATTTGACATAGTTAACGTAGTGGCAAAGTGATTGACTTTCTGTGCTACATGTCGAGGGTTCAATTCCCGGACGGAACATATTATTGTGCCTGCATGTTACCACACCCACGATATACGAGAAATATTAGTAGGGGAAAAAAAATCTCGAAAGAAAAACAAAACTCCTCAATGTCTGGTCGACCTTTCAAATTAATTAGAAACAAAACATGGCGCTATGATTAAGGAGAACAGTCACAATCAATTGCATGAGATACACGAGCTACCGAACGGGCGTATGACCCGTAAATGTAATTCACATACAATTCATTAACCTTTCCATTCATTCGTGGGATGGGAAGGGTGGTATTTCTAATCAACACGCTTGTCGAATTGCGAATGTAAGACTGATCTCATAGGTAAATAGGTACCAAACACCTGATTCCCGTCGTCTCATCTAACAGTTCCCTTGGGATGAGAGAAGATTATTGGTAGCGCGGCCCAGATAATTCTAAAGGTTCCCAAGCTCGTTCTAAAAGCTTTGAGATAAATAGCTGATATTAAAGTAATTGCTACATTCCACCCCAAAATCGTACAAGTTAACAAAATGAAGCACTATCTTGTCCAACGCGTTAATGACAACACTGTCATCGCTCGCTGCCAATCATAACTTGTACTGCGAACGAAAACGAAGGACGTATAATACAAAGTGAAATTAAACTCTAAAACAAAATTAAAAGGGTGTAGTTTTGATTGGTTTCGCGAGATAAGGTGTGAGGCTGGCTTCGGGGTTGGACGGCGCGCGCAGCATCAAGCAGGCCAAGGATGGGAACGTATGTCGATAACTTGAACAGTGAATGTTGAAAAAATCTGTGAATGTATTCTAAATTCTATAACTAAAAAGAGGACAGGATTTTATATAGTTACAACTTTAACGCGTATATTTTTGATGATATCACACCGTTTTTCCAAGGGGTAGGCAGAAACTACAAAACGTCACGAGCTGCCCAAATTCAGAAATGAATTAGGACATATGGACACAAAGATAATATTTTAAAAGCTCTAAACAAGAGTCTTTAAAGATTTAGAGAACTCTAGTCTATCTATCTAATCTCATCTCAATCTTATCTAAATTAATTTTATACCCTTTTTTCTAATGTTCAAAATATTTTCATCATTTAATTCAATTTCTCGAATTTAAACAAATCTTGATTCTCGACAGCGCCCATCACTAATCCTCTCAGTCTTTTCCCTAATAACGATGAGAGCACACAGCCGCCGCTCTGCGGCTAAAAAAATATAAAAAATACTACAAACAAAACCAGATTTGTGAAGGTTTTAGTAACATAGAATGAGTGATAGTGTGTTTTAAAATGGGCGTGGATAGTTTGCCGCAGAGATCTAATGTAAGTATATCTTTGGCTGCGGTGTTTTGGACGGGCGTCCGTCGAAATGCGGTTTTTATTACTATTTAATGTTTCGAATCCCTACGGATTTGAAAATTGAATAGAATGTTTTTTTTTTTTTTTCATTTGAGTCGTTGGCTTCATAGAGAAACTTTTTGTGTTTTTTAATTCGTTGATTTGGTTAATAAGTTTGGTTAATAAGGGCTCTTTAATTAATTAACGAACTATATTAAAAACAGTTTAGATACGTTTGGTTTTTTCAATAATATTAGTATAAGTCCATATTAGTGCAGGTTAAAGATATAAAAATAAAACTACTTTAAAAAAATCCGCCAACAGATACATTTCGGACGCATCGCTTTTAGCTAATGGTGGACAAGAGTGGACTGCAACGCGCAATCATGTCTGCCAAATTTTGTTGCATTACCACGGTTTTCTAATGTCCTGATTTAGAATGCAATAGTAGTTTAGTCTTTAGGGCGCATTTATATTAGTAGAGGAAGTACTTACCTACACTCTGCACATTAGAGAGTACTAATCATCGTAAGACAAGCGTAATGTAATCGCTTTATGCTACTAGTAGTAATCAGTGCGATAACGACGAGTCTAGTCAATAGGCTAAAATGAACGAATGAATCTTCTCATTTAAATGCATCTGTTCCGCCTTCGTGATAGGTTTGATTTTCAACTTCACAAGCACAAATACCTTGTGATTCCCTCAAGTATTTGAAACTAAAATCCATACAGAACCTATTAAGAACCAGTCTTGAGTTTATAATGTTTACAAGTCAAATGACTGAACACAAATAACTTCTATTTGATAGCATATTGAGAGTATTCTTTCTTCATTCATCAATATCACACTATTATGATAATATTTTACAATACTTGAAACTTGCTATCATCATCATAAACGAACGTCCACTGCTAAACATCGGCTTTCTAATTCTTTGGAGAAGTCATATAATGACTGCTTTTAACGCGTGGAAATGCATCATGCTTACCCGCCGCCCTGGGAATGGCGACGAGAGATAACGGACTCTTACGGTGTTCCCACGACATACCTGTAACGCCGGAGACACGGGATTCACTCGCGCATTCGTCACACTGGCGGTAGGAGTCAAAATAATTATGATCCTAATCTTTCCCAAAGGTTTGCCGGCGTCGATTACAATAATGAAATACCAGCCTTTGATACTTTACAATAAAATTCCTTGAAGTCCTAAACGATTATCTAGAAACATCTACCCACACAAATCGTAAATGTCAGCTAAAGGTATCGAGTTATTTTGGTACTTGAGCATTAGGTCCTTGTCAATAGCTACGTATTGTGATCTTCAGCTGGCACTAAATTGCTTTGGTACGCCCACGCATCTCGCTATGTAGCCCCTGTGGGTGTTAGCTGGGAAGGATTGTGTCAGGTGAATCCGCCACAGACTCCAGTAACAATGCTAGTTATGTAAATACAGTAAACATAAAAAATCATGATAATTCTGTCTCAAAACTGGTTAAACATATGTTAGAGTTTTGAAATTCGACTTATAATGAGTTATATTTGATGTTGAGTATACAAAATTCATCTCTAGCGTGTAAACTACCGTGTAAATAAAAGCGCGAGTCTAGTGACTAACGATACAGACGCGAGTGCCGGCACCACCTTCACCGCGTCTTTACAGGCTTCAGTTGCATCGTGTACGAGATTTTGTTAAATAAACACGCACAGAAAACGATTGAATTATATTTATTATGAGTTGAAAGATTTAATATTATTTACTCCTACTCCTATTTCAAAATAGTGCAAATACTGGCCCTCTTTTTTATCAGCTTCTCTAGCCTTTACCACGGAGGATGGCTGTTTGCATAGAACCTCTATTCGCACCTTTACATGCTGCAGTAACTTGAACCATGTTACCATCACCATAAGGACAGCAATGCAAAATTGCATAGGATTGCTCTGTGGCTACGGCGTAGCTCAATGATGGCTACGGCTACGTCGCCTAGACTGTCGTAGTAAACGTAGACAACTGCGCTTTTGAATTTCTGTTGATGCACAGGCATTCTGTCTGAGCCCTTTAATTTGTATTTATAGGCCGTTGAACCGTTCAGGAGGATGATTTTCATTAAAAATTAATTAGTTTGTTCGGTTGCTAATTTGGGTTTAGATACACATGCAACAAGAACGTGGCTGCTATTTGGAAACAAGACATTGTGTGCAGTTCTCGTGACTGACAAAATGTGTAGTTATAAATTAAATGTCCAGACCCATTGCAACTCTTGTAGGATAAGACTGCCAAGGTGACTTGAAAAAAAAAATCAAAAACAAAATTAATAACTAAAAAGCAAAAAATAAATCTTTTTTTATACAATATAGTAGTTGAAGAATATTGAAATCGGTGCCAAGTAAAACATAAAAGTAATATACCTTGCTGCTATAATAGCGACATTAAAACAACGAGTTCACGTAGAAATTGTCGAGTGCGGAGTGAATTATGTGTCGGACACGACAAATGCACTTCGCCAATCGTGTCGGTTTATCATTGCATGTTTTACTTGGCACGGACTTCAATATTCTTCAACTACTATATTGTATAATAAAAGATTTATTTTTTGCTTTTTAGTTATTAATTTTATTTTTGATTTTTTTGGAGTCGGTTTTTATTTTTTGTTAAAAAATTTAATTATTTTACAATTTTGAGTGATGGGTAGACCTAGTAAAGACGATTCTCTTGAAAAACTTTACAAAGGTCAAATGTATGTTGCCCCAAGTCGAGTGAAAACCTTAGACGGTATTGCACTATGTGATTTTAAAATCAAATAAATTACTTAGCCGACCACATGATGAAAACGCATTACGAGAAATGAAAAGATTAAGACGACTATTGTAACTAATACTGTGATAGTTTTGACTTTTAGAGGTTTAAAATGAGCCCAAACTCGAGGGGTTTACTAGTAGCTACTGAAGAGTTCCACCATCTATCTCCTGGCTCCATCATCAGACCCTCTATACCAAATGTTCTATATACGGGACTCATCAAAATATATCGAGTGATCCCAAACTCGGAAGTTTTATTCCCTAACTCTTTACCGTTGAGGAGTACTATGACATCCATCATCAGCTCAGCATCATTAAATGATGATTTTCAGACGCCAATACCTAAATTATTAAGAAAAAAAGCTCAAACGGGCTATTTGTCTTACAATATTTGAGGGTATCCCTCGATTTCCCTAGGATCCCATCATCAGATCCTGACTTGGTGATAATGGGACCAAATGGGAAGCATGCTCTTTCAAACAAAACAAGAATTTTTAAAATTGGTCCGTAATTGACCGAATAATCGCCCAAACACTATGTAGCTGCTATCAACCATTAAGGAGTTCCCTAAACTGTACTGCACCTGCATCACGGACCTTGCAGTGGCAATCATTACCCATCTCGGTGTAAAGATCTTGTCAACACGAATAAAATAAGCCCAAACACGAGGTAGTTAAGATGTACCGTTGAGGAGTTCCCTCGATCCTCTGTCGTCTCCATCATCAGATCTGCCCTAAACCTCCATAGTATTGTAGTCTCATCAGATATACACATAAATATCAAGTTTTTACCCCATGCTCGCCTACAATTTTCAAGAGATGCCCTCGATTTCTCAGGGTTTCCACCATCAGGTCCTGACCTGATGACAATGGGACCAAATGACAAGCGTACCCTTTCAAATAAAAAAAGAATTTTTGAAATCGGTCCAGGCGTATTCGAGAAATCGAGTAACAAAAAAAAAAAAAAAATACAGCAGAATTGAGAACCTCCTCCTTTTTTTGAAGTCGGTTGAAAATATGAATAAATCTGAACTATTTTCTACATAACATCACTCATGTATCGTCTGAGGGTTGAGGCAGGTGTCCTAATGTACACCCACATTTCACCGATGCTGTTATTGAGACTTTTGAATAGGGGGCGAGACTATTGCCGTTTACCGGGCACAGTTCTAAACTCCGTGCTAATATTGTAAGTTTTCTAACAGAAAAGCCTATTAACACTTTGCCTGACCTCAAGACCTCGCACTCAGCACCTGCTCTTACGGCCATTAGACCAAAGAGCCAGTCATCTATACATCTATACATATAAATAAAATTGGAGTGTCTGTTTGTAATATTGAAATAACCGTTTTTTACTACATGCATATGAATATATATACGGTACATACACCAAAATAACATTTTTTACAATTTTTGTCTGTCTGTCTGTCTTTCTGTCTGACTGTTTGTATAGGCTAATCTCTGAAATGGCTGGACCGATTTTGACGGGACTTTTATTGGCAGGTAGCTGATGTAATAAGGAGTAACTTAGGCTACTTTTATTTTAGAAAAAATCTTTTATTTTAGAAAAAAATAGGGTTAAGTGTATTTGGTCACATTGTTAAGTTCCGACATCCACGCGAACGAAGTCGCGGGCACAGCTAGTATTTGATAAAACTTTAATATCATTTACTCTGCAACTTAAAATTACTGCCTCATTGTTTTAGTGGTCGCCAGCGCGACTGCTGAGCGTGAGGTCTTGAGTTTGATTCCCGGGTCGGGCAAAGTGTTATTGGGTTTTTCTGTATGGAAATTCTCAGTAGCACGGAGTCTGGAACTGTGCCCGGTAGGTGACAATAGGCTCGCCCGTATTACATGGGACTCAATAAATGCATCGGTGAAATGTGGGTATGCAATAGTTATCCTCTGCCTAACCCTTCGGGGAATACAGGCGTGATGCTATGTTATTATATTCTCCCTTCTAGGAAGGGTTATTTAAAATCTGCCGTGCGGACCTTAGCCAAGCTCGGCAGGTTTAAAATGTGAGACCGGTAAATGTTAGTGAAGATGATGATGATGTAGCGAGGAATTTATGTGTGATTCGACTATTATTAATAGCTCGTAATGTCTCACTGTAGGGCAAAGGCCTCCCTTCTCTCCTTCCACTTCTCTCTATCAAGCGCTAATTCGGACCAGTCTTCCCTAAAGGAGTCAAGTTCATTCCGCCATCTCCATCTGATGCTATGTTTTGTTATGTTTAAATTACTTCTGTGAAATTAAAACTAAGGGTGCATTGGTAGCTCAAGTGGCTACAGCAGTGTAAAGGTACTCTTATAATTCATATCGTGAACAAGTTGCGTGATCAAAGGACGTTAATCCCTTCAAAATTGGAGCTCGGCAGGCTTATGGAGGATGAGAGGCTCAGCAAACATATTAATGAGTTATTTTCGTCGATACAATGCCAACAAATGTGGCTTATTAACTTGAGAGATTAGGTGTTTATCTTTGGGACCATTTTTATATGGTGTATATATTGTGTATAACATTAACATCACATCACGCCTGTATTCTCCGAAGGGTTAGGCAGAGGTGTACAATTCTATAGTCAGCATCAAAAATATGTATACATGTAGCGAAATTAAAACGCTTATTCTTGGAAAGTTATTGGTTAAAATCATAAAATCTAAATGACGATGTATTTTTATGTATTCGCATATACTATGTGTAAAATTCGCCAAGATTTCAATTATTATTTCCTCTAAAAATCGTTTTTGAATTTCATTAACTGTATACATCTTATTGGTGCTGCCTGAACATCCGCATTTCGCGGATTCTGTTATTGAGTCCAATGTAAAAGGGGGCGAGCCTGTTGACATCTATCGCTACTGAGAATTTCCTTACAGAAAAAATCCAATAACACTCTTCCCGACCCGGGAATCGAACCCAGATCCTCATGCTCAGTAGTCGCAAGCGCGACTACTGGACCAATGAGGCAGTTTATATGAGTAATCTCAAAGTCAAAGTCAAAGTCAAAGTTTTTTATTTCAAGTAGGCCTTTTCCGGCACTTTTAAAAAGTCGAGACTCTAGGCGCACGGTTCCAAAGGGGGTAGGTCCTATGGAGAAGAGACCGGCAAGAAACTCCATGGATACTCTTTTCAAAAACAAAAAGTTAATTTACAATTAAAATCTTAAATTAACATGCATTATATAAGAAAAAATACAAACTTAATAGAATGCTACTTACACAATGAGGCAATACAACATGAGTTAAACAATTGTTTCGAACATAAACTAAAAACGGGATAAACAGATCAAAGCGGATAAAACAGAAATAAAAAAATACAAAAAAGAATACAAAATATTGAAACATCAAGAATGTCCAGATATGTAAAGTGAATCTAATATAAAATAGAATTAGTAGACGCAATGGATAACCAGGGAAGCCACATGTGCAGAAGATATATTTTATTTATATATGTATTATAATTTCGACCAAATTTACTGTACTAAAATGAATGTCTCTTTTTTAACACTTTCACGGACACTGACATAAAGTTGACTTTTTTAACATGAACAACATCTAACACTAAAATCTTTCATAATAAATTATATCACGCCTATCGAATAGTCGTAAAAAATAATATGGCGGTCCGCCGTGACTGCAAAGTTATCTACACAAATTAAGGCAGCTGTTTGCGGCTCCTCAATTATAACTAGGTAAAATTGACCGCCTATGGACGTAACGTCGTATCAAGCTGCCACAAAAACACGCCTCTGGCCGTGGCGTCCGTGAAAGTTTAAATAAAACTTTGCACAGCAAGAATTATTCTTGTATCGTGGGTGCGTTTATAAACACATGTGTTTATATGCGCAGACACTGAGATATCTTTTGAATTTCATGTATTTTAAAATGAATAGTAATTGCTATTTTGGGTGCATGTATCCAGAGTAAACGCGAGTATTCAAGCTCGAGTGTTTTCCTATGTTTTTGTTTGATATGCGCTCATGAATGTATTCATAGCGCACTGAACTTTACTTTTGCTTGTATTTCTATCTCAGATCCTTGACATTTTCACGCTTCTCGTGTCTGAGGGTAAAGAAAATAGAAACTTTGCATACATACATAGCATTGCATACAATCACGCCCATATTCTTCAGAGCTAGGCAGAGGTGTACTTTGTACTCACATTTCGCGATGCTGTCATAAATTAGAGTCATCGGGCGTCAAGCTGCAACTGATATTGTTTAAACAGGAAACGCCATACCTCTATAGCACTTTGCCTGACGCGGAAATCGAACCCAGTTTAGTTAGTTTAGATTCAGCTCCCAGTAAGAAAAGTAACTAAAATCAGAGTTTACATCAGCATAACACGTGCCAATTACCAGTCTTCTAATTTCGTTGACCCCACACTAGGAATAATTCCTGTATCGTGGGTGCGTTTAAAAACACATATATACGCATATACAAAGACCCTATTTTCATAATCACCTATAATAGATTTTCTATAAAGAAAAATATAATCATACAAATATTTGTTCCGTGCGGGAATCGAACCCGCGAAACGTAGCGCAGCAGTCGATCGCTCAACCGCTGCGACAACCGTGTTGTCGAAGTTACGTGGGGCGTTCCACTAATATTTCTCAGTAACTCAATTTCTGTGCTATATTTCTACTAAGATAGTTCAATGTCTGTGTTCGTAAGGTAGAGGCGTTCGTGGCTAAAGACTCAGTGAGGAGTCCAACTGATCTGTCAATCTCGTCATTCCCTCTAGGGACCGATCCTTCGTGTCTGGGAAAGCACTTAAGTAGTTGGACTAGGTTGGTATAAGACTGTAATATCGTCATTACAGGCAGTCAAAATCCTGACAGTTTCACAACTGGTCATATTTTAGGAAATTTGTTCGGTCATTGCTAGAAGAGGCTGTGAAGGTCCCTTTCTAATAAACACGACGATACGGTTGGCGCAGTGGCTAAGCGATTAGCTTTCTGCGCTATATGTAACGGGTTCGATCTCCGCACTGAACAAATATTTGTATGATCTACAGATAGTTGTTTCGGGTCTGGTTGTGTGTGCATGTGACGTATATGGGACACGGGAGAAATCCTAGTGTAGGGGAAGGATTAAAAAAAAAAAACACTTTTACTATTGGTTAATAATATTGCTTGCACCAAGTTAGCTCCCAAATTGACGATACTATTGGCGCAGTGGTTGAGAGATCGATTGCAGCGCTACAGGTCGCGGGTTCGATTCCCGCACGGAGCAAATATTTGTATGATCTACAGGTAGTTGTTTCGGGTCTGGTTGTATATCCGTGTGAATATTTGTGTTCGTAAACGCACCCACGATACAGGAATTATTCTAAGTATGGGGTAACGTTTAAGAAATAATAATAAACTAAAACACAATACGCTCAACACAAAAAATTAGGGTGTCAATTCATCTCTTTTTTTATTGATTATTGACTGGACGCTAACTAACAAGGGAAAAGGCTAGGATTATGAATAAAGTATGAAGGCAGAGGCGGCGTAGGGCATGGGTGACGTGGGCCACCGCCTACGGCCTCGCAGTCCGAGAGGCCTCGCGCCTCAAATATATTATCTATTAGATGATGAAGAGGTGCGGGTCCCTAAGAGAAAAAAAAAAAACGTAATGCTGTTTTTTTTTCAAAAACTAAGAATGTTTGCGACACTAGAGGGCCTCGCAAAATGATTTACATACCTTGCCCACATCAAATTTAGGTCTTGCCCCGCCACTGTATGAAGGAACCAGTTTTTTATACTAATACAGTCGTGTTGCATTATTTCGCACTCAACGTAGTACCAGTAAATGGATTTTCATCTGCAGCGCCGAAAACGTCAATATTCAATAGTTATGAATGATTGAAATACAATATTTAGTGAGCGGGCGATATGAAGGCTTTTGTCATCCGTTCTCATTGTTTCCGTTAATCGAACTGTGTTTATTTAATGAAGGTAATTATCAGTTTAAAACATGTTTTTGTATATTTTATTAACTGTTTTATTATCTCTGGTGTATGCTGCCTTATATTGAGAGAGGAAATATTAATGTGTTCATAATATTATGATTTGCGAATAATATATGGGGTTAATAGGATATGAGATAAAAATTTGGTCTGTAACGATTTGATGGCATGGTTGTGCAGTGGCTAAGCAAATAGCTTACTGCGCTAGGTGCCACAGGCTCAATTCCCGCACGGAACAAATATTTGTATGATCTAGAGATAGTTGTTTCGGGTCTGGTTGTGTGTGCATGTGACATGTATGTTTGTAAACTGTACCCACGATACAGGAGAAATCATAGAGTGGGGTAATGTATAAAAAAAATTAGTACATCTGCTCGAGTGATGGGTGGATGGATGGAAAATGTACGGGTTCGTAAACCACGCGGGCGGAGCCACAGGCGGAAGCTAGTAAAGAATAAAATAAAAACAAACACTTTCTAATAGCACAATATAAATGAACATAATTATTTTCTTCAAGACTGTCTTCTATTAGCCTCTTATAGTACAGTATGAGTAAAATGGTGTCAGTCCGCAATGTATTCATAGCACGTAGGTCTAGGCTACGAGCTACGCTCCGCGGCTGCGTAGTCTTACTACGCCGTAGCAGTCCCGTAGCTTTAGTAGTTACAATCTAGCTTAGTGCATATAAATATGACTGAAAAGTACTTGTGACGTATGTTCTTGGATACTTCTTGGTCATTTTATTTATATAAAGTAATAACTCAACGTATTTTTCGACTTGGCAGTTTTTATACTGTTATAAACGTACACACATTATGGTATTGCAAAAATTAAGTTCCATGGTATAGAAGGCAAACCTATCGCCATCTAGCGGCCACAATTTTAAAGTCTAGGCGGTATTGAGATTTTTTTTTGGAAATATCTAATAATACGTTGACCTGCGAATTGATCACGGAACCTTATGCTCAGTATCAAGAGGCTATTTACTAAAGTGTAATACATTATTTTACACAAGTCATGCGAAATAGCTTCAAATAAAAAAATGTTGTTCCGATCGCTACCAAACTTCACAGGATCACCCGCTGGGCTAATCTGAAGATTATCTAAATAATTCATTAAAATCACTCCAGCCGTTTGCCATCGAGCGAGCCTATTGCCATATATCAGGTATAGTTCCAGACTCCGTACTGCTACTGAGAAATTTCATACAGAAAAATACAATAACACTTTGGGAATCGAACTCAGGACCTCATACTTAGCAGTCGCGCTTGCGATCACTAGACTGTATTTCTTATTAAAGTCTATTATAAAGTATATATTTCAAACTTTTTCCCATGGGGATTGGCAGAAACTACGGAACACCACGTGTTGCGATCCTTACGTAACGCTTTTGCTTCATCTACATTCATGCATCGTTTCAAAAGTGAACGCCGGTTGTGGGTACTGCGCACCTGGCCTTTTTGAAGGACATCACCAATAAGGTCCGTGTATGTCCTTCTAGGGCGTCCCCTTCTGGCGTTTCCACTAACAACCGCGTTATAAATCTCTTTTGTTATTCGCCTTTTATCCATCCTCTTTATGGGAAAAAGGCGTGACTTTATGTATGTATGTATGTATATTTAAAACTTAAAATCATACATCCATCGCTTCTGTGGTGCAGCCGCGGGCGTTCGACGCAAAATCGTTATACTCGGAATATGCATTAAAATAACGATATTATAATTAATGTACGGTATTCCCAGAAACTGCTCCCATTTCTGTGGGTAGTTGCAGTGTCGGTACAATTTTTAAACTGATGTTTTATTTGAAAGGCTAGTAGCATGCAAGTAAATTGTACGTACTTATTATAGAGCTATAAATAAATAGAATTAATCGCTTTTTTAGTTTCGTTTCGACGACACGGTCGGCGTAGTGTTTGAGAGATCGATCGAGCTACAGCTCATAGCTAGTTATATATATATAAAACGTTACCCCCTTCTAGGAATAATTCCTGTGTCGCGGATGTGTTAACAAACACAAATATTCACATTCACAAAGACCCAGACCCGAAACAACTATCTGTAGATCATACAAATATTTGTTCCGTGCGGGAATCGAAACCGCGACACCGAGCGCATTAGTCGATCTCTCAACACACTGCGCCAACCGTGCCGTCACATTTACGTCAGAATTACGAACACACGGTTATTGGAATTTATACATAAAGATAATGAAAGAGGTACTAAAATAACTAGCGGTAACTAGAGGTACGAGATATGAAAATAATAGCGATGGACGACACGACGGACGACAATAGGCAAGAGACCAAAGTAAAAGGGGACTAATGCCAGGAGGATAATGAAATATGTATAAATTTTTTAACAAAAAATAAAAACCGACTCCAAAAAAACTCAAAAACAAAACTAATAACTAAAAAGCAAAAAATAAATCTTTTATTATACAATATAGTAGTTGCAGAATATTGAAATCGGTGCCAAGTAAAACATAAAAGTAATATACCTTGCTGCTATAATAGCGACATTGAAACAACGGGTTCACGTCGCGTCGGACACGACACATGCACTTCGCCAATCGTGTCGGTTTATCATTGCATGTTTTACTTGGCACCGACTTCAATATTCTTCAACTACTATATTGTATAATAAAAGATTTATTTTTTGCTTTTTAGTTATTAGTTTTGTTTTTGAGTTTTTTTGGAGTCGGTTTTTATTTTTTGTTAAAAAATTTAATTATTTTACAATTTTGAGTGATGGGTAGACCTAGTAAAGACGATTCTCTTGAAAACCTTTACAAAGGTCAAATGTATGTTGCCCCAAGTCAAGTGAAAACCTTAGACGGTATTGCACTATGTGATTTAAAAATCAAATAAATTACTTAGCCGACCATCGAATTTGCAATATTACCCATCTCGGCTTAAAGTGCGCATCAATACGAATAAAATTAGCCCAAACACTATGTAGCTGCTATCAACCATTATGGAGTTCCCTAAACTGTACTGCACCTGCATCACGGACCTTGCAGTGACAGTCATTTCCCATCTCGGTGTAAAGATCTTGTCAACACGAATAAAATAAGCCCAAACACGAGGTAGTTAAGATGTACCGTTGAGGAGTTCCCTCGATCCTCTGTCGTCTCCATCATCAGATCTGCCCTAAACCTCCATAGTATTGTAGTCTCATCAGATATACACATAAATATCAAGTTTTTACCCCATGCTCGCCTACAATTTTCAAGAGATGCCCTCGATTTCTCAGGGTTTCCACCTTCAGGTCCTGACCTGATGACAATGGGACCAAATGACAAGCATACCCTTTCAAATAAAAAAAGAATTTTTGAAATCGGTCTAGGCGTCTTCGAGTAATCGAGTAACAAACATAAAAAAAAAAAAAAAAAAAAAAAAAAAAAAAAAATACAGCCGAATTGAGAACCTCCTCCTTCTTTTGAAGTCGGTTGAGTACAAACACAAACATATTCACGCACACAACAAAGTTAAAGCACTTTGTTCCACTCGCTAGAGACAATGAGTTTCAATTTATAATACTCTTAGGGTCTTATTAACGAGCCAAGAATGATGCCAGGTGTATTTTTACTTTTGTTACTGTCGCTTGTTTGAAAAAGAAAAAGGATAGAGCATTGTTATACCTCTTTGATTGCATCATTAGTCTAATGGTCGCCACCGCGTCTGCTACAGCGTGAAGTCCTGGTAGCAATTTCTGGGTCCGGCAGTGTTATTGGGTTTTCTGTGAAGAAATTCATAGACGCATGATGATCAGTTCAGTGGTTTAGGCGTGAAAAGGTAAAAAACAAACCTACTTTGGCAGTCCTTAAAAAATCTGGGTCCCTCAAAAATTATATTATCGATGTTCAAACTCACGTTTGTAATTTGTTATCATAATTATAACGAATACGTCCCGAATATACCTAGTTAGTCGTAGCCATGGCAGGGATTATCCGGGCCTTGCAAAGCCTTATTAAATTCACCCACGCGAGTCTTATCGCCCGTTACCGTATGCTAACGCTGCGATAATTTGATATCACATTATCTCTTTTACGCGACACTGGGTTTATGAAGTCGGTTTTTTTTCGTTTTCATATATGTGTATGTTATGTGGCATCGCGGTTTAATTCTTCAGAGTCAGATTACATCCATATATTGCTGATGCCGTTATGAGGCACATTTGCCTAAAAGGGAGCGAGCGTTTTGCTCTAATTTATCCGGAATGTATCCAAACTTCGGGTTGCTATTGAAAATTTATTGAAAGAAAGAAAATAATTTATTTTTGACCCCACAAAAAAAAATACAAAAAATATTGAAAGAATGTTCCCTATGGACTCCAAAATGGATGGAGCGATTTTATTAAAATTTTTAGGTAATCTTCAGATTAGCCCAGCGGATGATCTTGTCAATTTTGGTAGCGATTGGATCAATCAAATTTTTTTTGGCTTATTGGCTATTTTGTGTCCGAAGTTTCCTACAAATTATCTGGCTATAGATAATTAGAACTACCCGTGCGAAGCCGGGGCGGGTCTGTTGTTTCATAAAAACCCGGATTTATCTGGTGGATCATTAGTAATAAATGGCGGCGTAGTATACCGTTTCATTGTACTCAAATAATTTCAGTTTGTTCAAGAAGAACATAGCATATCATTAATTGTAGCCCGCAGTGTTTCGTCCTCCGTCTTCCGAGGACCATAGGAGTATCATGAACAAAGGTAGGCTTTAAGGATATATCTTCACAGTTTTTTATCTAAATAAAGTTTATTTGAAAACATCAAAAAGACCAAATCCGAGCTATTTCGTGAAGGCTTAAAGTTTAATAACGACTTTGAGTATTTCTTTTAAAAACTCTTTGATGCGAATAGTATCGGGTAACAAAGTTAGTTTTATTTTGAGGACTCAAGTATACTAGTTTGAGTTTTAGTCATTAGTGTTTGGGCTATAGTTTAAAATGAGAAACTGTTGTTTGCCATGGATTTTCTTGCCAGTATTATAATCGTACAAATCGATTGACATTTTAAAAATGCCAGCAAAAGTCCGGTTGAACTAAAAAGGTTTGATTTTGACATTGTTTAGCTGCGATGAAATTAATTGAAATATCATCCAATATAATAATAAACAATTTAACTATCTAATTGATCTAGTAGTCACAAGCGTAACTGCTGGGCGTGCAGTCCTGGGTTGGATTACCGAGTTGGGCAGTCTCATTGAGTTTTTATGTATGGAACTTCTTACTAGGGGCCTGAAATGGTGCTAGATAGATGGCAATAGTCTTGCCCCCTATTACCATATACATACGCCCTATTACGTACAACTTAATGACGGTGAAATGTGGGTGTACACCTCCAACTCACCAATATTAATCTTTCGGGTAATACAATTGTAAAACCGCATATATGAACATAAAATCGATAATTCCATTTGTGAACCCTAAAATACTCTGGAGAGCTTTTTGCGCCGCTGTTTTAAGAGTTCTGTCAGATTTAATATGGTGGATGGATTGGATGGAAGGCTGACCGCGCGCAACAAGTGCTATCCGTCACAGTGATTGATCGGCGATACAGGAGCTTTCCTCTTAAAGCCGTGAAAACTGACGGGTATTCGGAAAAGCCCGTGGGTGAAATAACTGTTATGGAACGTGCTATGTTCTTCAGCTAACGACTACTGTAAGACTGTACCATATACTTTTGCTTATTCTGTTATTAAGAATGATGTCTATGATTGCCTGGAATAGATCGCTGATTACGGTAAGGCCTCCCATTGTACAATCACCATCAAAAATATGTATACGCTTCATGAAATTCAAAGGCGATGTTTAGAGGTAATAGTGATTGAAATCTTGATCAATTTTACACGTAATAATAATCTGCGAATAAATAAAAATTCGTTACGTGTATACATATTTTTGATGGTGACTGCACGTGCTAATTGTAATTTTTATCTATACGTTTTTGAATAACTGTGTCGTGTGCAATATAGCATATACCTATGTATCTATCATGCCTGTAATAAGCAACAAGCATATATTTTCATCTCTTTCTAAAAAAATTCAAGATACCCAACGCCCGCAGTGAGCCATGAGTATGAATTTAAAGTACAAAAGTTTTCACTCACATTTTCTTCCGCTGAATTCAATATTTCTAGCCTGTATTTTCGTTTACTATATAAAAGAGAGAATATTGAAATCAGCTGTCTTTTCGCAAGTTCCCAACATTATTAAAAACAAAGCATACACGTCTCTTGACAGAATAATAAAAGGGTCACCTCTCGCTAAGGCAGTGACGTCATCGCCGACGTCACGGGCTCACGGCCCCATTTTGACCTGAAAAGGGAGGGTTCTGGCGAAATGCGTTTGTCCCTAAGGGCCTGGCCCTTTACAGTGCGTAGGGAATAGGGTGGATTAGAAAGCTATGGATGGCTTTTTAATTTTACATAAATAAAAGAAAATTTCGTACAGCTGTTACTCTGTATAATTTATACTGATATGCGGCCACATCTGGGTAGACTAGAACTTATACAATCCAGTGATTAAACGGTTTTTACAGAAATATAAATTCTTTATTTTACCGAAATTTTCGATTGTGTGTTTTAGTTTAGGAGATGACATAACATCACGCCTGTATTCCCCGAAGGATTAGGCAGGGGTACATTTCGTCGATGTCGTTATTGAGTCCCATTTACCTAATAGGTGGCGAGCCTATTGCCACCTACCGGACACAGTTCCAGGGCTCCGTGCTGCTACTGAGAATTTCCATACAGAAAAACCCGATAACATTTTGCCCGATCCGGGAATCGAACTCAGGACCTGACGCTCACCGGTCGCTCTGAAGTCAATAGATGTTCTATTAAAAACATGCCCCGGAATTTGGAATTGTGCGCGTTTTATGTCAATATGCTCTTTTTTACATGGTACTTAATTTTGGCGTTATTGTACATATTGTATATGTCTGCCTAACCATTCGAGAAAAATAAACGTGACACACGATATCAGAGGATCGTGGAACTAAATCCGGTTGTGAGTGCAGAAAACAATAATAAGCGAGCGTTAATATTCTAGTCAAAATGACGCAAATACCCGTTCATATAAAATAAAACTCTCTACTATTTATCCAAGGTCTTGCTTTAAGGAAAAACAGACATGAAAATACATTTATAATCTGCCAAATCGATTTTATTCAGTGAGGCGTCAAGTGGCGCGCTTGGCACTTTACTGACACTCCAAGAATTCCGACAGTATTGCCCAGATGGTGGAAATTCTTGAAACTTTTCGATTTTTCCTAGCCAATCGTGTCTACCACATTGGAGGTACCTATAGGTAGAAGGATGAGTGAAAATGTTTTCATCAATGACAATTATTAATTAACTCAGAATACTGTAGTCCGGGTACGTCTTAAAAACGACCCGGGTACGTCTTAAAACTGCGACCAGACACCGGAGGACGGGCAGCAGCGTCCTCTCACTAATCAGTGAGCCACTGCGATCCCCAAGCCGCCTGCCAAGCGTAGGGATTATGGCAAACCCCCCCACTTGGGGGAGGCCTTCGTTCAACAGTGGACGTCTTCTGGCTGATGATGACTGTAGTCCAGCACGGCCAACACTGGGCCTGTCTTGTTGCGAGGGGATGGAGGAGACTATTTCTGTTCCTCCCAAGACGTGCTGCGGCACTGCTCAGGATATACTCGTAGGCACCGTAATTGCTGAAGACTGAGGGAGATTTTAGTGGATAAGAATTCCGCGTTCCCCAGCCAAAATTTTGAACTCAACGAAAGAGTGCCACTGCGTCTACTACATGTCAAATTCCATCAAAACCCCAATTTTTATAAAATCTTTGTCATTATCGTCGTTCAACTGACACAAGAAAAAATCACAACATAAGCGATTTCCATATGCAAATGCAAATAAGACAGAAGCAGTGAAAAGTGACAGCCAGACAACCAACCTGATTATGAAGCTAACCACTAACCAGAGTGTATAGCAAATACGCGTAGTGATACCATATTCATTCAGTTAGATCAAGATGACGGTGACACCAGAATACATAAAAGGACTGACTTTTATTAACTTTACTCGACGAAAAAGAAACCGTTTTTCGTTTATTCGGGTCCTGATAATACTGTTTCCGCGATTGGCATGGCTACTTATGAGATCCGGACGGAGCTCCGCAATTCGTTTACGTACTCTTGAATGGAGGATATTTACATGTTAACATAATAATACATATAGAAAGGATCATTGAGACTGTATGTTATCGTCAACGCATTGAGAAACATCGTTCCCAACGTTTATCCGGTTTATGGTAGTGAGATATGGTAGATAGACAAGCTTTTATGAGAAGAAAAATAGGTATGTACCGTCGGTTGTCTATATTGCCAGACCCCTTTTTTTAACATGTGGAAATGCTCATGCGTACCAGACACCCTGGGGAAGGCGACGTGTGCTGTCGGACTTTTACCAACTAAAACCAGACATGACACCTATCTAACACCAGGATTCGCTCGCGCGTTCACTGATTCCCGGCAGGTATCGGTCCGCCAGTGGATGACCTGGCAAGCCCCGCCCTATTATGCGTGTGTGTATGTCCCTTACCTGTACTCGCACATCTTCCTGGAGAGGTGTGCGTAGAAATCACCCGCGTCGCCGTCTCAGACCTGCTGCTGATCTAGTGACGGATTGCCCCCCCTAGAAATAGTATGATTTCGGACCTTATCCTAATAAAAATTAAGTGTATTTTTATATGATGTACGACCGTATCGGATTACTCATTAGTGAATTGTAATAGCTTATTTTCATGATATGGTTTTGAACTATGTGGTTGAATCTAAGGTTGCAAAAGCATTAGAATATAGTGTTAAGTGTTAAGCGATACTAACAGTCAATAATTTCAAATGATTATTATGAGATAATTTGGTCTCGTGGTCAAAATACGTACGAAAGTATACCACGAAATTTAATATATGAAATTAAAAGCTGTATAACAGAATGACACTCTGGCGCAGACTGGACGGAGAGTAGATACAACCAAGAAAGCATTTCCACATTCACCTGTGAACGTGTGAAATGGGGACAAATTCATCAACCATATTCGTCGGGAGTAAGCCAGCTCATAAGTCTGGATCTAGTAACGCCGTTACCACATCTAATACTACCCAGTTGTTGGTAAAATTGCTCATATAAACACGTAAGACGCTACATTTAATAAAAACGGATTCTAAAATTAACGGTCCTGTAAAATAAATGGATTGTTTTCGTTTGTGGGCTGTAAAGAAAATAAAGATATATATTTGATGAAGATACTCGCTGTTATGCCATGCGATTGCAGGTTTGTCTACAGAATGGACAGTCTTATCCATTGTCTTGTAATAAAGGCAGTGTTCTCTCCCATATTCTATTCGTAGGCCCGTATTTAGGTACTGATGTTTACTGGTCTAAATGATTTAACCGTTCGCTTCTCGCTACGGATGAAACAGTGAGAATATAGGAAGTACATAAATGTACAATAAAGCAGGGAACACACTGGTTCGCGACCATAAAATCGAGTTTACGACGGGGGACGAAGGTTCGCCGATTCGCGTTTTATTTCCGCGTTCCCGAACCAATTAGGGCATTTTGATGGCGCAATGAACGTTGCGGTACGCGGTAAAGTCCGCACATAAAATATAAATAACATACCATAAACATTACGCTGTAATCTTCGAAGTGGTCAGCAGAGGTGTAAGTCACAAACCTAAGTTCGCTATGAAAGATGATTATACGCGGCAGAGAACCCATAGCTCAGCAGTGAGTGGACGTGGGTTGAATAAATAGATATGCAATATACATAAAAATAACATATTAGAGGGCACAAAAATAACAAATCAGAGGAATATATTCTTCAAACGACCAGTATTTAGACCTATTTAAGAAAATATTATTAAACAGCAGGGTAGATTGAGTACTACTTACTCTATTTGTGACTCCGAGTCTCGGTTTAGCATAATGGTAGTCGTTTAAACACAGCAAAAGGAATTTGGAAACAACTCCAGTCAAAGGAGTATCTCGAAGTCTGACGTGCTGGCGTATCCCGACGTTGAAGTAAACGCGACGTCAGAACGTTCATAGCGTGCAGGAACAACAGCAATGCACAAGCTAAAGCCGCGTATACATTAGTCGACAAATAGAGGAAATAAACGATATTTGCAAATAAACGATTTTGAATTTGAAATGTGCGGACGGTAGAGAGACTGTAATGTGACAGGCTAGGTTAATTTCCCTGGGACTTACCCTTGAATGTGTGGACTCCTTGGAGTCGCGAGAAGCTCACAGGCGAGATTACCGTGGTGCGTTTAGCCGGTAGAAGTCCAGCACATCTCTTTGTCTACACAAGGAGGAGGATATTTTTTTAACATAATTCGCATTACGGTTCGGTTAGGCAGAGGTGTACTATTGTACACCCACATTTCGCTGATGCTGTTCTTGATGTCCCATGTAATGGCCTATTGCCATCTACTGGGCACAGTTCCAAACTCTGTGCTGCCAGACTGAGACTTTCCATACAGAAAAACCCAATAACACTTTGCACGAACCGGGAATCGAACCCATGACCACACGCTCAGCAGTCACGCTTACGACCACTAGACCAATGAGGCAGTGAGTTTCTATTTTATTCTAAAACACGTAAAATATATAACACAAAAAGTTAGTAAAATGTTCATTGCAGTTAGCGCCACGATATCACAATTTTACTCGCTCTTACGCTTCCAATAACTATGCAAGCGGTTGCAGACGTCGCTTTTGCTTAGTGAGTAGTCAGCTTAATTCAACTTATTGCACCGACACGGATACTGGCCGAACTTTCATGATAATTCAGTGTTATTAATCGCTTTACTTGGTTTTACTTCAATCGAAATGGATTCGAGTTATCTTGGGCAATGGGCGGAAATTGCGCGGGTTTGCTTATGTCCTTTTTGCTTGGGTACGCCTAACTTAATTGCTACATGACGTTTGTCGATTAGCGGGTTAATTAATATGGTATCTTTGCTACTGTGAAAAATAGTGTTTATTATCTACTACGGTCTATTAGGGAGGTATCTGAGCATGTATGTATGTGGTACATATTTAGGTATATGGTCTTCCTCTAAAAATATCGTAATCGTCTATATCGCCAGCAAGGTTTTTGTTAACTCTGGATGATGCTGTTAATACTCTACATAGTCTTCCAAATTCTGTAACCCAGCTGCCCGAGCAGGCAACTCAGATATATCTGAAAGTGGGCCTAGGATACTGTGTTTAACTTAACCACCAAGTGGATAACATTTCCTGTCAAACCAAAAGCAGAAAATAAACATTACATTTTAGTCCCTGAAGGGATAGACAGAGGTGTACTATTTTACATCCACATTTTGCCGATACCGTTATTGAGTCGCATGTAATAGGGGACGAGCCGATTGTCATCTACCAAGCTCAGTTTCAGACTCCGTGCTGCTACTGGGAATTTCCACACAGAAAAACTCAATAAAACTGCTGCATAACTCGGGAGTCGAACCCAGGGCCTCACGCTCGGCAGTCGCGTTTGCGACCACTACACCTATGTGGCAGAAAAAATAATCTGAGAACTTGTTCTGTTCATTTTTCGGGGCAAACAGTTCAATGGCCCGGAGGTGACGATCGATTAGAAAAGGGTCATTATTTTGCCCGGTAAGGTAGTAAACTCCTTTGTACTATGTGTAGGTAGGTACCTCTTTCCTAATTCCGTTGGGACGTAGCGAGAAGCTTAAAGAGAAATGGCGTTATGTGGTTGTCGCAGTACGGCGTCTGTTTATTTACACTGTAAAGCGATAGTTGGTTTTCATACTTTATTGTCGGGGTATCTTTTTTCTGAATATATTTTGAAATTGTAAGTTTTAGAAGTCTTGCTGGTGTTGATAGTGTGGTTATTTAAGCCATTAACGTTTATAATGTTCGCGGATTCAAAAGTAGTTTATATACAATACTTTAATAAGAAAGATGTGAATCTATCTACAAGGAGGCTGGCTTTTTGATCGCTGTTGCACCACATAGGAATGGCGCAGCAATGAGTGACATCATCTGCATTTTATTATATTGCACTAGCTTTTGTCCGCGACTTCGTCTTTTGTTGTATTTATAATTAATAAGATATTTCCCTGCGATAAAATGGAGCCTATATTTTGAGTTAGACCTCTAGAAATACATCGGTGAAAACTGAATTTAGCAGTAGTTTTTGCGTAATGCGTATACAAACATATCTGACAGACAGACAGACAAAAATTCTAAAAACTGTTGTTTTGGCTTCTGTTGCTCTAATAAAGACCCCCCATATTATTTTTTCTGCAATATCTATAATGTACAGACATCGGCCTGATATTATTTTATTATATTTAAAGATTAATCCAATTTGAAGATGAATTCTGTTGTCATTTTCGATAACTATATGTTTTTTTTTAATTCTACCAGTGTAGCAGTATTATAGCGAGTGAGCGCACAAAATTGCATAACAAAATGTTATAGATGAGTCACACGCAACATATTACCGCGTTGCGGTAGCATTTTTTTATTAAGGACTAGCTTCCGCCCTCGGCTCCGCCCGCGTGTTTTACGAACCCGTACATTTTCCCGGGATAAAAAGTAGCCTATGTGCTATTCCAGACTATAATTCTATCTATCTTTGTGCCAAATTTCATCCAGATCCGTTCAGCCATTCTGGCGTGAAAGAGTAACAAAAATCCATCCATCCATCCATCCTCACAAACTTTCCCATTATAATATATAAGTAGGAAGTAGGATTTTAAATTTGATTCCTTTCCGTTGTCCCATAAAATTTTTCGGCATGTCAAAGAAACTAACTACTTAAATCTACAAGGTGATTCCTCTCATCATTCATTCATCAGTAGTTAAAAATCTAAAGACAAAAGGACTTATTTTTTACTTTATACCGCTTTGCTAACATTTGAAATCGACGATTCGTATAGAAATAAGGTTCGCAGTGCGCTTCACTGCTGATACAAGTGCGCTTTCAGACAAGCAGCACTGTGCCGACCACAAGGTAACTCTATAACGGCTGTAGTTACCTTTTTTGTCGACAAAGTGTTGTCCTTTCCGTCAGTCCCTGTGAAAATAGTAGTGCAGAACATGGTCACGTTTTTAAGTGTATTATAAGGGGTTTAGGCAGAGACTCTAAAAACACAAATATATACTGATACTTATAAATCTCAGATCTATAATATTCTTAACAAAATCTTTAAATACAAAGCACAATTACGTTGTGGAATATCCGTGGAATAAATTACGGGTACAGCAATAATTTAGGAGCGTAAAGACATCGCGTGCAGTAGGTATTTGTCGCATGCGGCTCAGGAAATGAGGGCGGGGGTAATTTTTACCACGGAGCTCGAAATGTCCGAAAATTTGCATTGAACTAAATAGGTTTCTTTTTATGTTACAACTGGAAGTAAGGGGTGCAAGAAAAGAGCCTCCACGAGTGACGATAATTAACTTGTCAGCAGTGTCTGGGGCAGTCAGCCTCGGTACCACTGAGTGCATAAAATACACTGCCTACCCTACATAACTCAGTAAAATATTTATTATAAGATATTTGAGGTGACAAATCACATACATCATTATTTAATCGACAAGACGACGAACAAATACCTATCCATTTGCAGGAGGTATTATTGTTAAGTAAGCTTTAAAAAAATTCTGCCTACCCTATCTAAAAACTCTGTGCACGCCGCTGCTCGGTACCATCATTGGTGACTGGCCAATCTTTCCACTATGGCATGAGCGATTCCACTGTGACAGCTCTTGCCAATTCGATAGAAGAATGTTACAAAGAATATTTGGTTTGTTTATGTTTTTGTATTGCTTATTGCGTGTTCGATTGCTATGCACAAGCCTCCTTTTTTTCCTTGCAAACCTCATTCATAAGCAACCTTCTGTGTTCCGTATAAGTTTTGATTTAACGTTTCAATATGTATTTACTAGTTGTTTGATTATAATCATTCCCTTTTCTATTTGCGGTTTTCAGGAAAGCTATTTACGGTTAATCTGGGAACGCTTGTTTATATTAGGAAATTACAAGAGAGAACATAAATACAGAGTTCAAACACTTGAATTTTAATTAAGCGTATTGGTAATGAAGCTTCTCTGAAAGTAATTAACTCAGGCAAAGAAAAATACTCTTCAAATGAAGGAGAAACCTATTAAATTACGAACACTGCTATTTATAAGCGAGTTCTTTTCATACAAGTTAAATTAAGTTTAATTGATGGCCGAAGTTTCATAGGTTTCAAGACTTTTGTATATCTAAGAAAATATAATATAATTATAGTTATATGAATTTAAGCGTTCTGTGTTTATACAGGGTGGAGAAAATGAACTAGGTGTTTGTCGGATATTGCCTTGTTTAGATATGCTTATTTAAAAAATCTGCGAATGCATTTTTATTATTTATAAACACAGGATATGTCTTCAACATACAGGCTACTGTCGTGTCACCTTATTTTTTTTTCAATTTGTCTATATGTGAGACCACCAATCCAAATAGAAACCAAGATCTTCAAATGATTTAGCATTTATTCATAGACTACGGATAATTAATTTGTGACTTGTGAGTGTTGTTAATTAGCTTTAACCCCACGGTTTGGTTAATTTTGATACATACCATTAGTCTCTATATACTAAAACAAAGCGACGCGATACGTGAATTCTACGCATTTATTCTGTCAGCTAACATTTCATAGAAGTATTCGAACTGTTCCGAACTTCGAGTCACCTCAGTTTCATTTGTCCTTTAGTATTAGCGCTGGACCCAGAGTCTAGCTACAGCCTGGGAGTGTAGTGATATCTTATTCATAGAGTCAACGAAAATGAAATGTCTTTTATGTCGCAGTACTGTGCATTGCAGCTATAATGACGCGTTGAGATGCATCGGTGTACCTACCTACTAACGTTCATTACGTTCAGACGAAACGGTTAGCGAGGACGCTTATAGAAAATGGTTGAGGCGAGGAAGATCAAGAGGAAAGTATTCCCTAGCTATTCTCAAGAAACAATTGAGCATGCGCTCACTGCATCAGTCGAGGCAGATCGAGGTTGATCTAGATGCCATTTTGGCGTTTCCTCTTGGAAGTATTCACGTGAGTGAGTGAAAGAAGGTATACTTCTCGATCTTATCTCACATCCATCCTCCTCCTCCTGCTGCGACTCAACATTAAATTAGCAATGACTCGGCTCCCTTAGTTTTTAGATCTTGAAACGAGCACCAAATCTGACGCAAAATATCTGCATTAAAATCGTCATCGTCTTATGCATATACTTTATTTTCCTTTGCCAAATGCTGGCAAATCCATTTTCTTTGATATCTTTATTGTGACCATGATAATCGCAGTTTCGCCTGACTTGTTACTAAGTATAACCTAGAACGTAAATAGACATGCCGCTTTTTTAAGGTTTCTAACACGGTTTAGTTCGTCACTCGGTTTCTTGCTATGAAAGTTTTGTCTTTATATCTATAACGATATGATGAAATTCAAATAAGCAATGTATCTACCTAAGGGCAACTTAAAAAACAGGTCGAAGTCACCAAAGAGGCGACATGCGGTTGGTTGACCGCAGAGTAAGCTCTTTCGCAGCAGCAACAAAAACCCGTCACTGACTTAGAGTTTAGTAATTAAGCTATGTGTCGGTCGTTAAGTAGATTTAATGGAAGTCAGGGTCCTTAAAACCTCGTTGGTTACTAGCAGTTTGAATCATGGGCTGTCGACAATATAAAAAAAAATGCCTTTTTGATGCATAACCATTAACCAAATAAGACAAGATACAAAAATCTATTGATTGTTTCTCGTTGCTAGCCATCTCCAGTATGCTAATGAGTTATATCAACTTATAGACAATTCTAAAGACTATCTTCCTTTACAGCTACAAATTGAGGCGGGAGCTGGCGAGGGTCCCGGGCCTCCAGTGAACAATAATTCAGAAGGTGCAGTGGCCAGTCCGCCGCGGGACGACAACCACAACGCACAGCAGCCACCTCCCGTGACTCTTCGGGCCAGGCCCCTTACTCCTGCGGGTAAGAACTTCTCTAATAGAACCAGTTGCTTTAGGAAATAGTAAACGGTTTTCACTTTTGGCCATTAGTATACCAGAAGAATTGAAGGTGTTAAATTGCTTGTATTCAATTTGGTTGAGGCTTATCAAAAGCCTCAACTTTACCATTAATCCTATTCTATCCTTCCTACTTATTATCCTGTCCTACTAATATGTATTATAAATGTGAAAGTTTGTGAGGATGGATGGATGGATGGATATTTGTTACTCAATCACGCCAGAACGGCTGAACGGATCTGGATGAAATTTGGCATAGATATAGATTATAGTCTGGAATAGCACATAGACTACTTTTTATACCGGAAAAATGCACGGGTTCGTAAACCACGCGGGCGAAGCCGCGGGCGGAAGCTAGTAATTAGACATATTTACCAAGCGGAATGCCAAATTATTAATTGATCAAAATAAATAAAAGATTATATAATCAACTGTATTATTAGTATTGAAATTAATTGTGCTTCCTTTATATAGAGTGTCAGACACAACTAGTGTTAGGGTTGAACCACAGCTGGCAGCATGGAATCGCATTTGTTCCGCCTGTGCTACAGCATGCTGCCGCCTCCCTTCCGCTCCGTTCCGTGTTGCCGAGCGCCTCGTCGATACCGCCGCGTGCGGTCGCACTCCCGCTGTCTTTCTCGCTCTAGTAAATGACGGTTCTAAGTGACAGAAAAGGATAGAAACACAAGAAAGTGCGATTCGGTGCGGCCAGATATAGTTCAACCCTTAAAAGATAGAAATCTGAGGGTATCAATACTAATATTATTGTTAAGCTTCATTATACAAAGAACAGGTACGATACGGTACTGCAAAAGTAATATTGTATAACAGAATCCTCGTTTAATTACAGACTATTTGTTTTCAATAATTACCTATGAAAACACGGCTTGTCGGTAATAATTTCCGGTGTTCCGCCATTAATTTAGGTATTTCTCGGGACTGTTTCATCACGGCATTATAACCCATTTTGCTTACCCAGTTTCTGAAATTAGATACAAATTATTCATGCTCCAATGTACCGGCATCGCCATCGGCAGATACCTATTTGTCAATATAGAATATTCGCACAGATTCAGAATCCAATTAGTTTTGCTGCATTTTGAACGAAAACGAGTATTGATGTTTCTTTTTTTATCATTTTTTTGTTATTGTTATGCGTGCCTACAATAAATAGATTTTCTTTCTTTCTTTTATTGAGATATTTTTTTACACGTAAAAAAATATTTTATAGCATAAATATTGGTAAATTTCAAAATTATAAAGTTATGTCTAGCTTATGTATACGTCCAAAATGAAATGCTGGAAATGGAAATGCTTAAGAGTAAATTATTATTAAAAGATTTGATTAAAAAATACAATAACAATACTCATATATTGGTAATACCTTCATACATCACTACATATTATAAATCTAAGTCACCCCGCCGTGTCTGTCCATCTGAACGCGTTAAACTCAAAAACTACCGAACGAATTTTCATACGATTTCCACTAATGGACGGAGTGATTCATGAGGAAGGTTTATGTGCATAATTTATTAAGGTTTTGTCTATATAAAAGGCTGAAATATGACGATGATTGTTGAAGATGTCGGAAAAAATCACGCCAACTGGGAGTTTTATCGGCGTGCGCCGCGTAAACCAATAGTTACATACCATTATTAAATTAAATTACACCATCATTTTAGAAGATAAAATGTAAATGTATATGCTATCCGTGCAAAGTCGAGGCGGGTCGCTAGTACCTTATTAATTTTACCTTCATTGTAACACCGTTTTATATATTGGCGCTATTTTTAGCTCGTGAAACGCGACCATTATTCGAACGTTTCAGAAATGACAGTAATAAATTGAATAAAAAGCCTTTTTTGGTAACTGGACCGTAATCAATGAAATGGGTGACACTTTGTGCTGGTTTACACACAACCAATAATAGCATAGACAATATAATAGGTCCTAAAGCTCTCAATGTCGAATCTAGTTGTGTGTTAGGTACAATGTGTGATTGGTGTCAGGACCGGGATTTGGACTGTCAAAACTTCCAATTGAAGCTTAATTACGCTCCGATAAATACATTGGATATCCTTTTATACTTATATCCTAATATAATAGAGAAATAAGGCCCATTTTAGTTTGGCAATGTCAAGGAATAAATAACGTTCCTGTTGCCAACAGGGATTCAAGACATTATAATGCTTTTATGACACTTAAATCTAGATGAACTGAAACCGAAAGATATTTTGTGCCTTGGTGGGTCATTTAAGTCGTTTAAGAATAGTAGCCGAAAACCTTATGTAAAAGATATTTGAGCTAAATATCTTGAAAACTGTTTTAGGGACCAGTTACCTGACCAAGCCGCTACCTTCTTACAAATGAAGCAAACCACATCAAAGCCAGTTATCTTGAGATCTGATGCCACAGAAAACTCAAAGATAAACACTCCTACCTCGATTTCCCTTTTTTATCATAATATTCGTGGGAGGTGACGACCATATTTTAAAATGACACTCAGTGTTGATATCTATTTAAGCTTTTATAATCTACTAAAGCAATTGTGACCGTCGAAAGTTATTATTCTGTTCCTAAGAAACAGTACTTTTTTTGGATAAAAGGTACCCTATGTCCTTTTCCGTACTTCTGACAACGTATATGCAAAATTTCATGATGAATGGTTCAGTGGTTTAGGCGTGAAAAGGTAACAAACAAACAAACTTAATTTTGCATTTATAATATTAGTTAGGATATTAGTTAGGATTAGGATTCCATAGAAATAAGCCAATCCATCTTAAAAAAAAATGCCTTGAGAAACTATGTGCACTGTTTTACATAAAAGTGTATTAGTCCTATGGAGAAGAAACTGATAGGAAACTCCATGGTTACTATTAAAAAAAAAATGTTTAATACCGCGCCATACCCAGTGGCGTGCGGTTCATAAAGACAAAAATACACTGCCTACCTTACATAACTCAGATAAATATTTATTATAAAATATTTGAGGTGGCAAATCACATAAATCATTATTTAATCGACAAGATGACGAACCAATACCAACATGCAGTAGGAATTATTGGTAAGTAAGCTTTTAAAATTTTCTAACTCTGTGCACGCGGCTGGCCAGACCTAAACAAGAAACGATCACGGTTGACTGTTATTCTACGTTAAGTTCACCAAGCAACTACGCTGTATCATAAAGGAACGAAAATAACAATGGAGTATCAATGAAGGTTGTGTAACGACAATATTATGGAAGGAATACGATATATTGACACTAGACGCGACGAGGCTAATATCTAGTTATTTTGCCACATTTTCCGACCAATCATCATATAGTGTTCGTTGTTTGTGTTCAGGCAATTGTAAGATGTGGTTCGATGTTACTGGAAAGAAACAGGTTATATGATGCTTGGTATCTAGAGGTTATTGATGGATGGTATACCTATTTATTTAAATTAAATATTTTGAGCTTATAAAAAAAGACATCCTCATTTCATTGGTTCGATTCCGGGTCGGGCAGTGTTATTGGGTTTATCTGTATGGAAATTCTCAGTTGCAGAAAGGAGTCTGGAACTATGCTCGGTAGATGGCATTAGGCTCACTTTGGCATTGTTACCATAGAGATCCTACTGTAAAAGACCTAGTACGTACTGATATTTTTCAGCTCTCAATTACGTTTCGATGATTTTCCTTTAGATTTACTTAAAATAAATCATAAACTAACCGTGTTTGATAATATAAAACTCCTTTCCCTTCCCCAAGTATCTTTTATCTTTACGAAAATCAAGCAAAACGCCAGCAATATCGGTAAAATGTGACTTAGACAAAATATTTAGCAAGATCAACAAGTCTTTGTTCCGTTTCGAATTGAGCAAACAAGAAAAAAGGTAACATTTCATCACAACCATCGACGAAACAATTTTCAACATCTGTCATAGTAACAAGTAAAGAGTTTGGCGGCTTATTATGGGCAATTCAAGTTTCCGGGAGAAGATGGACAGTCATCACCGCCGCCCATCGCAACCTTTATTATGAATGCTTTCCTCCACTTGAGATGTTTAGACGTAGCTGCGTGTACATGGCACCACTTATATATAACTCGTTGCTTTACTTAGAGCATCGTCGCCCTACCCAACCGACAATTCTGTTGTTTTACGGAAATGGTTAATAGAAGAGAGTTTTTATTAAATTAATGAATTCTTTAAAAAATATGCTTCTGATTCTTATCACTGAAAATACATTGTAAACACTTACCTATTATGATTTGACACGTGATATTTTATATTCACTAATCGGTGAGCCACTGCGATCCCCAAGTCGCCTGCCAAGCATGGGGATTATGGCAAACCCCATGGGGGAGGCCATCGTTCAGCAGTGGACGTCTTCTGGCTGATGATGATGATTTTATATTTACATATAGATATTATTGTGTGTATTTAATTTAAAATATTTGTTTTACTGCTACTGTGAATTGTGCCCTTAACTAAATATTTTGCATGCTTTTATAATATGGCGGAATGTGTCTCGCCGTTCTTTATGTATCATATCAAATTATGTAGGTACTAATCACATTTTCTGCAAATAAAATGTATTATCATTATAAGGCTAAAATTAAAATGATTTGTGTTCCAATAATTTCACGTCCTAACCTTTCATTCAGAACAAAACTATGCGTAACTTGGATATTGTGACCGGTGAAATAAGCAGGACTTTAGTACCGGCCAGTCGAGCACCTAACATTGAATGGTAGCCACTTAACGTTTTAAAAGAAACTTCCCAGTCATGCAATCTCTATCGAGATTAATTTCTCCTTCCATCGTACCATTAATTCTGCCCACTGACGAGATCGACCCATCTCTGGTCATCCATCAAACGGTCAATTTGTTCCTTCGATTGACGGAGGTACGGACCTCTCAAAATTTGACCCAGATAACTTGGCGTGCTACCTCAAAGTCATTACAAGTTCATTTTCATAATGTTTTTTGTAATTTCTTCTATAATCAAAGGGGACTGCTACAAAACAAATGGAGAATTAATCTTGTCCTCGACGTTTCTGTGTTATGTCGAAAGAATTAATGAGACATCATTCGTCTTGATCTTTTCTATATTACTATTGAAAATTGGGTGTTTTTACAAGAGCCGATAACATTGAGTTGCCGTGTTTGAAAAGAAGTGATAATCAAAAAACAGTCATTATACGAGATTCTATATATAATGATCTACCAATATCGTTACGGTGACATATTGGTGTGAAAACGGTATATCTCGAAAACATTTTCTTCCACATGTTTACGCGAAAAGATCTCAGTAAAGGAAGGAGGACAGATCGCATTTTTCTCGCATGTTACATTTGCATAATAAACCTTCAAGTTTGTTTTTGTTTGTAAATCTGGTTTGTAAGACTCTTTCTTTGTAAAGAATAAATAAGGCCAAGGCTTTGTTTTTTTAATTTTATTGGTGATGATACATATTTCTGATCCCTTGATCCAATTAGTACTGTACGATTCCTAAACGCTGACTTTTGAAAACAGTACACAGAGCTGCTACCCCAGCAATAAAGCATTAAGGTACACTAAATAGGTCAACAAATGTCAAGGAAATCGATACAATATTTTACGTCAGCAAGTATTTAACACAATTCTTTGATCATTTGTGTGGCTTCGTACTTTATGACCAGACGGACCAAGGTGGTGTAGTGTAAGAGAGAGACTTACGCAAAATAATACTCATTTACTCATTTTTTATGAGTTACTTATTTTTACGGTTTCGTAGCTTGCGCAAATAAAATGTAGAAGAAACAAAAGTCGTATTTCACAATCTATTTAGTATTTTTTGTAAATTTTTCGGGGTCTATAAATGGCTGGGCTACGCAAGTGAAGTCTTTCGTAAGCAAACGATATTTCAATATTTTCTTGCCGAATCTTTTTGCTATTTCCAAACACGTTCATAAATTATGCGGCTTCTCACCCTGTGGCACAAAGTTTGGCACGTGAAGTCGTTTTGTCATTATTATCCCGTTGAGAAATAGCACGGTTAATTTTTTCTACTAAATGTTCAGACAAAAATTCTTTGACAATTTATACGGCTTGGTACCCGCGGCACACAGTTTTTGTACTTGGAATCGTTTTGATGTAACGTGTTGAGAAACTGATTTTCGTTGCTAAATATTTTATAAAACATTTAGTCTTCGCATTTTTTGGCTTTGTACTGTGGCGATCACGGATGGTCCACGTGAAAGTGTTTGGAAATGGCGTTTTGAAAAATGAAGGGCGATTTATGCATGTGTTGTGTTTTTTCGTCGTAATTTGAGTAATTTTGTTCAGCTAAATGTTTTGATACTTTAACTTGAGGTAAAGTTGGATGTGCGGCTTCCTACGTCTACGTCTGAAGCCTTGCTGAAGTGCGTAGTTAAATAATACAGCTACTTATGTAGGAGTGGACTTGCACGTGTAGTGTGTAACTATGCGTACATGGAGAAAACTGGTATACACGGTATGCTAGTTATTTCAATTGTTGAAAAGTTCATAACAATTCTTGTTCTTTTTTTCCGGAATAATTTTAATTATTATTTATCATTTTAGTTTTCTGTTTTTTCCTGAACTGCAGTTAATAACCAAGTCATTTGCTAAATCAGTGGGTCCAAAAAGGCCACATTGAACAATTCTTTAAAATTTTGATTAATCCAAAGCCGGCATCGACGATACAGGCGTGATTCAATTTGGTTATTTAAAGCGGTGTACTATAACTCTTTTTTTTTATTATTTCCTGCTTTTATATAGAGCGATTGCCATGCAACCGTAGTAGAATGTTGGTACTGCAAATTCACTTGACACCCATCTGATTTAGTATCCACTAACGAAACCCATTCAGAGAGATTTATATTTATCAGTGTTAATTATGAACTAGTATAATATTATAGTTTCTCGGGTTACTGCGTTGGAAGCCACAATTAATCACTGGTTGTGCCCGTAACCTACATCTGGATACAATAGAAATATCAGATCTTGATAATAATAGCGTATTCAAGTCTTTAGTGGAGTGATCACTTCCATCCTCTTCCGTCGACGCTTCACTTCCGAAGCGAAGTCGGAAAACTGGGAATGTTGTTTATTAAACATAACATAACATAGCATTAGGCAGAGTTGTACTATTGTACACCCACATTTGGTCGATGCTGTTAGGCTGTTAGGCTGCCGCGTAGGCTGTAGGCTCTAAGTAAGTACACCGAAACCTACTTACATGATACGCAGGATTTATGTACCTATACTTAAACAGATACCTACCTAGCAAAAGTGTTCCTCAAACTCACCTCAACTACATCACATAACACAATATTCCGTACCTATAACTTCAGAAGTCAGTACTCCAAACTTCGAGACGGAGCCCAAGCGAGCTGGCAACTTGGCAAATTGCTCGTGAACAGCTCTCGAGTATTGCCGGTGAAGCTACTTGTCCCCGGGTCCAACAGTAAATACGTTGGGGAACTTCTGTTATTGTATTAGTTAAACCTGTGTCCCTGCTTGTAATTGTTGCTGTAGGTTTGGTATTGACATAGGTACATGTAAAGAATCTGTATCATTATGTTTTGAAAGTATCAAATTGTGGGCGGACTTGGAATCTGTTAAAACTGCCTCCAGATCATTTATGGCACAAGGAAATTAGATCAAACTAGCTTCCGCCTGCGGCTTTTCCCGCGTGGTTTACGAATCCGTACATTTTCCGGGATAAAAAGCCTAGCCTATGTGCTATTCCAGACTATAATCTATACCTGTGCCAAATTTCGTTATTGAGTAACAAATATCCATCCATCGTCACAAACTTTCACATTTATAATATTAAGTAGGATTAGTAGGATAGGATTAAGTTGGAATAAAATCCCTTGTTATCTGTATGATATCAAAAGTCTTGCTTTTAACTACAACAACTTTGCACTACAACGTGTATATGTTGACGCAGCTTTAAATGGGTTAAAATCGTTTATCTAACGTGTTATGTTTGAGTTGTAAATTGTTTGTATAGAGGTGAATGTCTGCAAATCGCCATAGAATAAAAGTTCCCACCGCGCATCGGTTCGATAGCCGTCTTTTAAATTCGTGCGTTGACTAAATAGCAATTTTTAACACCCAACTTAATTCTTTTAGATATACATAGAAGATCCTACCTTTTTAATCCCGAGACAAATAATTCAATATTTTTCGATTTAAATAGACTGAACAGCCGATTCTTTTTCGCGATTTCAGGGTTGGTCCGATACTATAAGTTGTTCATATTGATGAGTACAATAAGACCTTATATCCATATTTAAAAATGCAAACACCAAAACTGAATGTTACCATGCCGCTCTACTGGCTAATTTCTACACCCTCATACTTACGGCCACGTCAAAAAGGCATGTTCCAAGAAATCCGAACAGATTACTTCAAGTACATTGTCCAACTTGATGTGCCTCTGGCTTTGAGCAAGAGCATTGTTATGTAAATGCTGTCTAGAATATTCCTGCCCCGGGGAAATTAGGGCGCCCTTTACAATTCATTTTCAGTTATGAACTCGTTATTATTTTTGTGTTAAACACAAATTTAATTCGTGATATTGATGCTAACTGTATTTGTTTGATGTAGTGATGAGTGAGATAGGTGATGAATAAGTATTGTATGTGATATACAATGCGAAATTTGGTATTTTTTTTTAAATTAATTGTTAATATTATGCAATATGTGAAAGATTTTTTTAATTGGACTTAAGTTTCATCGGATGTTTGTCAATGTGTTGTATTGTCTGTGGATCTTATTGATAAGTATGACAAGATTTTCGATATATTACGGTTGCGTTTGGGCAGCATAATTTCCGCGTGTTCTTTCTTCTTTATATATGTATTTTGTTTAGAATACCAGTAGAATAATATTATCTTCTAGAATACGAGGGTAGGGTTCCTTGATTTTCGTTTTTTTTTTTATTTAGTATAACAATTTTACAATGAGTATTACATAATAATAGACAACGTTATCCTCAATATACATGTGGGATAAATTGTTTAAAAGTATGAATGCAGAATTTAAAGGAACGTAGTGAACGAATGAAAGGGATGTATGGGTGTGAGTGAAAAAGAAAAGAAGATGGCGATACGACTATTGTACGGTGTGTCTTGTGTTACGTGACCACAAAATGAATCAGAAATTTAATAAGAGAAAATCGTTTTTTTTTTTTTATGCCTAAATATCCCACATGTACATGCAACAGTATACGTTATTTACTACAAAGTCTTATGTATGCATACCGCGATAGTTACCATCACCATCTGTTCACCATCTGTCATCCACTGTCGTCTGCCACCTCATCTCTGCAGCTTATTCCCGAATCTAGAACTATCGAAAAACAACTGTAGAATTTACTTGCCATTGCTCAGGGTTCGACGCAATGCGGTACAGTAGAAGCAAATATCTAAGTTAATACAGTTCACGTTTTTCTACGCGTCTCATTACATAGGTTAATGCTAATTTCTCCCACATGATGTACATATCGAGATTGGTAAAAGGCATTTTGAAAGAGTTTCCATAAAGTCTCTTGCCGGTTCTTCTCCATAGGGACAACATTTTGGAACCGTGCAACTAGTGTCCTATAACGTTTCAAAAGTGCCTGTATTAGGTTTATCTAAACTTATCTATTATAAAGAGAAAAGATTTGATTTTTACTATTAAACCGATTTTAAAAATTCTTTCACCTATAGAAAGCTACATTATCAGTGCTTAACATGGCATGTATTTTGTTAAAAAAAAAATGAGGGATCCCTATGAAAATTGCAATAATGTAACTATAAACGACTGGACCGACTTTGGCGGGACTTTCACTGGCAGATAGATGATGTTATAAATAATAACTTAGGCTTCTTTTAGGGCTCTGCGCAAAAATGCACGGGTTCGAAATCCACGCGGGTGAAGCCGCGGGCGGGAGATAGTTTGAAATAAAAACAGTTCTATCTGTCTACTGTATTGCGAAAGTCATAATTTCATCTTTTCTGGTGTGGGTGCTATAGAAATCGCTACGTCAAGTATATTAAAATCACCATAATTGTTTTCCAACAGTTTTAAACAGACTTCAAAACAACTTTGTATGTGATACGTCAATATTTCCAACTTCAGTGAGGTTTTTATGTCTATTGTTAATATAGTCTATTTTAGCGGTAAATGTGGAGAATTAGGTTTAACGGTTGTTTTTAACGGTAAAATTTTACAACATAAAGCGAAACTAAAATTCGTAGTCCCTTTGCACAATCAAATATTTACCAGCCTTCTGCTTCGCTGTTTTAGGCCTGAAAATGTGCCACTTTATTTGCAACGAATGTGGGAATTCGTATTCTTTACGATTTACGTCAAAATATACGTACAGAGCGTAATAAATCAGGCTTAAAGGTCGAAAAGCCGAGTATGGGAGGCGTTTTACGAAACGAACCTATTACAGGCTCTCTTGATTCGTTCATAAACATTCGCATCATAGCACTCTAGTAATGCCTTTCAGTAATATTAAATAAAACGGGCTTTTACCTTTGGTCAGAACGAGTTCTGGGTACGTAGGAAATGGAGTACTTCGCTATAGGTTTTTATTAATTCAGTCATCAATTGATGAAACGCTGAGAAATATTTTTTTCCATATATCTCGTGTTTTTTTTTTCCTTTGCTTATAGCGTGAAGTCCGGGAGCCCCAGGTCAAGCAATATTGGGTTTTCCTAAAATTAATTTATTTCTACATTCATGAAAAGCCGTGAAACCTGCGGTTGAACCTTTGCCCAGGCTCCCTATTGAATACAGGCGTGATACTATGTTATCGTCGTTGAAGTTCTAACACCACGTAAGTCTTTTGGCGGTTTTGACATTTTGATGGCATTTGCTAGAGATTCGGAAGACGCGTTGTTTCAGCCAATCAGAAACAAGCAGCGTCCAATAGAAACTCGTAAAATGAAATGAATATAAAATGGTATTGTACTGGTGTCTATGTAAAATTATGCAGTTTTTCTCTCTCCTCAAATGTTGCTATTTTTGATATACGTTGTGTTAGAACTTCAACGACGTTCTGTTACAACCTACACTTCACCGATTCTGTGTAACTTGGGGGAACCCAAGGGTGAGAGAGAGAGTAATAGCCCCCTATTAAATGGGATACTATAATGGCGTCAGTGAAATGCGGGTATACAATAGTACCTACTTACTCTCTGGAGCCATTTTTCCAACTACCGGGCACAGTTTCAGACTCCGTGCTGCCACTGAGACTGCTTTCTATGCACAAAAATCCAATAACACCTTCTCCGACCCTGAAATCGAACCCCTCACGCTCAGCAGTCGACTCGCGACCACTAGACCAATGAGCAGCGCACAGAGTTTATAAACAGGGCAGGCAGAAAAAAAATAAAATATGTCTGTTCGTTTGCCGCCTACGCCTTAAAAACAAAAGAAAAGCTTACTTACCACAAATATTTTCTTCATGTTGGTATTGGTTCGTCGTCGTGTCGATTAAATAATGATGTATGTGATTTGCCACCTCAAATATCTTATAATAAATATTTATCTGAGTTATTTAGGGTAGGCCGTGTTTTTTTGTCTTTATGAACCGCACGCCACTACCAATGAGGTAGTTAAAGGAAATATAAACTTACAGCCTTCCCTTTTGGGGAATACAAGCGAGGGTATGTAAATAATAACATTTAAGGTGAAGGCCACAGCTTCACAACCTGCTTTTATTTCATGCAATATCGATTACGTAGCCCACGTGTACGCCATTTTCTCAATATACTGAGAAAACATTTATAAAATTTCTCTCTTATATTTTTCCTCTGAAATTATTTTCACTTTGTTCGTATAAATAATGTTTTGTTCGGTTGAATTTCAGGAATATGAGAACATTTTATGTGGATATTGTGTTTTGTGCATCATGCATCAAATCTTCATAGAATATAGATGGTTTTATGATAACTTTGTCACTCTGACGGCACGATACACGGCGCAGTGGTTTAGCGTTTAGATTTCTGCGCTACATGTCGAAGGTTCGATTTCCGCACTGTACAAATATTTGTATGATCAATGTATATAAAATATAGTTGTTTTGAGTCTGTATGTACATATGTGCATGCTACATACTGCGAGCGATACAGGAGAAATGCAAGAGAGAGGCAAGGATTAAAAAAAATAGACTAAATATCTACCCTTGGTATTTCAGGTTAATCAATAACTAGAAACCATATCTAAGTTAGGTTTATCCTTGCGGGCTCACGATTGGACAGCTTAAACCTTATCTTCTACGGCGACCCTTTCCTATTTGACCCATTACCTTAATTATATTATGTTATTCACGAACATAATTACAATGTTAATCCAATTTCATCATCTTTTAGTTCAGCAAATATCCACCGATAATAAAATAAAATATAACAGAAAGAAAGAAAATACATGTATTTGGCCCAAACTAAAGGCACACAATAATAATATGTAAAACAGAACATAGAAAAAAGGAAAACAAAGAGAATAATGATAACAATACCTACTCAGCTTTAGAGCTGCATTGTGTGCCTCATCAGCTGCGCCAAATAGGTCCAGTTCAGCAAAATGCCAGACAACTAGTGCCTGACGCTGGTTTTCAACTGCACCTTTAGTAGTGAAGTGTTACGGATGTAAATCAGTTTTATAATTAAGAACCAACTCCTATTATAGTCTGTTAAAAAAAATATACATTCATATACTCTCTTAAACCTGTTCCTCTCTTATATACGACTATAAAAAACAATTCTGGCAGACAACTAGTGCCTGACGCTGGTTTTAAACTGCACCTTTGGTAGTAAAGTGTTACGGATGTAAATCAGTTTTATAATGGTACTGGTTAGTTCCAACTAACATGTATCCAATAATAATCAAAAAACAGAGCTCTGTTTAAGTTTTATAGCTGCAAATAACTAGTTCCTTATTTCTTTTTCTCTCTTATCACCTAAAATACTTCTCCTTGAGTCAAAATATATTGTCAAAGCATCTATCTCTCAATCTTAATAAGTGTGAAGATATAGACACATCGATAGGTAAGCCTTCCCGCGCGTCTGCCCGCCATTTATCTGGAGAGGCCCTTGGACGGGACCTGTATGTAGGTCAACGCGGTCGCACTTAATTGGACCAAGAAAAAAACAGCGCCGTGCCTCGTGGTGAAGACTTAAGACCTTCGGAAGGTTTTAGAGCAGAATTTTATTTAAAGTAAGAGTTGGGGTTAAGGATAACGGTATGATTGTGTACTATTAATTAAGTTATTGTAAAACAATTTCTAAATTTTTCGTTATTTCAAACCATATAACATTAGGATTGAACTCTAGATTTATCTCAAGACTGAAGGTAGTTGAGCATTTAATGATCAAATACGACCTTGAACGTTTATACCAATTTGGTAGTGATGTTAATCAGTCTCCCGAAGAATTCGCGGGAGTCCAAATAGGTCTTACACGCAGTGTGTTCGTTGAAAAATCATCTATCAGACTATAATCTATCTGTGTGCCAAATTTCATCCAGATCCGTTCAGCCGTTCTGGCGTGAAAGAGTAACAAAGATCCATCCATCCATCCATCCATCCATCCATTCTCACAAACTTTCACATTTATAATATTAGTAGGATTTCACATTTATAATATTAGTAGGATGTTCCTTGATTGATTCATAGCTACATAGCATCACACCGCCACTCTCCGAAGGCTAAGCAGAGGTGTACTATTTACACCCACATTTCGAATTCACAGTTACAACTTTTAATTAATCTTTCTCTCCACGATCATGCCATTCGACAGCACCACTGTATATTACTGATAGCTCACATTCAGCGCAAAAAGCCGTTTGAAGCTCTGTAAACAAATAGCGATTTAATAACATTAAAGCCTTCGAACACAATAGGCGTTCTACGTACCAGGCTTTAAGCGTATTGGATCGAACGAGTGAAACGCGGCTGCGTCAATGGCCGCAAGTGATTTGGCACATTCAACCTAAAGCTACCTAGTTTTGGTGCTGGAAATGGGTAGAGATGGAAATGCATGCCAACTTTTTGGATTTATTAGCTTCTGGTTTTGAATTTGGCTTGTGTGATTTAGTTTCTGCCCTAAGGTCTGTGTAATAATTGCACGTGTAAAACCTTGTTCGTATAAGCGGTAAGTACGCACCGGAGCGCGCTAGCGCTAACATTGCTCATTATGAGATTTGTCGTGTGGATAATTTTACGTAAATTGTGGGGAATAAAATGAACTAGAATAATTTATGGACAAATCTAAACATATAAATAAAATTGGAATGTCTGTTTGTAATACCTATTGAAATAACCGTTTTTTACTACATGCATATGAATATATATACGGTACATACACCAAAATAACATTTTTTACAATTTTTGTCTGTCTGTCTGTCTGTCTGTCTGTCTGTCTGTTTGTATAGGCTAATCTCTGAAATGGCTGGACCGATTTTGACGGGACTTTTATTGGCAGGTAGCTGATGTAATAAGGAGTAACTTAGGCTACATTAATTTTAGAAAAAATATTTTATTTTAGAAAAAAATTGGGTTAAGTGCATTTGGTCTTCTTAACTTCACGTAACTTTTATAATATTTTTTTTTAAATGGCGTTTCGCACTAAAAAATACATTGTTAAGTTCCGACATCCACGCGAACGAAGTCGCGGGCACAGCTAGTAATATATATAATACATAATATCTCATATACATACTTTACGTATTAAGAGCCAACTCTTTTTTAAATTCGGTTAATAAAAATTATATAGTCATATACTCTCTAAACTGTCTCCACATTAGTCCGTACATTTAATTTATATTGTTAAATCTGTTCCCCTCTTATATACGACTAGAAACGATTCTGACAGAACTAATGTAATCACTGGCTGGCAAATATTTTCCATTTTCCTACTGTACCTAATCCCTTATTCGGTTCTTACCTACTTCAATTAGATAGGGTAAGTACAATGCGTAATATTGCCCTGAGGGATTGAAACAAAAACATCTGAAAGCAATTTATAGCACTAATGTGTGTGTGTGTGTGTGTGTGTGTGTAATGTTTCTGAACCAAGATTATTTTGGAAGGCAATTGTTTTTGAACGTACCTAAATAAAGGATAATAAAAATATTCCTTTTGAGAAAATAGCAGCCACAAATTATTATGTAACACTTAAAGAAATATACGACTTTAAAAACACTAATATAACGTTCTCCGCGCTTTAACGAAAAGAAATCCTTGGGATACCTTTTTGTATACATTCTTAGGTTTTTGTTATGAAACGAAGTTTTCGCTCGCTCCATGTATTTCTTACCTAACCGTAACCTTTTCTATTTGAAGTTTCAAGTCGGTTTTATGTGGAATTGCCTGGGATAATGGTTTTTTACGCAAGAACGCGCTTTGCTTTGATTTTTAGGCAGGCGCTGGAAAATATTCCTATATAATAATATGTTTAACAAGTACCAAAGCAACACAAGTAGTATTATAAAGAATGAAAATACCAAGTTACCACCAGGAAACGAGATAGATATAGGCATAAAGTTTTCTAATGTAGTTTCTTTTGAAAACTCTCACATGATCATATCTGATGCCTTGGAAAGATTATCCTGATGCATGACAATAGGTAAAGGATGGAGAACAACGTAGTCCCCATTCATTCCGTGTTCTCTAAATTCAGTCTAAATGAAACATTCTCATTGACTGAATTAATTCTTCCATTCAAAGTCAAAGCTTTTCGTTTCAAATGGGCATTTGCAGGCGCTTTTAAAACATTATGAATCTAGGTGCATGGTTCCAAAGTGGGTTGGCCCTATGGAGAAGAGACGGTCAAAAAACTCCATGTCAAAGGTCAAAAACTCTTTTCAAAATATTAGTTTACAATAAAAAATATTAGATTTACGTTATTATTAAAATTTTGTTATTAATATTGGAAAAAAATGTGATCATAGTGTGGCCCAACGTGCTGTGATCACACTTTACTTCTAACGAATATTAGTTCCAACTCAGAATAAAAATAAGTCTAAATAGAAATGCTGGTTCTTTTGCTTTTTATTCGAACCTTTTTTCTGCTTCAGGAACCATTTTACGATGACGTATTCAGTTCAAATGTTCGCAAACTCTAAATATAAAAGCAGGCGTAACGGTTCACTCATTGATATACTCTGGCAACAATCAGCAACCCCTTGTCAAGTCTCCATTTCTCGTATAACGAAAGCTGACAGTACAAAGTGGTTCCACAAACTGGAACTATTCAATTAGTGGGGTTCAGAGGGCATGTTAGTGCGAACTTATCATATTATAGTTTTAAGTTTACACCTAATGGCAGTTGCGAGTTTGTGGTAGAGCGCGCATTAGTTTCGATGTATCCTCGCAAAATATTATAGCGACAACTTTGAAGGTTAAGTGTCTTATCTAACACGGCGTTGGTGCAAGTAAAAAGCTTCTCTGAGGGACTATACCTAAGTATGAGAATCGATTTCAGGTATAAACTAAATAAATGCAGAGATTAATAAAATGCGCAGATTTCATTCACGTAAATAGTTTTTATATGAACTCTAAATAAATAAAACTGTCTATTTTATCACTACGACTATCAAAGAATTAATGACATGTCTTTTATATTGCTTTCCTATCTCATAAACAGAGCCTGAAACACTTTTAATTGGAAGTGTATTTACTACACCGCTTAAAGACTAATCCAGCTAGAAGCACTAGATGTAATTACTGCAAAGTGTTCGCATAGGTACACGGCACGACTTATTTGCCGCCAGGGAGTGAGGGCATTTTCACACTAACCGATGCGATATCGGCACTTGATATCGGTGGCTCTATCGGGAACTTATAGGAACGATATTTTGCGTAACTTTACGTGCTATAATGCCCATAAATGTAAGTAAAATACACAGCTCATTTCTCTAATTCTTGGACAAGGGTATCTTCCCAGATAATGCCCATATAATTCATATATACCCATAAAATTCCGGTGTGGGCGTGTTCGTAATTCTTCTCCTCTTAAACGGCTTGATCGATTTTGATAATATTTTTTTTTGTACTTGTGGGGTTACCTATATAGTTCTTAGCTACACTTAGGTATATATTTATATTCGGACCTTGCAGGTAGCGCTGTTGTCGAGATCCAGAAACGGTCCGCTAGTAATTCATAAATTTGCTGATACCTACTATCATTAAGCGAGCTGGCATGAGAAAAGATTTGGAGCGTATGCGTGAATTTGTGCCTCGATATTATCATTATCAGGATGCCTACTGACCGGTCCGATATCACTATCGGATAGTGTGTAAACGCTCTTTGGACGAGTGACGCAGTGATCCATTTCCTTTAGTCGTCCGTCGCAATTTGCGCGGGAAGCAACTGACGCCATATTTAATTCGCTACAGAAATTAACAGCTTCTGCAAAGCGCATTATATAATTGCTGAGTTTTTGAGCTGGATAAGGTATGCTTTTTAAACTTAAGCCTACAGTTTAAGTGAAGTTGTAAAATAAAGTAGGTAATGTTGGGGTTAGTGGAAGAAAATACTGTGCAGCCTATATTATTACCTAAAATAGATTAAATTAACATAGAAATGTAGGGTCTTGGGTATATTGGACTGAACCCTTGGGGAACTAGGGTTTCTAGCAATACTAACGCAAGTGGACTGTATAACTGTACCTAACTAGGAGTAGGCAGTGCCGGATTAAGCAAGCGCGGGGCCCGTAGCAAATTCTATCGAGGGGCCCCTGATCTACTATGGGCTCGTAAGTATAAAGTGACTATATGTAGAACTGGTGTTTGTATACCGTATGAAATTCTGTGTTTTATTTTCGCCAAAAAAATAATCGGTTACCGATTATTTACCCCACAATCTAGTTTTGGTGTTTTCTGCATGACTAGACATTTATATCTTATGTGTACTTTATTTTATTTTATTGTATTACATTTTTTTCTTCTTTTTTTTTACATAACATTGTTATACATTTTGTTTAACAAACAAACACTTGAACATTTTATTTTGAATGTTAATTTATTTTATTTTATTATCTTATATCGTAGTCCTTGTATGTCATGTAATGTAATATTGCATTGTAAGAGTATTTTCTATTTTATTTTGTTATTATAAATTGCTTCAACTCATAGTAAATCAATATTTTTAAAAGAGTATCCATGGAGTTTCTTGCCGGTCTCTTCTCCATAGGACCCACACACTTTGGAACCGTGCGCTTAGATTCAAAACGTTTTAAAAGTGCCTGCAAAGGCCCATTTGAAATAAAAAACTTTGACTTTGACTTTGATTTGACGTGAATTGTCTTAGTCGTGAAACAGGTGTAACGTTTCACGTTTTTGTGACAAAGTAAATTCAATATACCACGTCTTAATTAGTTTCACTAAAAAAATTACGTTCAGGCGTGGGTGGGCGTTTGGATACCCGGGGACCCCCTTTTGCGCGGGGCCCGTAGCAATTGCTATCTACTCTTGCTACGTGATTAATCCGGCACTGGGAGTAGGGACTACGTAATATGATTCAATCATACTGCAATTACGAATTGAACAGTCAAGCGTGTTGATTACGCCAATATCGCCTCAGTGCGGCCGTCTAACTGTTTCAGCAATACCTATGTAGGCAGTTTACGCCCTCCATAGGACTGGACAAAATAGTTCATTGTTATTTTACCATAAAACCTTCACGCATCTTTTCTTTGAAGGCGTAGGTAGGATTGTATCTACACCACAACATTTTGCAAATGATGGTGTTAATTTACATGGTTTTGGGGTACACTGTGGGCGAAAAATTTCTTACAGTAAAAGTATTCACGAATAATTATGGCATTAATGGGCTTTATCACATCAATTTGGATTATGAAACGAATTTAAATTGTGCAAATTATGTTTACCTACTTAGAGATGTTGCGATTAAATTATAAAGTCAACCAATTACTGTGCCACTGCTGGGCAGGGGTCTCTTCTCAGAATGGGAAAGGGGTTAGGTTTCCTCACGATGTTTATCTTTCACCGTAAACGCAAGTGATAATCAAACTTCATCTGCGTGTGGTATTTATTATTTATTAGCTTCCACTCGCGGCTTCGCCCGCGTGGTTTACGAACCCGTACATTTTTCCGGGATTAAAAGTAGCCTATGTGCTATTTCAGACTATAATAATCTATCTCTGTGCCAAATTTCATCCAGATCCGTTCAGCCGTTCTGGCGTGAAAGAGTAATAAAGATCCATCCATTCATCCATCCTCACAAACTTTCAGATTTATAATATTAAAGTAGGATAGGATTAGAGTTTTGTTGCAATAGTAGAAATAAGCCTAGCCTTCTACAGGACCCAGAATACCTCTTTGTAAAATTTCATAACAATCGGTTCAGTGGTTTAGTCATGATGAGGTAACAAACAGATAGACAGAGTTACTTTTGCATTTGTAATAGTATGAATTATCAATCGATGACTACTCGCTAATAGTATAACAATTTTTTTCTTTGCCATTTTGTAAATATTATCCGTCTTACTAATTCTCTCTTACTAAATCTCTGTTACTAAAGCCCCCTTACTAAAACTGTATATAATGATGGCATGAATTTTAACTATACATGCGTAACTTTATTCAGCGTTTATTAGTCTGTCTATTCGACGGCACGGTTGGCGCAGTGGTTGAGAGATCGACTGCGGGCTCGATTCCCGCACGGTACAAATATTTATTTGATCTGCAGATAGTTGTTCCAGGTTTGGATGTATATCCATGCGAATATATGTGTTTGTAATCGCACCCACGATACAGGAATTATTCCTGGGGTGGTGAAAAGATTTTTTTTTTAAAATCTGATCCCTAGTTTTAATGCGAGCTTCATTAGGGGGCCATCCATTAATCACGTGAGGTTTTTTTTAGCGTTTTTGCCTTGCCTTGGTGATACGTGGTGAGGTTTAAGAAAAATCACGTGTATTTTTTAGTACCTACAAAGAATCTTAAATTTTTTACAATATTATCTTTAAATACAGGTATAAAGTATAATCTAATTATATTCTGAAATTAAGGAGGATGATAAAAATGTCTAGACAGAAAAGTTGCAGGTTATTTTTGACTGGCATAAAAATAATATTAAAGGAATGGTGTAATCATGCGAATAACATATATTATACTAGTACATGAACATATTTAATGTACATTGTCCTCAGACCACGGATTAGCAAGTGAAAAAATAAATACACGTGATATCTTACTACACCCCCCTCCCCCCTTGTGATATTTCGAGATTTTTGCCAAATGATTTTTTGTATGTTTTTACGCGATTATTCTTAAAGAATAATTTTTAATTAATTCCAATATATACGTGTACTTTTTTAGGGTCTTACTAACTTCAGGGGACCTATAGGTTTAATTGTTTGTCTTTGATAACTCTTGCTGTAAACACCATCAACCTTCTAAATCACAAACCTTTAACAAACTTAAAAACAGCAAGTTAGAATCTTTACTTATAATTTTTTATAATGAGACCCTTCCTTTGCTTGTCCTAATGGAAACTCGGCACAATTTATCAACATTAACGTAGATAAAACTATCACGTATATATCATATATTTTTTATTCTTATTGATTTCGAGGCTTTTACCTTATAAAGTTATGTCAGCCTCATCGTAACCTAATCTAATAATTACAATAATTATCATTACCGCGGAGGAGGGAGATTTTGATGCAGCCACCATTTTAAATATGAATTTAGTTATTTTAGATCTGGGCTCAGCTAACAAACTTGCGAAAATCCCAACATCATATTTATTAATATTGAAATTGCACATCAACATCAACTCTCTCTCTGGTCCCGTCACATTCCATCAGTAAGTGTTGGACATCCTCAATCTTATCACACACTTCACATTTTGGTGAATCAACTTTTTTTCATGAGAATCACGTGAATATATAAAATAGAAGAAAAATTTCATTTTCACAGATTACTTTAACATACTCCATTTAACAGTTTTCTGATTTTTCGCACTATCACTATAAAATGAATGCAGCTTTACATGCGATGATTAATATCGTTCGCGTGTTATCACGTGACGATGTCATATTTTCATAGCATTCGAAATCTTGATACACAACACAGCACTCCAGACATGGCTGATGGCTTGATGCTTCAAGTCGAATAATGTTGGATGATGAATTGATTTTACTTGCTGCGTCATGTGAGTGAGTCTTTTGTGACTTATAAATATCGTTGAATACTTTGATATCGACTAGAGGCATGCGTGATGAATGGCGATATTTATTAATCAACTTTATACATATTACTTATTAATGTCCTCCTGACCGAATTTCGGTTACGGCGGCCAATCTCACCGGAGATTCGCCAACTACGCAGGAGATATTACAGAGCACAAGTGTGTGCGCCAACACAGGTACTCTCTCTATTCTTTCATTTTCATAGTCCAATGGGACGGCAATCCGTCACGACCGGAGAGAGATCAGGAGCAGGACCAACGGCTTTACGTGCTTTCCGAGGCACGATGTGTATCCAAACACACAAAGACCTAGACCCGAAAGAACTATCTATAGATCATACAAATATTTGTTTCATGCAGAAGTCGATCTCTTAACTATTGCGCCAACCGTGCCGTCAATTACTTATTACTTATTATAGATCATACAACGCAAGAGTTTAATAACAACAAAGCGTTTAGTGCTGGTGGGGGTGCCCACCTTCTGTAGTGCATCGGGAATGTTTGCATACGCGCATCTAGATTGTTTCTAGGTGCGGTTCTCTGGTGCGTAGGTTGCGGGTCCAACAGTTTTCTACGCATGATCGCAAGCAGGTTGGATGGGTCTTACGTGGGTCGCTGTTGTGCCGTTCCTCATGGGATGTCGCAACGGTGATACGTTATTTTGTATCAATGGTAACTAACATTAACCCATTTGAGTCATGGTCACTTACTCTATTTTATAGGTAAACTAGCGACGATCTTCATACTTTAAATTATTTTTGAGAGTTTGAATTCAATTATCTCTATTATATTAGCAAGACAATTAGTGCAACCGCAGAACTTGAAACAATCGGTTGCCAGACCAATCGTTGCTCAACTCATTACGAGTTACTTGAGATAAGATACAGCTATTTCATTATTTGAATATCCCTTTTTACTGTCTATATTTTCTTCTATGGAAATTTATTGATCCATATGTTGTGGTAAACTATTTTCAACTGAAATTATTCAGACTAACAATTATTTGTCCTTTTATCTGATCCGTTTGTTATTAATAACAGAACATGGCACGTTCCATTTTGGGGTTTGTTCGAGAAATGGTGACAAGCGAAGATCCTTTGGATCCCGGACCCTATTTTGTTCTGGTTTGGGTATAACGTTCTTTGTAAAAACTTTACATGGCAAGTTCCCGAGAGACTTGTTCAAGAAATGGTGACAAGCGAAGACCCTTCGGACCATATTCTGTTTTGGTGTGGGTTAGGTATACGAAAGTATCGGTCTGCCTTCCCTTCGGAATTGAAGGCGTGTCGGTATCTATACGATAAATCAACGAAGAAATATACCTGGGAGAAATCTCGAGGTTGGCCTCATGCAAATGTTAGCGGTCAATAAAATAGAATCCAGGAAGGGTGGGGCCGAATACGAAACGTTCGGTATCTGATATATATTAATAAACAAAGAGATCCATATTTAGGTTTCGCCCAATGACCCTTTTGGAGCGAATTAAATTCGAACCAAAACAAACCATGAGACTGATATTTTGGGACTGGAAATATATCGGTATTTTTTATTATTTCCTGTATTTACGAGTGGATTAGTACAGCTATAAATATAACGGATAGATATCTGAGTGACAGATGAACATCGGGATAAAATTAGTAACATTTTGTTTGGTTTATTCGTTATACAATAATGTCCAAAAACAGACAATTCGTCAAAGGAATAAGGTTTATTTTTTCTAACTCATCATCATCTGAATAGCCTTTTCTGGTTAGATTGGAACCCGACCCCAATGTAGTTGACATTGGGCTTCCGATCTAACCGGTTGCGGATGAATATCAGTATTTTACACGGAGCGACTGTCTTCTGACCTTCGCCACCCTGTTACTGGAAAACACTGATACTCTAAGGATAGACTGGTTGTCATACTTTTTGGGCTACTGACACCCGTAACGACTGTAATAGGTCTTCGTATGACAACCCGGACCAACTGCTTAACATGCTTTCCAAAGCACGGAAGCTCTCAATTTGTGAAAAATGATCACCCATCCAAGGACAAGCGTCAAGCGCTGCTTAACCTTGCTGATCGACCGATTTGTGCGGTAGCTATGTAGCTACGAGTCCTTCCTCTTATTTTTGTAACTGTTAACATAATTATGACCACTTAGACTTGTTTCTGTGTGTGATGCTTACTGTGTCATGTATTATTGTTGTGTGAATCTTGTGCAATGCCGAATTTTCGGTAACTATAATATACTATACTCTATCTGAAAACGACCGTCGTATTATCATCATATAGCATGTATTCCCCGAAGGGTTAGGCAGAGGTTTACTATTCTACACCCACATTTCGCCGATGCCGTTATTGAGTCCCATGTAATAGGGGCGAGCCTATTGTCATCTACCGGGCACATTTCCAGACTCTGTGCTGCTACTGAGAATTTCAAAAAGATAAATCCGATAGCACTTTGTCCGAGCCGGGAATCGAACCCAGGACCTCACGCTCAGTAGTCGCGCTTGTGACCAGTAGACCAATGAGACAGTCTATTGTACATACCGTCGTATTAGCATTCTATCGTATCGAAATAAAATAAACTAATACAGGCCACTCTGGCTCTACCTCTGTGGTTTCATGACAATAAAGATTGAATTTAAGTAGGTATACAGGGTGAATTTTTCAAGTGGGAGTGGATGGCCAAATCCGAAACTATAAGGAATATCGAAAAATTCTGAAAGCATAAAACTGGCTTGATTCCTGGCTATGAATATCGTTTTTTAAAAATGCAATGATGCAGTTATACTTTTCATCAAAATCGGCCTGGAATTGTTGTTTTTCGCTATTCTAAATAGTTTCAGATTTGGCCATCCACGCCCACTTGAAAAATTCATTCTATATGTACACACTTTTTACCGGACTCGGTAATAAATTGGTCGGCAAGAGTGCCATCTTTCTAGCCCTGGTGGGCGATAAAGTCGTCTCCAGTCGCCGCTCTCAAGTAATGGCTTACGTTTAGGGGTGTCGCCATTGGTAGGCGAGGGAACACCAATTGAAATAAGTACTTATCAATTAAGTAAATTGTAATTAAATGTGTACGTAGAAAATGGCTCTCTTGTGGATTTATCTATTTTAACAATGCCTACTTTTTATTTTGTGTCTTGTAAAAATAATCCACTAACACTTTACCCGATCCGGAGATAGAACTCAGGACTTTCCACAAATGCCCCACGAGTTACTTAAAATAATAATGTCCTCCTGACCGATTTCGATCGATAGAGCACAAGTGTATGCGCAAACACAGGTGCTCTCTCTATTCCTTCACTCTCATAGTCCGCTGGGACGGCAATCCGACACAACCGGAGAGAGATTCGGCGCAGGACCAACAGCTTTACGTGCTTTTCGAGGCACGGTGTGTATTTACATACACAAAGACCCAGACCCAAAGCAACTATCCGTCGATCATACAAATATTTGTACCGTGAGGGAATCGAAGCCGCGAAACGTAGCTCAGCAGTCGATCTCTCAACTACTGCGCCGTGCTGTCTACTTATAGATAAGGTATTACTATCATTGTTGATTTATTCTTACCAGCACGAATACTGGTGCTGATTCAGTTACCGTAAAATGGGGCTATTTGGGAAACGCGGGGCAATTTGGGACTAACATTTGTTTTTAGAAATTTTGACATATTTTCTAAACTAAACCAAAATTTCCTTTGTCATTGAAAGCATTCTACACTACCGCTGTTTAAAAGCAGTTACTACTCCATGAGAAGCACACATAATGATCCCTTTACTAAATTTCAATTAGCCCCGCGCTTCCGAAATACCCCATTTTACGGTATTCCAGGTGATTTCAGTTGCAATTTATTCAAATAAGTTACAATATTCGCTTTCCTAATAAAGGTTCCAGCTAAATTGCTAAGTAATTTGTTAGATGGTTAACCTTTGTAATCAGATACAGCAGCCCTAGAACTTTCTAGCTCACTAACGGAGCTTGACCCAAGCGAATTCATTTTATATGAGAGGTTTTTCACATTTTATGTGTCCCAAGTTAAACAAATTTTTACTGTAAGAGAGACTTTTGATGGTTATAATCAAGTTTTCTGCGTCGATGGCATGATGGGGAAATGAGTTTCGGTTCTTTGGCACTTGTAAGTTGATCGGAACTTAACTGTCGGATAGGTACTAGCTTGTATTATTTGCTTCGGATAGCAACGCTAGTCGCTTTACTGCTTATATCTTATATGGATTTGTATCAATATTTTCTGCATCATTGGTGAAATGATCGCGAGCTAGCCGCGCTTGCGTAAAGTTCTGTTGCGTGGACATGTTATTCGCGCTCCTAAGTTTTTATATCATTTAGTATTACCTGTATACTCGGAAGGCTTAGGCAGAAGTGTATTATTGTACATCCATATTTCGCCGATGCTGTTATTAAGTCCCATGTAATAGGGGGAGAGCCAATTGCCATCTAACGAGCACAGTTCCAGACTTCACACAAATTCACAGTAGCAGCATGTGCTACTGCGAATTTCATATGGGAAAACCCAATAACACTTTTATTCATCATTTTATAATTTATACCTACGTTTTTTCTTGTAAGCATCAATCTTTAGGAATCTGATTTATGATTCCAGTTATCTTTTTCTTTTTTATAAAAAGTAATACTGAAAGCTTACCTTAAGCAATATTGAAATTTGAACATCGCTAGGCCTTTTGAAAGAGAAAACGTAGCCGTTTCAATAGGCCTGTGATCGGTGAACTGGCTAAAAGTTGCTTGCTACACGTAATTTTGATATCGTCTCTTATTTTTTTAAGGAGTTTTAAGAAGTGAGGACATTTCATAATTTCGTTTGAAAAAAAGGCTGAATATTTTCAATGCTTGTGTAATAAACTTGCAGTGTCAGTTCCAACCACAAAATTAATCTAATCAGTGCCAAATATATGTAAATTAAAAAAAAGGCAGATTTTTTTCATTTCTGTGTTAAAGTTGCATTGCCAATCTCACAAAATTAATGATTCGTGCCAAATAAATTAAAATTCTTTATAAATTAATTGCATTTTAGGACCTGTCAATTATTTCCTACAAAGATATGTTTGTATGCATTACGTCACAGACTGGACGCTCTACGTACTACGGCGTCAGTCTGTGATTGTTTTGATATACATAGGTCAATGTCAAAGATAAAGAATAAGCATAGAATATAGAGAATTAGTGACTTTGTCTGCGTTATTATATTTTATATTTAATATCGAATTAGTGTTCTGCAATAGTAAAAATAAGCCTGAATCCTAGGATCTCTTTGTAATATTTCATAACGATCTATTCAGTAATTTAGTCATGATAAGGTAACAAACAGACTGACAGAGTTACTTTCGTAATTATAATATTGTGGACTAGCTTTTGCCCGCGACTTCGTACGCGTGGAATTTAGAATCTGATATTTTCCTGTGGTAAAATGGAGCCTATATTTTAAGTTAAACTCTAGCAATACATCGGTGAAAACTATATTCAATTCCATGCAGTAGCTTTTGCGTGATGCGTGTACAAACATACAGACAGACAAACATTCTAATAACTGTTTTTTTGGCTTCTGTTGCTCTAATAAAGACCATTAATATTCATAATGTACATACATCGGCCTTTTAAAATTTTTATTACATGTCTAGATATATAATACAGACCTCTGTTGCTGATATTATATGCCTAAAGGTATCCTAGCGAACCTTTGCATAATTCATAACACCTAAAACTGTAGTACCACGTGTATCATCCATAATATTCATGACGTATCCTAACTATTCCTAACTTAATATTATAAATGCGAAAGTAAGTTTGTTTGTTACCTTTTCACGCATAAGCCACTGAAACGATCATCACGAAATTTTGCATCTACGTTTTCCGGGGTACAGAAAAGGACTAGGGGTACCTTTCTTCCCGAAAAAAATACTATTCCCGAGGGAAAGAACTAGAACTTTCGACGGTCACAATTGCGATAGAACGCTAGATGGCGCTACGTGTTTTTTCGAATCAACTAGCTAATTTACTGTTTACGTATACTGTTTGTTTAGTAACCTGAATTAAATACCTAAGTTAATCATATTGACGTTAATGCTTCCTATATCGACCAACAACCTGAATTGATTGTCAAAATCTAAACTAACGCGAGCCAAGTCGCGGGCAAAAGCTAGTGCTTATATAACGTCATTACACGTAACGACGTCGATGGACGTCACGAGATATTGAGTCATTATGAGCGGTGCAGATTAATATCCTCACAGCTACAACCTTACTAATATTCAATTGCTTTATCACTTCGTATACAGCAAAAGTAATATTATGACGTCACAGAGCATCCCCTTTGAGATAGACGAGTACGTCGGTCTTTATCACGCACACAAGTTAAATCTATAATACTGCTAATATCCTGTGACTTCTTCACTATAATATACGTCAATGTTTTGCGACACGTGTTATATCGCGTCATTACACGTAACGACGTCATAGAGCGTCCCGTCTGTGATGGATGTGTATCTAGGCAAGTAGGTCATTGTCAGACACAGATTTATCACTCCTAAGGTTATGACGTGACACCGTGTTTCGTTGGCAGTTTACACAAGCTTTATAGGCACTTAGTACAAGATGTTCACTCTGTTTTCGGATAAAAGGAAAAGATTTGTATGTAAAAGATATATATATTGTATGTATTTTAAGATTAGTTATTACGGCATCGTCGACGGTCAAAGAAGAAAATTGACATTTTTTTTTCTTTTAAATAAACTTTGCCCCACACTAGGATTTTCTCCTGTATCGTAGGTACAGTTTACAAACATACATGCCACATGCACACATAACCAGATCCGAAACAACTATCTGTAGATCATACAAATATTTGTTCCGTGTGGGTATCGAACCCGCGACACGTAGCGCGGAAAGCTAATCCCTTAGCCACTGCGCCAACCGTGCCGTCGCCATTCCTTACTAATTGCGACCGTTTGATAAAGTAGATACTTCAATAATGATAGAATTATCATTATTGTGTCGGTGTTTAATATCCGTCTTGTTTTTCGGGGATTATCTTGATACACAACTTCGGATTCGAAAAATAATTCAACTTTGTACAGAACTGGGTTCGATTCCCAGATCGGGCAAAGTGTTATTTGGTTCTTCTGTATAGAAATCCTCAGTAGCAGCACGAAGTTTGGAAATGCGCCCGTTTGATGGCAAAATAGTGCCCTATTACGTGGGACTTCATTACAGCATCGGCGAAATGTGGGTACATAATAGTACTTTGCCTAACCTTTCGGGGATACAGGCGTGATGCTATGTTATGTTATGTATGTAATAAAAATATATGGATGAATGATGACATATGAACATTTCGTTTTTTACAGAAGCATTGAAGCTCTACGGGGAGAGGTTGTCAGAATGGGAGAGAAACGAGGTCCGAAAGTACCCGGAGATCTGGTTCCTGGGGCTGGAAGCCAACAAGGTGCAGGCCAGAGCAAACTTGCCCAACAACTGCGGATTTGATGACGAAAACGGTAGTTATAACAAGGTGAGGAACATATCATCAAGTTATCTAGGATACAAATATATTAAGGAACTGTCGGTGTTCTGAGAGGTAGGTATTATGATCTTATTATATCAGCATGAGCTATTACATGACAATTAGTCAATCAGTAATGCTAGTATCGAGTCTATTAGTGCTAGTACCCTGGGTACGCCAGACGTTCTCAGGGTTCATCACTCGTGGAGTCTTTCTAAGAATTTGTGTACGTGAATATTTGTGCTTATAAACATACCCATTATACAGAAATTAATCCTGGAGTGCGTCAATGTTTTGTTTTAATATACGTTTGTGGAAATGGACAGTATTGACAGAACAGGTTGAATGGAAGTTTCCTTAGTTATTACAATTAGCCTACGGATTGGTGATCGATATATTTTTATTAGCGCAATGGACCATGCTGCCACCCATCTTTCTGTCAAACAAAGAGAAAAGAGGAAGTGGTACCTGCAGCGAGAAACAGTCAGACACGCGAACAGGTAGCTATCTAAATGCATATTTTATGTTGTCTCTCAGGGTCTGATTATAGCATTCGCATTAATGTATAAATATTAATTATGTAGATTAGATATACATTTACTATTAGTAATTAACCCTTAGCACTCGTAGCCTAGCGGTTGAACGCTTGCCTTCCATGCAGGAGGGTCTGAGTTCAAACCCGGCCCGAACCTCTGACTTTTCGGAATCATGTGCGGGTCAGAATTTGATTATCACTTGCGTTAACGGTGAAGGAAAACATCGTGTGGAAACCTGCACACCCGATAGAGCTCCATAAAGTTCTCGATTCGTGGTGGACTAAGGCTAACCCTTCTCATTCTGAGAAGAGACCTTTGCCCAGCAGTAATGGGTTGAATTTATTTATTTATTCATTAATCCTTAAGTACTCTGTATCCAAGAATAACTTAAGACTAATGTTATCTGTTTGTCTCTAGTTCTAACTCAAATCGTCATGAATATTATATACAAGTAAATCGCTTGCGATATTGTACTTTGAATTATAACATAAAAAGTAATAATAGGTACCTATAATACAGACTTGGCCCTAGTAAAAATTACTCAAATTGAATTTTAAGTAGGATCCGAAATGATAACTGAAAGAAACGATATTATCCTAAATTAATTTGTCCCAAGCTCAAGCGTGAATTAAAACAGATGGAATTTGTTTTCACGATGTAAAATATTGTCCCAAGCCACTGGTGCTTTTAACAAATTCATTGCTCGACCTAAATTTTATTATTCATCGATAATCATAATTTGGACCCAAAAGTGGATACGTGTCTTTAAAAATTAATGCTATTACCTTGGCTCTAATGGAATGCCAAAAAGGCTTTTAGCCAATTGTTAATTGAGTTTTAATGGTATATGGGAGGAAATTTTCATGTATCTTACATACACCGATGTATACTACATATAAACAATACTGACTGACTGACACCACAGCCTAAATCACTGAAGATTGCAACATGTATGCTTAAAAGGTGTATCTACAAGAGCACTAAGAAAGATTTTTTCTGAATTCCCACGGGAACTCTTTCTATAGCGGGTAAGACTGCGGAGAGTCCTCTAGTATTTCATACGCATAGAGGAAAACACATGGATGAATTTTAAGCTTTAGCTGATAAATAAACTAAGAGACAGGTGAAACGATGAAAGTATCCCTTCTACTTTCGTACACCGACAGTTTACTGACGACGGTATTAAGTCCCTATATGGTAAGACGTCGCCATAGAGATGCCAGACCTGTAGTTATTAATTGACCACGATTTCAAAGGTTGACCTAAACCTTTTTGAAATAGTATGAAAACTTTGTCGTAAACAAAGTTAACTATCAAAGTTGTAGTCCCCAAAGTTATCAGCGGTGTGCGCATCTGCAGTCAGGTTCATAAATATGTAAACACTTACGGATATTAAAAATTTAATTTTCAAAGTGTTAGATATTTGAATTCTTGTGAGATTTATCACTTACTATCCAAGGAGACAGAATAATACAATATAACAATAAGCCATCACGCCTGTATTTCCCGAAGGGTAAGGCAGAGATGTACTTTTTTATTATTTTTCTCAAATACCTAGTATTTTGCAAACTTTTTTGAGGCTGACTGTTAAACAATACACTTACGCATTCGTTTTGCTTCATTGGGCGATACGAAGCGGGCCTATCACCTGACACAGTTCCCCAGGAATCTCACAATTACTTTCTTCTAGGAAAACCTTACTCAAGATATTATTTTTGTTTCAATTTCAGCAAATCCACGACCACATAGCGTACAGGTATGAAATACTCGAAGTAATTGGGAAAGGATCCTTTGGGCAAGTCATCAGGGCTCAGGATCACCGCACGGGGAACCAGGTAGCGATCAAGATCATCAGGAACAAGAAGCGGTTCCACCACCAAGCGTTAGTAGAAGTCAGGGTGTTGGACCACTTGAGGCTGAAGGACAAGGACCAGGCGCACAACGTGATACATATGCTGGATTACTTCTATTTTAGGAACCATTTGTGCATCAGTTTTGAGTTAATGAGGTGAGTTTGGCTTTTGTGGCAGTGATTGTAGTACTTCACTTCACTTGCCCCGTAAGGCGATCTAGCAGGCGATTGACTGATCACCAACAGAACATTTTGCTATTGAGTGTGTCGTATGAGCGTTCTCATAGAGAATGTAAGTTTTTCTGGTTAAATTGTTGTGGCAGTGTTCAGTTGGCCCTCGGTTGGAACCTTAAGAAGAGATATATTAGAGATACTCCACACTGAGGCGGTAAGTAAAGCAGTAACTACTCACTGAACAGTTTGTACTGCTTTACTCTGGGGCTTAATAATAGCATGTCCAGTAAATTTAGCAATCTGTAGTAGGTAGGCTGGGTAAACTCTAGTCTAGAGTGAACAAAGGATGATTCTTTTTTTAGTCTCATCTTTTTTAAACCTTAATATAAATGTGTGTTATTTTCAGTATCAACTTGTATGAGCTGATCAAGAAGAATAACTACCAAGGGTTTAGTCTGAGCCTCATCAGGCGGTTCGCGAGCTCACTATTACGGTGCCTCAGGCTGCTCGAGGGGGAGAATATCATACATTGTGATCTGAAACCAGTAAGTACATACTTAAACAAGCAATCCCGTACTAATAGATGGAGAGGAACCATGGAAAAATCCGTGTTTATGCAATTATCCACGATCTAAGGCTAAAGCCTAAATCATATCATATATTATGATTTACAAACTATAACTCGCAATCTAGACCAGACATAGCACTTGCTACATAACTATTGAGTTAAACTGTACATCTTGTTTAGCTGAAACGATGCAATATAACTCTACCTTCAAAGCCGAAAACTATAGGTGCATATTAGGTGAAAAAGACACAGTTTAAGCAACTTTACTCTTCAGTAACTTATTGGACTATTTTAATTTCTTTCAGGAAAACATCTTGCTAAAAGCGAGAGGCAGCTCTTCCATCAAAGTCATAGACTTTGGCAGCTCGTGCTACACGCATGCGCGCGTATACACGTACATACAGTCACGGTTCTATAGGAGCCCCGAAGTCATACTAGGCTTGCAGTACGGGACGCCGATCGATATGTGGAGTATGGGTAAGTTCTTTTTGAATCTGATGGAGATCACTCAAAGATAGACAGGAGCCAAGATTCCTTGAAGTATAGGAAATAGATCACTCAAGTTTTCCACAATACTAAGATACATAAGACTGCCTTATAAGTCTATATGGTACCAAGGGACTGCTTAGCTTGAGGTCCTGATTTCGATACCAATTATAAAAAACCCGTTAGGAGATACGAACTTCAATAACCATTATTGCAAAGCGGGTCCCGGAACTCACAGAATTAATCATATAAGTACTAACGGCAAGGTTGGCGCAGTGGTTGAGGCATCGACTGCTGTGCTAGGTGTCGCGGGTTCGATTCCCGCACGCAACAAATATTTTTATGATCTACAGATAGTTGTTTCGGGTCTGGGTATTTGTGTATGTGAACATACGTGTTTGTAAACGCACCCACGATACAGGAATTATTCCTAGTGTGGGGCAATGTTTAAAAAAAAAAAAAAAAAAAAATTGAGAAATCGAAATGTACCTAAGATAATTGCCTGATGATAGAATGCTTGTGAAGAACAAATCTTGAAAAATAGTACGATTACGTATAAAAAACTATAAAGGTCAAAAATATCTTCAGTGTAAAATTGACATTGTTATTCAAATTTGCAAAAAAGAAAACAAGTTTTTTAAACACCGTGTCAAACATAATTACTATACGTAAGATGCAATTAATGCATTTAGGTCTATACTTTTATAAAGGTCTTATGTAATAATTAATGAGCCTTTTCAATAATACGATAAATACTTCTCGTGGGTTAACGAAATTCGGGTCGAACAACAATGCCACATAAAACGGAAATTACGTCATGCCAAACTTTACTCCAACAGAATTTAAAAGCACTACTATAAAATTTAAAACCGTGTAATCTTTATCTTGCTTCTCTTTCTAAGGCTTAAGATAGAGCGGAGTAGGTTGTGTCAATGAAGTGAGATTTGAGAAGGTATATTCTTGATAAGAGTTAATTCAGATTTTATGTAACCTTAGATGTGAAACACACGAAAAATATCTATACTATTAAATATGACCTTCAACTATTTAATCAGAATATCTTTAAATCCCCTGATAGACTTATCTTACACTGAAGTCTTCTCATACTGTTAAATGAAGACGGTAGACAAATAATCAAAGCATAATTGAGACATTAAGCTTTAAAAACAACTCGATAATACACACTACAAAACAATACAAATACAATCAAATCGTGCAAAACGCTCACACATTCCACAGTCATTCAACAAAAAGTCGCAAGCATGCCATAATCCTTAACTTGTGAAAGTGAGGGAGAAAGGTGACCTCGCGAATCGCGCGGCAAATATCGAAACGAAAGAATGTCGCCTTTACGCAACTTATGATGGATGTTACTCAGAGACGTAAGTTGAAACAACTTGTTCTGACGTACTGGAGACGCATCTTGACTTCTTAAACTGGTTACAATATGCGTATGTTGTGTTGATAGCGACTTTCATTCGCTTTTATAGAGTTGAATGTTGTTTTTTATGCGAAATTATTCTTTAAATACACATTGTGTTCTTAAATCGCGGGAAAATGGTCCTTGCTCAGTGTGTCTATACAATTCAGGGATATTTTAAGTGATATGGAATCCTTACTGTCTTAAATATTGAAATATACACGAAATATTTCCACATGATAGAAATATCCAGGAGAAACGCAGGTGAACGTGGATCATAAAATAGAAACTATGATTAACAGTATTTATATAATAGTTTAAAAATTAATAGAAATATTTCTTGGTCCCAGGATGCATCCTAGCGGAACTCCACACGGGCTACCCTCTCTTCCCGGGCGAGAACGAATCAGAACAGTTAGCTTGCATCATGGAGCTGCTTGGACCACCTCCACCAGACCTTCTGTTACACGCTACTAGAAAGAGACTGTTTTTTGGTAAGACGTTAATAATGGTCATAATTTGCAACCTTTGGAAATTTAAAAAGGATTCCCTTTTTTTTTGTATCTTAGAATTTGGCTAAATCCAAGAGGAATTTTTTGCATAATCCTAATAATGCTTCTCTTTGACATTGTAATTTTTGACAAATTCTATGTTTACTTTTAATAACAAATTTCAATTGTTCATCAGACTCAAAGGGCTCACCGCGCAGCATCACCAACTCTAAGGGACGCAAGCGGAGGCCTGGCACGCGAGCCCTCACCACCATCGTGAGGTCAGACGACCCTGCCTTCCTGCACTTCTTGCACAGATGTCTCGAGTAAGTCCATTACCTTATCTAAGTAGTCTACGTTTACATATAGTGTCCCCATAAAATGTTCTGATGGCTATAGTATCATAACGCTTTTTTCTGAATTAACTAATAACCTTGCATTTATTTCCACTGCATTGCGTTAGTGAAGATGTAAAGAATTATTATTATTTAAGTTTAACGGTTACGACATATTGCAATGTAAATTTGCTATCTGTTTCTTTTAAACAGTGTAAACCAGACTCCACGGACAAAAAAGTCTGCTAACCCGCATCAGGTTAACGTGGTGGCCTAATGCTTAACCCTTCTCATTCTAAGAAGAGGCCCTTGCTCAACAGTGGGACAGTAATGGGCTGAATTTATTTATTTATCAGCACGGATATTTAGTATATAAGTTATGGTGGTTTTCTACTGTACATGCAATATTACAACCACGAAGTTATATCATTTTACTTACAACATCTGAAGATAATTATAAGTAATAAAAGTGTTGTAAATACCGACCGGCGCCGGTGGTTGCACGCCATTTAATTATCTACATAAAAAACCATGTCAGTATTTAAATGGAAAATATTACAGATTTCCTAAGTTTGATTGATTCAAATTAGTAGCAACATGTGTTTTATTTAGCAATTACCACGCATCTTCCATTTTAATCTTGATTGTGTGTAAGTTTATCGAGAACTTCGTTTCAAACTTTGCCTCGGGAAAGATTTTGATTTATTTTATTCACCTTTTATCTTTATAACTATCTCACATAAATAATGATGGATTTAGTATTGCTCAACTTCTGAAACAAGCATTTTGAGGACTAACATTTTGACTATTGGCAAACCTCATCAAATACGTAAACTCACCAAATGTGTTAAATCTATCTTCATGGTGGGCAGATCTAATCCAAATGTAACCTCTTCCCTGAGGCTATAATTTAAAAAGTAGAAATTCAAAATCACCTGTCCACTTAATTCTTACAATGGTTCAAATCATATTATTTACCGAAACCAATTCCTCTCATTCTATCCAATATTACGTATAGAATTCTTTACGTTTCACGCGTAAAAGATTTTCCCACAACACTAACAGATCGTACGATGTAGCGATCGCAGCGATGGGAAAGCAATGATGCGTCGCTTGTGCAATCGTGCGAATGCCGCGCATTCAACACCACCTCAATGGGAAGCGTCATCTGCCACGAACATAGATTGTTTAGTAAAAAGTGTTTCTTTATTTATCTCGATATTATCTATATTTCTACTTTTATTTATTTCAATCTGAAGGTTAGTAACTCTATCACTTACAATTTATTTTGTATTGTCTTCTACTAAGTATAAAACAATTTCAATTCGCTACTTAGGATTAATTTCAATATGTTTTCTCTTCCAAATAGTAAACATGGCAATACCTAAAAAAAAAAAACTTAATCAATGCTTCATTATTGTAATTCTGGCCTTTGACCTACGGCTATTAGTAATTCCAATCATCCATCCATCAATGCGAATGGACTTGCGTTAATAGCGTATTATTATAACATTTCAATCTCCACGTGAGTATAAAAAAGAAACGTAAATAGTGACCTTTCTCTTTCTATGCCCTTTATTGTCAACCGTTGCTTCGGGACTACACATAGCAACAAGATTCTCGCACTTTACAATTTTAGCACTACATTACACAACATTATTTAATATATGCAGAATTTTAACTCAGCCATTGATTCCGTTTCTGCGGCATCCATTCCATACACGTTTTCTAATTTATATAACAAACTATTATCTATGTTTGTTTGTAGAAAGTATTGAAAAACTTGTTTCTTCAAGATTATTGTGGCCGGTTAGATCGGTTGGTGTTAAACTGTTATCAGATGTTTCACTTTTCCTTATTGAATGATGGTAACTTGAACTCGTTGTTATATTTCCGGAGGTCTGTTCCTTTTCCTCTCTTGATTGTTGATGCTTATAATTTGTGAGGGAAGTGACTGTTTTTCTTTATCACTCCGATTATATCTGATTCCTATAATGCATATAATTACTGAAGTATTGTGTGTGTAACGACTACTTGTATGGTAAAAACTACAGCGCGATCTATCGGAGACAAGCAACAACAGAAATCCTGATTCACTTTATAAGAGTTTAGACTGATTTTAACGTATGTAAGAATGTCCACCTTTGGGCTTCAACCCAAAGGTGGACATTCGTTAGCCGGGCTAACCACCTTGTTTGGTCGGAGGATCCTCTCTTTTCAATGGAGGAACACCATTCCTCGTTCCTCGTTAACAAACTGTGGAAGTTTTTAAATATTGTTCATTTATTTTCGCTTATAGAGTGGATACCAGTATATTCAGGTTTCAGAAATAATATTATAATTTTACATCGAAAGCATAATACACATATTAGCAAGAAGCATTATAATAGTATTGTTCTTCAGAAAACCTATAAACAATCAGGCATATTCAATGCCCCACGCATGAAAAACGTGACTAAACCGTTTCAAATTACCATTGTTGGGTCTTTTTCATGTCAATTGTGATCTAATAACAACAATGGCCCATTACACATATGACATAACACCGACAATATCACGCATCATGAAAAACTAACCATCTGTGAACGCACAAAAAGACAACTGATTTTGTCAACTGCTTAAGTAAATTTTTTCTCATATTTGCGTACCCAACTTGACACTGCAATCGCGAAACCCAATTTTGAACCTACAGATAAGAGACATAAAGAAAAATTCGGAAGCAAAATGGAGGTTGCCAAGGGGACAGCAATAAAAACATGACTTTCTCTACAAGTTCACACCTATTTGCAGTAGTGTAAAGTGCGAGAGGCGGAATAGGAAGCGATGAGCCGAACCATTGTCGCTGCCTTGAACGGATCTGTTAACCTTTTTAGAGTAATGGACTTTGAAGCGTTTCGTCATTCGTCGTGATTTTCTGAATCGTTAAGAAATGTTTTGTGTAGTGGCTTCTAAGTGTTGTAAAAACACCATCACTTTTAAGGAGACGTTGATTGAGGCTGTGATTTGACACTAATTGTAACTTTGCCTCGATGATGATAATCGATATTTTAAGTACTCGTATGTATGCAGAAAGTGTTTTGTTTCCTCGATGATACAATGGTTCACCGTAAGCTGCTGTTACGATTGAGAGTTCAAATCCCGGTGTGGTGGGATTGAATATAAAAGAAAAATATTATAATGAACACAATGATAAAAATGTTCAAGAAACCTAGTGTGAAATGAATATACAAAAGACAACCTTCGGTTATGGTATGATCTACAAATATTATTATGACTTCCAAGTTTCTGAGTCCGCATATTTGTATAATATATTATCATTCCTGTGTTTATCTACCTGTATCATCAGAAATTCTAAGCAGAAACTTGTAGGACTTATTACGGTGTTGCAAGTTAGAATTTCTTACTAAAGGAATGATTTAAAGCCCTCTCTATCAATGGTTTCTCATCTCGCTCACGTTGTAAGAGTCAGCGGAAAATAGATTACGAGGATGATACTCGTCTGTGATGATAACCAGTTGACCTGCCATTTCTTAGTTTTAACCTTTAACTTGGCACTGGGTTTTATTGAATCATTTCTAGTTTGCGAAACAATGGTTAGATAATATGAAGGATAAATGTTATAATGTCTGATTAATTTAAATAAATAATGAAAACCAAAACTTTTAATCAGTTAGAATTCTTTGTAAGACTCGTCCATTAAATTCATGGAAATTTTATTCACTTCTAAACTAACCTAACTTAACCTCTAAAGTGAAGGCACTATATTTATTCAATAGAAGCAGCCATATCCCACGCCACCCATCTATGAAAGCAAGCAATCACACTATCACAGCCTGAGGAGACACTCGTGCGATCCAAACATTCGCACAGCCGACCTTTTGGCCGTGAGAGCGGAGAAAGCGGTAGGGCCGTCGCGACGTGATGCGGGTATTACGTATACGTGTATAACTTCATGTTACTGGATATGTAAGAGATTTTATACATAGGTATGATTGCGGGCCACGAGAGGTTAAAGTTTTAGCTTCGGATTGGATCCGGAGACCGTGACGTTACGGATGAGCTCTAGAATGCGTTCATGGTAGTTCTTTTATGTCATGTGCATATGTGCCTATACAATATAGTGATGATAGGCCTTGATTTTGGCTTCAAACGATTAAATTATGAGCACCAGATGATTGTCAACTGAGGGATGTACAAAACTGCACTAAAAGAGTAGATTGATTTCTAGGCTTCAGCCGAGATCTGTCTTTCAATCTTCGACCTGATTGAGAAGCACTACCAACTCAGAATTTTTTGTTTGCCACTTCTATTTTATCCCAAACATTCGATTACGAACTGTAAAATGTGCATTCTCTCAGCAGCCAAACTTTAAAAAGTTTTAAATTATAAATTAAAAGAGATGCAAATAAAATTTCAATAGCAAGTTCACGGCAGATTAACTGGCTAATTAATTCAGAACTAACCGACCAATTTGAATGAAACACTGAAGAATTCTAACACAGATAAATTTGAAGATATAATTAACTCGAGAGTTCAAGATCGCATCGCCGGTTTTATAACGTGTTTGTATGAAATCCGTGAAATGCGGGTAAGGGTGAAAGTGCATCGTCGACTGCGCCGGCAGGTCTCACTTTCAACGTGAACACACTTGTACTAGGTATGCACGACGAATCTTGGCTATGTGCAGTAAACAAATATGCGAGTAGCGAGAACTGAAAGTGGAGCAATGAACTCTGTGCTATGTACGCGCAAAATGTATATGTTTATGGTTATGCTCCCGTGGTGAAGGAACAACATTCTAAAACCGGTTCCAGTAAAGCTAGATTAAGGATAGTGATCCAGAGTAAATAGATGAAGAAGAATTGCTTAGTATTTTATTTTTAAATGTTGCATTCTGGTTCAGTTCGGTACTTGATACGGTGCGTTGATAATTCGGTTAAACACGTCAAGGCAAAATGGATGATGTACTGGCGCCCAAACAGGGACTTGTAATATAGGTCACAAAACTTACATTCATCTTCCAATTTTTAGTCGACACATCCATACGTCATCCCATTTATAACGTAACCATGTTTACTCACATAACCCGAACATTCCGGCGTAAAACCGCAAGTTCTTCGGTTGCGCGTACGCACAGCACGCAGTGAAAGGTTACCGTGCTTGAGTGACGTAACACCGATCATCTGTCGTCGAGTGCCGACCCCAAAATACGCGAGCGAAAGATTGACGAGCATTTTTTTTCTTGTTTAGTCACGCCTACGTGCCATTATTTAAGCTATTATTAAGAATTTGCACTCAAGTAGGTACCTCAGCGAAGGCTTCTTTTATTTTTGGTTAGCTTTGGAGGGCAATTTAATTAATTAAATTTTCTTGATCTCTTGCGGGGCTAGATTTAGATACATTAGTCTGGTTTTGGTGTGTGCCTATGAAGATTTATGTTTGTTAACGCACCAACGATGGATACAGAAATGTTAGTACCTACTACCTACTCAATAGAAAGGTTTGCAATCCGATTTACGATACTTAGCGGTATAACGGTGCCATTATGGACTAACGTATTGTTTTTTTTTTATTTGACCATATAGTCTAAACTAAATCTGACGGCGAACTCTCTACACTAAATTTTTGAAATTTGACGACACGGTCGCCGCTCCAGCTAAGCGATTAGCTTACTGTGCTACGTGTCGCGGGTTCGATCCCCGCACGGAAAATATATTTGTTTAATCTACAAACAGATTGTGTGTGCATGTGACAAGTGTTTGTAAACTGTACCCACGATACAGGAGATATCACAGCGTGTGGTAAAGTTTAAAAGAAAATTAACCGAAAATGCCTTTGCCATTTAAAACGTATAGATTTTTTTAATATTACCTCTATTTAAACTTAGTTTATTAATATAAGAAGCACACATTACTCAATACCAAATATACGGATAAGTACAGTCAGCATCAAAAACATATATACACGTAGCGAAATTCAAACGCGTATTCTTAGAAAGGTATTGATTAAAAACATAAAATTTAAATGACTAATCTTTATGTATCCACAGATACCATGTATGATAATTGGTCAAGATTTCAATCACTATTTCCTCTAAAACTCGGTTTTGAATTTCGCTCCATATATGTATGTTTTTGATGCTGACTGTACACCCGGTTGACTCAGCGTATGGTGTTTACGTAAACCCGGTTTAATTCTAATCTAATCATGTAACATCATGGTAATCGCAATCGGTTTCACTTGACGTTTTCTCTGTGACTCAAACATTAGGCACTAACAATTCCTATTGCGTGACTTTGTTAATAGATGTAAATAAAATGCTATTGCAATAGGATAATCTTCCGGATTTTTTAAATCTGAATTCCTTAACTTCATTTTTGATAACACGATTGGTTCAGTGGTTAAAAGATTTGGCTGGAATGATAGTGGTTCCGAGTCTGGGTATAAGTACTATGCTAGTGAGATTTTTGTAAGTAAACGCAGCCATTTATATAGAAAAAAATAAATAATAGCCTTTATTCAGACCGCATAATAGGTAGTATACAATAAACTTATACATTTTGATTTTAATTCCATAACTAATATTAAATTAAATTTAATATACTACAATCATAATCACAGGCTTTTTAATGTTAATAACATTTACGAGTATAATCTTTATTCATTTATTTTTATTAGATTGGTAATAATATTAATTTTAATAAAAAAAAATAGTAAAAATAAAAAATAAAAACCGACTCCAAAAAACTCAAAAACAAAACTAATAACTAAAAAGCAAAAAATAAATCTTTTATTATACAATATAGTAGTTGAAGAATATTGAAATCGGTGCCAAGTAAAACATAAAAGTAATATACCTTGCTGCTATAATAGCGACATTGAAACAACGAGTTCACGTAAAAAATTTTGAGTGCGAGGCGAATTATGCGTCGGACACGACAAATGCACTTCGCCAATCGTGTCGGTTTATCATTGCATGTTTTACTTGGCACCGACTTCAATATTCTTCAACTACTATATTGTATAATAAAAGATTTATTTTTTGCTTTTTAGTTATTAGTTTTGTTTTTGAGTTTTTTGGAGTCGGTTTTTATTTTTTGTTAAAAAATTTAATTATTTTACAATTTTGAGTGATGGGTAGACCTAGTAAAGACGATTCTCTTGAAAAACTTTACAAAGGTCAAATGTATGTTGCCCCAAGTCGAGTGAAAACCTTAGACGGTATTGCACTATGTGATTTTAAAATCAAATAAATTACTTAGCCGACCACATGATGAAAACGCATTACGAGAAATGAAAAGATTAAGACGACTATTGTAACTAATATTGTGATTGTTTTGACTTTTAGAGGTTTAAAATGAGCCCAAACTCGAGGGGTTTACTAGTAGCTACTGAAGAGTTCCACCATCTATCTCCTGGCTCCATCATCAGACCCTCTATACCAAATGTTTTATACGGGACTCATCAAAATATATCGAGTGATCCCAAACTCGGAAGTTTTATTCCCTAACTCTTTACCGTTGAGGAGTAATATGACATCCATCATCAGCTCAGCATCATTAAATGATGACTTTCAGACGCCAATACCTAACTTATTAAGAAAAAAGCTCAAACGGGCTATTTGTCTTACAATATTTGAGGGTATCCCTCGATTTCCCTAGGATCCCATCATCAGATCCTGACTTGGTGATAATGGGACCAAATGGGAAGCATACACTTTCAAACAAAACAAGAATTTTTAAAATCGGTCCGTAATTGACGGAATAATCGCCCAAACACTATGTAGCTGCTATCAACCATTAAGGAGTTCCCTAAACTGTACTGCACCTGCATCACGGACCTTGCAGTGGCAGTCATTAGCCATATCGGTGTAAAGATCTTGTCAACACGAATAAAATAAGCACAAACACGAGGTAGTTAAGATGTACCGTTGAGGAATTCCCTCGATCCTCTGTCGTCTCCATCATCAGATCTGCCCTAAACCTCCATAGTATTATAGTCTCATCAGATATACACATAAATATCAAGTTTTTACCCCATACTCGCCTACAATTTTCAAGAGATGCCCTCGATATCTCAGGGTTTCCACCATCAGGTCCTGACCTGATGACAATGGGACCAAATGACAAGCATACCCTTTAAAATAAAAAAAGAATTTTTGAAATCGGTCCAGGCGTCTTCGAGAAATCGAGTAACAAACATAAAAAAAAAAAAAAAAAAAAAAAAAATACAGCCGAATTGATAACCTCCTCCTTTTTTTTGAAGTCGGTTGAAAAAAGATAAAAAATACTATTAAATAATTTGTATAATACAAAAACTTCTCACGAGAAAGAGATACTACATATATTTAAAAATACTAGCTGTAGCCCGGGACTTCGTCTGTTGCCTATGTCCTTCTCCAGATTCCAGGCTACTATGTAAAATTTCATTACGATCGGTTCCGTAGTTTAGTTCGTGATGAGACTGAGGTTGAGGATGAACACAATTTGACGGCACAGTTGGCGCAATAATTGTGAGATCGACTGCTGTGATACGTGTCGTGGGTTCGATTCCCGCACGAAACAGATATTTGTATGATCTATAGATAGTTCCTTCGGATGTGGATCGTTGTGTATGTGAATATTTGTGTTTGTAAACGCACCCACGATACAGAAATTATTACTAGGGAGGGGCAGTTTTATATAAAATTTTTTAACAAAAAAAAAAATCGACTCCAAAAAACTCAAAAACAAAACTAATAACTAAAAAGCAAAAAATAAATCTTTTATTATACAATATAGTAGTTGAAGAATATTGAAATCGGTGCCAAGTAAAACATAAAAGTAATATACCTTGCTGCTATAATAGCGACATTGAAACAACGAGTTCACGTAGAAATTGTCGAGTGCGGAGCGGATTATGCGTCGGACACGACAAATGCACTTCGCCAATCGTGTCGGTTTATGATTGCATGTTTTACTTGGCACCGACTTCAATATTCTTCAACTACTATATTGTATAATAAAAGATTTATTTTTTGCTTTTTAGTTATTAGTTTTGTTTTTGAGTTTTTTGGAGTCGATTTTTTTTTTGTTAAAAAATTTAATTATTTTACAATTTTGAGTGATGGGTAAACCTAGTAAAGACGATTCTCTTGAAAAACTTTACAAAGGTCAAATGTATGTTGCCCCAAGTCGAGTGAAAACCTTAGACGGTATTGCACTATGTGATTTTAAAATCAAATAAATTACTTAGCCGACCACATGATGAAAACGCATTACGAGAAATGAAAAGATTAAGACGACTATTGTAACTAATACTGTGATAGTTTTGACTTTTAGAGGTTTAAAATGAGCCCAAACTCGAGGGGTTTACAAGTAGCTACTGAAGAGTTCCACCATCTGTCTCCTGGCTCCATCATCAGACCCTCTATACCAAATGTTTTATACGGGACTCATCAAAATATATCGAGTGATCCCAAACTCGGAAGTTTTATTCCCTTAACTCTTTACCGTTGAGGAATACTATGACATCCATCATCAGCTCAGCATCATTAAATGATGATTTTCAGACGCCAATACCTAACTTATTAAGAAAAAAAGCTCAAACGTGCTATTTGTCTTACAATATTTGAGGGTATCCCTCGATTTCCCTAGGATCCCATCATCAGATCCTGACTTGGTGATAATGGGACCAAATGGGAAGCATACTCTTTCAAACAAAACAAGAATTTTTAAAATCGGTCCGTAATTGACGGAATAATCACCCAAACACTATGTAGCTGCTATCAACCATTAAGGAGTTCCCTAAACTGTACTGCACCTGCATCACGGACCTTGCAGTGGCAGTCATTACCCATCTCGGTGTAAAGATCTTGTCAACACGAATAAAATAAGCCCAAACACGAGGTAGTTAAGATGTACCGTTGAGGAGTTCCCTCGATCCTCTGTCGTCTCCATCATCAGATCTGCCCTAAACCTCCATAGTATTGTAGTCTCATCAGATATACACATAAATATCAAGTTTTTACCCCATGCTCGCCTACAATTTTCAAGAGATGCCCTCGATTTCTCAGGGTTTCCACCATCAGGTCCTGACCTGATGACAATGGGACCTAATGACAAGCATACCCTTTCAAATAAAAAAAGAATTTTTGAAATCGGTCCAGGCGTCTTCGAGAAATCGAGTAACAAACATAAAAAAAAAAAAAAAAAAAAAAAAAAAATACAGCCGAATTGAGAACCTCCTCCTTTTTTTTGAAGTCGGTTGAAAATAAATGAGTTACTTTCGCATTTATAATAGTGGACATTTTAATTGCATTTTCATCATCATAATTACATTCCTAGAACTCTTTACTACCACGAAATGAAAAGGGTCATATCATAATTGATAGACAAATACATTGGTCATCAAATAACGTCAATCACCAATCATCGCGTCGATGAAAAAAGAATAAGCTTATTATAACCTCAGGTTACATAACTAACCTCACTGCGTGCCATCCAGTGGCGTGCGGTTCATACAAACAATAATAACTAAAAAGCAAAAAATAAATCTTTTATTATACAATATAGTAGTTGAACAATATTGAAATCGGTGCCAAGTAAAACATACCTTGCTGCTAAAATAGCGACATTGAAACAACGAGTTCACGTAAAAATTGTCGAGTGCGGAGCGAATTATGCGTCGGACACGACAAATGCACTTCGCCAATCGTGTCGGTTTATCATTGCATGTTTTACTTGGCACCGACTTCAATATTGTTCAACTACTATATTGTATAATAAAAGATTTATTTTTTGCTTTTTAGTTATTAGTTTTGTTTTTGAGTTTTTTGGAGTCGGTTTTTTTTTGTTAAAAATTTAATTATTTTACAATTTTGAGTGATGGGTAGACCTAGTAAAGACGATTCTCTTGAAAAACTTTACAAAGGTCAAATGTATGTTGCGAAAGTCGAGTGAAAACCTTAGACGGTATTGCACTATGTGATTTTAAAATCAAATAAATTACTTAGCCGACCACATGATGAAAACGCATTACAAGAAATTCACTATCGAATCTGCAATATTACCCATCTCGGCTTAAAGTGCGCATCAATACGAATAAAATAAGCCCAAACACTATGTAGCTGCTATCAACCATTAAGGAGTTCCCTAAACTGTACTGCACCTGCATCACGGACCTTGCAGTGGCAGTCATTACCCATCTCGGTGTAAAGATCTTGTCAACACGTATAAAATAAGCCCAAACACGAGGTAGTTAAGATGTACCGTTGAGGAGTTCCCTCGATCCTCTGTCGTCTCCATCATCAGATCTGCCCTAAACTTCCATAGTATTGTAGTCTCATCAGATATACACATAAATATCAAGTTTTTACCCCATGCTCGCCTACAATTTTCAAGAGATGCCCTCGATTTCTCAGGGTTTCCACCATCAGGTCCTGATCTGATGACAATGGGACCAAATGACAAGCATACCCTTTCAAATAAAAAAAGAATTTTTGAAATCGGTCCAGGCGTCTACGAGAAATCGAGTAACAAACATAAAAAAAAAAAAAAAAAAAAAAAATACTGCCGAATTGAGAACCTCCTCCTTTTTTTTGAAGTCGGTTGAAAAGACACTGCCTACCCTACATAACTCAGATAAATATTTATTATAAGATATTTGAGGTGTCAAATCACATACATCATTATTTAATCGACAAGATGACGAATATCCATATGCAGTAGGTATTTCTAGTAAGTAAGCTTATAAAATTTTCTGCCTACCCTGTCTAAAAACTCTGTGCACGCCGCTGGTGCCATCCTATCTTATCATCGTCCGGATCTTTGGCGAACTTGCACGAACCTTGTCTTAACTTGCAGTTACATAAACTTAAAGAAACTATTCTATTGGTAAACTAATAAATAGATCAGGGGGACAATTCTTGCGCGCTTCAACAAAAATCTGTAAAAGAGATCTCTTCCACTATAGTATATTTTTACAAACATCTTGATTGCGTCTGACTACTGATGCATTTTGAGCGTTTAAAGTAAAAAGATTTGTTGTTATCACCATTTAGTTTTCTATTGTTATAATAATTATGAGAAGTCGGAAACAGATACGAGAGCGATATCCGGCAGATCTTTTCGAAATATCTCGATTCCGAAATGATCTTTAATCGCACAAGAATTGCCCAGACAGACGCTGTACTGTTGACTGGCGATCTAGTAATCTCACTTTTAAATCTAGGCCACTGAACTATGAGAAAGGTGTTAAGAAATTATTAATACAGACCACTTAGGCGGAGATCGAGAAGTCTTACGATACCATTGTAGGTTATTGAATTAGAAAGGGATTAAGAAATTGGTGGACAACTATGTAACTCCGCTGCAATGACTGGCGATCGAAACAACTAAAATACTGTTGAGGTACTGAGATATCTAATATGGGTATCTATATTTCGTTTTAATATTTATTTTATACTAGCGACCCGCCTTGTCTTCGCACGGGTGCAATTTACTAATTGAGAAAATGAGAAGGAAGATGGATTTTCCAAAAAAAAAAAAAAAAAAACTTTCATACATACCTTGTCCTGCAAATTACGAACATAGCAATTAAAATCAGCCAAATGTGTCGAGCCGTTCTCAAGTGATGATCTTTCATACATGCGGCAATTGACAGATTCCTACGCTAAACAACCAAATGTCTAGTAAAACCTGCGTGCGTAATAAATACATCGACGGTGGAAAGGAAAAATTTACCAAGCGACAATTTTGTCGATATTCGAGTTTTATATATCATTAGAATCAGAAAAAGAATCTTATTCGAATTATATACATATATAACTAAATATCGACAAAATTGTCGCTTGGCAAATTTTTCCTTTCCACCGTCGATATGTAATAATTGCGTTATATGCAGTAAGTTTTCAGTAAGGTACCTCAATGGATTATTTTGCTTAAATATCAGAAAATATTTATTAATGTTATTTATATAATATATTGCCTCATTGGTCTAGTGGTCGCAACCGCGACTGCTTAGCGTGAGGTCCTTGGTTCGATTCCCGGGTTATGCAAAGTGTTATTGATTGTTCTTCTGTACAGAAATTCTCATTAGCAGCACGGTGTCTAGAACTGTGCCCGTGGATTGCAATAGGCCCGCCCTCTATTACATGGGACTCAATAACGGCATCGGCGAATTGTGGGTGTACAATGGTATATCTCTGCCTAACACTGCGGTGTATAGAGGCGTGATCCTATGCTATGTTGATTTGTTATAGCAATAACAGCATTATTCTTGTGTCCGTATGATTCAAGTTAGATTGTTAGGCTGTCCAAGCTAATCTAGACTAGACTGATATTATTACGTAACCGATGTGCGACAGTGCGCGGCATGTTGATGTATAATTAGATGCCACTGCGCATTCTTAGCGGATAAGACGATCCTTTTGAAGCAATCATTTACAAAATCCGTTGGTCTGTTGGTGGTTTGAAGTTCCAAAGTATTTTTTTAGTTCAAATAGGCTTTTAAAGTTACTTAAGTTCAAGAGATGAAGTAATCTTTTACAGTTAATAACGAATGTAGCAACATAGTATCAAATTCTGGATCTTGCGCAGAAGAACTGACAAGAAACTCCATCGTTGTTGGTACTGTAATAAATTATAAAATCGTAATCGTAAATCGTCTTCATTGTAATGAAGCTTCAGATTTTAGAATTATTCAGTATTATTATTCAGTATTATTATTCTGTATTATTATTCAGTATTATTATTCTGTATTATTATTCAGTATTATCATTCAGTATTATTATTCAGTATTAATTAATCAGTATTATTTTTTTACTAACATACATGTTAATAAAAAAAATACTCGCCAAAAATATTTTCTTTTTTTCAGGCTAAAACAGTTTGGTATCCCAGGGTGAATATTTTGAAGTCCAATAAGTTATTCTATGGTAAAAACACCATCACTAGAGCTTAACTTAGAGAAGTTAGGCTGTACCAAAGCAAACTGCCTGCTCAATACTGAGTTATTTAAATTCTAATACCTCAAAAAGTGCAAGTGAATTCGCTATCCGTAGCTAGTCGCGTCGTCTCACTCTCATAAATGCTGTAACCACTTTACAAAATGTTCTTATATAACGGCAGGTCTTCGTATGACATGTGATTCTCGGTCGTAGGCATTCGCGGCGCGCGTAAAGGTTGCCACGCACTGTCGGCCATTGCGACATGACACCGCGGCTTTATTTTCATTTCCTAGCTCGTCAGATTTCGGTTACCAGGAAGTTTGTGATGCATCTTCTGGTAATATGAGAGGTTTATAGTTTTTTTTTTTTTTTTTTGTAAAACTTACACCCAATCTGACATAATAGTTACATTGCTTATACCCAGACGCGGAACAACTATATGTAGGTCATACAAATATTTGTTTCGTGCGGGAATCAGATTGAACAAATAGTTGGACCCGCTGCGCCAACCGTGACGTTTACGAGTTTACACAAATAGCCATGAAGAATCAAAATAAATATTAACAGATAGTAGACGAGTTAGAATTACTGAGATGCATAAAATATAATGTGGAATTATATGTTAGGTTGTTAAAGAAGCGGTTGCAGACAGTTTTTTTATTTTTAATTTAGTGATACATGTCGAAATGCATATTACATGAGAATCATTAGTAATTTGATCTGCAGTTCCTAGAGATAGTACGATATTCGATCGTTATAGCATCAATCATCAGCATATGTGATCTAAAAATGTCACCTTACTTTTAATTCAGGTCATTTAAACATTGATCGAAGATTGCGGAACTATTTCGAATAAGTTTTATGATACATGCAACACAGACACTCAAGAAGAAGTAATTAATACACAAAATGAAATTATTTATTTTTGCAATTAGGATTATTCAGTCACTTTTACACGTCTTTTTTAAACTAGATGGCGTTGGCATTTCCTATGGCTATCCCTGAGAAGAAACGCCGAAACAAACTCAGGGGTCAAGGTCTATTTTAAAGAAAGTATTGAATTGCAAGGTTTTGAACGATATTTCTATACTGATATGGGGAATTTATGCACTCGTGGTTTAATTATATTATTTCGCCTAAAAATTCACATTGAATTTAAGTACTTATTTTATTTCTTTAAAATACAAATCCTTACAAAATAATATCATATATGGTAGCTCCTTGAATTATTTATAAATATTGCTATTCTGGGCCTGGCCAGTGCAAAAGTGATAGTTATTGCCTTGATCCAGATATGAGTAAGTACTTGCTTGGACACCAGTTGGGCAGGACATAGGACTCGGAAGTTTACAGAAAGGACAAAAATGATACTTTTTTCAGAAACATTGCCCCACGCCAGGAATAATTCTTATATCGTGGGTGCGTTTACCACACAAATATTTACATGGACATACACCCAGACCCGAAACAACTATCTGTAGATCATACAAATATTTCTTCCGTGCGGGAATTGAACCCACGACACGTAGCGCAGCAGTCGACCGCTCAACCACTGCGCCAACCGTGTCGTCAAAGTTCTTTTGGTGGGTGTTAATGTAAAGTAGCACTATTCACACCATTCATGGGTTCCTAGTATATTTTAAGCTGAGAAGATGAAGTAGATTACAAAACGAGCCGTGCTCGCGACTTCATCTGCGTAGAAGAAGATATATAAATATAGAATATGGTACACAAAACAATTGTTTCGCTGCTCACGTCCTATGAGTCATAACGTGATGCTACATATTTATTATTAGATCTTAAATAGTCAAAATGCTACGGTAAAAGTTCTATCAAAATTGGTCCACGGGTATTTGAATTATGAGTGTTCTCACAGACAGGCAATTTAAGAATAATGTTTGAAGATTAATGTATCATTTCTGATTTCTGAAACGAAAATCATTGGTTTTCGATCGCGTTTCTGCATTCATATATTATTCCCAAAAACGTAAATTTAATTAAATGCTGTAATGTAAATAAAATGACTAAAAAAATGACTAAAACTTCGAATAAGCCATGCCATGCCATAATATTTCAACCTATTTCCTTTTTCTGATTCTTCCCTTCGTAACACAATACAGATCATATCAATCGATTTAATATCAATCAATTTAATACCTAACTTGTATATCTCTAATTATTACTCTGTTACTAACTACAAGTGTGCCCACTAAAGGATATGGCCCAACCATATACGGTGTTTACACATATAATAACCAAGTTATTAACTCTACATGTCAATACTATTAAACCAGCCTTGCAGCTGTTGCCATACAAAAAATAAACCAGAATCGTTTGAAATGTGGACAATTTGTAAGTGGGCAGGTTTCCGCTCCAATCTGCAGGGTTAGGCAATAGGAAGTGTTCCAAGTTTTTGCGTAGTCTGGACTGTTGGGCAATATCTTGGGACCGCTTATGGCTTCTGATGGAACTTGTTCTGAGAATATTCGCGAACCGGTAAAGGAATCGTCGGGTTAGGTAATTTGTGTAATAAGAGTTATGTGGCTATGGTTGTCGCTTCACGATGTAATATATAAAAGGATATAATATTATGGGGACAAAGTGTATTACATTATTTTTATTTTCCGAAATTAACGAATTCAAATATTTGACGACACGGTTGGCGCAGTGGCTAAGCGATTAGCTTTCTGCGCTATGTGTCGCGGGTTCGATCCCCGCACGGAACAAATATGTATGATCTACAGATAGTTGTTTCGGGTCTGGTTGTGTGTGCATGTGACATGTATGTTTGTAAACTGTACCCACGAGACAGGAGAAATCCTAGTGTGGGGCAACGTTTTTTAAAAAAGAAAAGAAAAAGAAAAGAATAATAAATGATTTACTAACATACCGATACTGTACTTTGATCATATATAATTGACTGACAACCTTAAATTACGTTTTGTGTCGTAAAATATCAAATTAAAAGTAGTGATATCATCTTGATTACGCTGTTCACATCGTATTGCTCGTGTTGCAATAAAAAATAATAGTAGCAATTCTTTTCCTGGTAATACAATTAATTAAAACTTCCGACCCTTGAATGAAACTTTCCAAATTGATATTACTTTGTTACATCAAAATTGATTAACCGATGGAAAGTCGTACTAAGCCATGTTTCTGGAGCACATTAACTAATTGTGGCCCTTCTGTTTACGTTAAATGTGTCAAAAGACAACATGGCCTCTCAAGGCTCATGGTTTCTATCCAAATCCTGTGTCAATGCCTGTCTCCATCGATGCTAACTCAATCCTTCTTTCAGATGGGACCCAAAACGGCGAATCACCCCAACGGAAGCCTCACGCCACGAGTTCGTGACAGGCTGCGCTCTAGGCTCAACTCCATCCGGAGTCCTAGCGCTCCCGCGCCTGGCGCCCCCGCGGCCGGCCCGCAGTGCCCTACTGCATTCGCAGTCGGCGGGCGACGTGGCTGCCATGTTGGGCCGCGCGTGACCGACACACTCCTGAGCGCGGCCCGGCTCCGGCGGCCAGCCTTAGGCAGCTTCCTTTTGTTTCTGTAGGCAAAACGAGTAGGACTCCTATGTGGCCTCGATCTAGGTTCGTTTCTTTTAGATATTAAAACTCCTGTATTGTAAATCATTTCTTCTTGTTTAATGTTATACATTTCTAGACAGGTGAAGCTTAAATCTGCTGCGATATTTCTTGTTTCTTCGGAAATGTAATAATAATATTATAAGCACTATTTTATGTTAATATTATTATCTTGCCCTCAAATTGCAAAGCATCTCTTTTATATTTTAAAAAATATTTTAGCACATCAGTACGCAACCTACGAACCGCAAATAACCCCGGGCATGCAAACGGTCTGTGGCTTGCAAAAGAAAAAAGTAAAGTGCATAAGACAGTTATGAAAAAAGATATTCCATCATCTCACCTTGACCTCTCTAACAGAACTTAAACATGTAAATGCAACGTTTTGAATGGCTCTACTTTTTGCTATAATAAATTGATTGACATCTGTTAAGACAAATTAACTGTTGCAATTAATAACGGCCTTGTAACCATCTTTTTATAAACTATCAGAAATCATTTCCTAATTATTTCATTTCGATTAACATTGTGATTATTTGGCAGATATTCAAAAGCTATAAAACTCATTAAGTCATTAGAAAGTAAACTAAACTAATATTAAAAGTTATAGTCAATCTAAAATAAAGTATCAAATTTAATAGTCCAGACAGTAATATTAACCGTTCTGAAATCAAGCCAATAAATCTAACATCTACAAAGTTGTGCTACTTTATACTAGCGCAATGTTCCATTACGTTTTGAAACATAGACTATGGACCATCCACTCAAAATTATGGCTAATGGCCCATATCGACGATAATATAACTATTAATGCTGCTTTGCTCAAGTGGGTTGCGAGACTGATGATAAAACTGGGCAATAGGTTCATATATTTTTGGCAACACATTATTTCTTTACATTTTTTTGATGAAATGTCCATTTGGGTTTAATGATAATTTTATAATGTTGCTTGAATATTGAACAATAGTTATTCAAGAGACTTTTTCCAGTCAGTTGGTCGAGCAGTAGCCTTTAGTCGTTTATACTGACAAGTCGCGACTCTGTAGAGTGTTAGGCTGACAGATAGGCTGTAGGAACAAGTGCAACTCTAATTCTACAAAAGTAGTTATGAGAGCAATAAGGTAGTCGGTCGGATAATGCCCTCACGAAAACGCAGTTTTAGTTTTAATTCGTTGACTGTTTAATTTTTGTTGACTGCGAGATCCGTTTTTTTAAAACGGCCGACTATTTGCCTTAGTGGGCTAAACGTTGGCTCATTATTGGGATAATTTCCAATCAAACCTGTAGCATCTAAGATTATTTTGTAAAATAAATACCTAATAAATTGAAGCTATAAAATTTCCAAGTGATCTCTCAACATGACGAAATGAATGTGACGCCACTTGAGTTTTCCTTACTTTTAGTGCAATGGCATCAGTTGCTTTAAACATTTCATTTACATAAAGTTAACAATGCATATCAGTATTGTTGAAGTGCCAAATATCATTGTTTTAATATAAACTGAGTATTCGTTTTGAGTAGTTTCGTGTAAATATGTCTCATTCATTAGTCATTGCATTGTTTATCAAACGCCTGATCGAGGTCCACGGTTTATAGAGGAGTATAATGTTAGTAAAATGTACGTATATCTAATATCATATCGTTAAATATCACTCTTCTTTCAACATTTTGAAAACCGTAGAATTACTATAGTTTCCAAAAAATCCATTTTGTATATTTTTTTTGTTGAAGTCTCCACTGTCCAATATTGTGTCGACTGAAATTTAGTACAAGTTGGTATACGTTCTCATATCACAGAATGGCTCTATTTAGAAATATAATAATTATAATTCTGTGCACGGAATGACTGCGTTTACAGGATTAATAATAGTGAATGGAATTAGAGTTACCCCATGACTAGAATTGTTAAGTAACACCTCTAAAATACACGTGTGACATTATTTAACAGTACTTGATGAATGCCTAAAAAAATGGTAATATGTTTAAAATAATATGGCTCGTTTAATTTGTTAATGAAAAGAGACTATGTGCTAATTCCATTTGTTATTTTCTTCAAGTTATAAGCTTTACTAAAAGCCTTGGATCTTGAAAAACATTACTTTGAATCTATTCTAGCTTTGTTCATATTATCATAAAGTATGTTCCGACAAGGTAACACAAAAAATGAAAATATTTAATAACACAACATCAGTTAAGATCGATGATAATTTAGTCAACTATTCAGAATACAAATTTGCTGAACACGATTGATACAAAACTTTATGATAATATGAAATTAGTCAAATAGTTAATTGTATAGGATAATAGTAAAATCGGGTACTTAGCTGTAAATGTTCTAGTAATTGTGATGTTGTAGATTTTTGTAAATTCATTATTACATTAGGTAAGATATCTAAGCTTTAAATAACCAAGGTGTTGATAGTCAAGTAGTCAGTTACTTTGGATTATCGTGTAGATGACTATTTATGTCTTTTCTTGAGATTAGTTCCTTAGTTTTATGCTATATTTTTAACAATAATTTTCTCTTGTTTAAATAAAAATGTGATATTGTCGTGATTAAGCAAAATATTGAACCAAAATTGACATTGAAAATATATTTTTGAATAGTTAGTTTGACTAAAGTTAGTTTGGCCTTAACTAAATGAATATGAAAGAGACAAAAGTATTCAATACTTGTTTTGGATTATGAGTTTGACTATTTTAAGTACTTGCCTATTGGTGACACTAGGGCAACCAAAAATGTGATGCGTTTAATTGTTGGATGCCGTTTGAAAGGCCTGAATATAATCTTGAATAAAGTAAGTTTTATTTTATTTTATTTTTATTTATGTATAGTTATTAATATTTCCATAAGGTAAGCTTGCCTGTATTACTATGAAAAAGCTTGACATTATTTAATTGACACCTATTCACAGCGCCTAACTTACTTCTCTCTCTATACGTGGATACGTAAAGTGTACTGTATGTTAGTATGTATGTCCCTAGTCTCGAAACCATTAGTTTTTTCCCTAGAATAACGAACGGACCAATGCCTTTGGTTCAGTAGCTTTTTGATAATAATCTGTCTGTCCTTGTATAGGTAGGTACTACTAGATTTTGTTACGTAGTACTGAAACATCGAATTTGTATGTGTTATCGTATTTCTGAAGTCTTACTAAGAAAATATGCCAAATACTTTTACCTGTTTACTTTTAATATCTATGTGATAATTCTAAGACGTTGTAATTCTTTTTTAGTGTTAGAAAATTGTATGGAGCTAAGTTTATAAGTTAAGTTATTGTCTAAGTTCCTATCTTTTATATAATTTCGTAAGTGTATATATTTATAATATAGGGGCTAGTTTTCGGAGCGAACTGATTACGTTCAAAAGAAATGGTGTTTTACATATTTCCTTAGGAGATCTCAATTAATTCATTGATTAGTAACGATTATTTCATATAAAAAGAAATCAGTATTATTAAGTTACATTTCTTTTTTCATAATACAGAAGCTTAATGTCTAAGTTAATCGACGGATAGACCTTTCTATTTAAGTAGTAAGAATTTGTTACCGCTAGGAACAATGGTCTAAGATTGTGTATAATATACTCTTATCATGTTAGTTATAGGATTAGGCCAAGCCAAACTGTGAATTGACTTAAGTATTCATGAAGCATATAGATCTGTGGCATGTTCAGACTTGAAAATTGGTTGGCAAGTAACTGCGGCTATATGCAATTTTGCACTCAGAATATGCATAACCAACAAAGCATGTTTAACTTAAAAATATAGAACTGATTCTTCTAAATAGTCACCAAAATATATTCTTTAGTCATTACAATAAATATCTGACTAAACCACTATTAGTTGCCGATCAGTCGCGACATCTGAACCCGCCATTACAATGTTAGCGGAACAACGTGTTTGTGATTTTGATGAAGGATTAGAACCTAGCCAATGGTTGTTATACCTATGTATATGTATCAGTAATTAATATGTATGTACAAGATATGTTATGTATCTATTCGTGAAACATATTTGTTCTAATTGAATCGTCATGATTAAAGTTCTTCCAAGCAGTTCGGTGTTTTATTTTAACTAGTCGTAATTAATGAATGTAGGCGAACGCTAAATTAGAAACAGCGGTGATTGTCATACAGCCGGTGGCTTCAAAACAAAATATTTTATGAATTCGTATGAGTAAAGTAACCGTATGTGGTAAAAGTATACCTCCTCCTCGCGTCGTGTTCCTCGATGCGCCACCTGTTCCTATCTTTGGCGACGTGGAATGCTTCGTGGAGTTTCGTATCCAGTAAAAGTAAACAACAAACGGGTAATTTTCGGCTTCTTTCAGAAATCATTTAATTTTTATAATTAATATTTTTTATAAGTAAAGGGCCCGTAAGAAATAAACGTGTAATAATATCAAGTAGACGGGAAGGAAAGAAGTAGGTACGAAGATGAACTGAAGATGATTAACGGTAAAATTATCAAACAGTGGCTCTATATAATACAAAAAAAAACATGTCAACTAGGTACTCACCATTTCTATCCGCAAACATCCGCATACCTATAACAGAAAGATTAAATGATGTTGAAAACAGTTCAAACATAAATCGTTTACCTTTATTAAATTGTAACATGGACGCTACGAAGTTGGCATTTTCAGCAATAGTATTGCAGATTAGCAAACAATTTCGCAACTAAACAGCTACTGGATCTATTTCTCATGTAAAACCACAGGGCAAGCAGGTCGAGGACTCTGAAAGTAAACGGGTCGGGCCCAGTCTCCTGGGAGATTGTCGTCTTGTTACACTTACGACACGAGTATCAGTGAAAGGCGAGCTAATCCCATAAGCTTCAGTTGGACCAGCGGAGTGGAACTTACTGGTAACAAAATTATGTTCAGAAGGCTCACATTGGAGTGAACTCGACAGAGTTTAATAGTATTTTTTTTTCTTAAGAAAACCTTGCCCCATACTAGGATTTCCCTTGTATCGTGGGTACAGTTTACAAACATACATGTCACATGCACGCACAACCAGACACGAAACAAACATCTGTAGATCATACAAATATTTGTTCCATGCGGGGATCGAACCCGCGAACGTAGCGCAGAAAGCTAACCGCTTAGCCACTCCGCCAACCGTGTCGTATCGTAAGAATATGTAAATTGTAAACAGACTTTACTATCTACTGTTACTGCACCCTGCACTGGGATGCAAGGTTTTAAGAGCCTTCACGATTAACAAACCCTGAGATTGTCTAGCGCACCATGGGCAGTCAGCTTTTGGCTAATCTTTTCGTGTCAACACGACAGAAGAAAACGAAGACTACTATCTGGGCTTGCGTGATTGAAGGTCTCCAATCCTTTAGAGGAGGCCTGAATCCCGGCAGTGGGACCATGACTGGTGATGAAGATTGTTAAAGTAATGCGGTCTTCATTTTGTGTCTGCATTATAATGATACTTTTTCAATTGATGGAAATTGTAATCAGCCTGTCTTACTATTTTCAGTATTATGAAAACCGACAGACATACTTAAATTATTCTCTCATTTATAATAGCAACGACTGGTAATTTGCGTGTTGCTCATATCCTATTGCAGACGTTTCGTTTCGCGCATCGAGTGGACCTTTTGTCGTCGAACATTTTGTGGTGTTAATGTTTTGTCAATTCGTAACATATCAGTCTCGGTTACGTGTGTTATCGTAACTCGGATGCCAGTAACAAAGACATGCAATTAGATTGCGTCGCATCGCTTGTTAATTGTCGGCGAGGGCTTGCGTAGCCGCAACGCTTGGAAAACGGGGATTTTAATTAATAGTGTCTTCTTTTCCATGCAACAACTTCCTATATAGATTTGCTACATTACATAAATACTAAGGCCTGATTTACCATGGCTACATAAGAGTTAGATAGCTGTTAAATTGAACTTCGTTCACATTTTTGTAAGATTTCTCAAAGGAATAACTCTAAATCTGAGATCTTTATATCTGGTTTGTCCAGCGATTGAAAAATATGCCCTAAAGTTAGAAGTTGCCGACCGGTAGGTAAGACAAAGAGAGTACGAAGAGGTAGGTTCTTTGCACCTCTGTATTTAAAACAAAGTAATTCTACAAAGACACGATTTAATCGAATAAACACAAACGTAGCTATGCGAAAAGTCCACGCATTGTTGAATAACGTCAGATATCATCACGCCATTGTGCCAGGTGTGCCAGCAGATTCCGTGGCGGAAGCCTACAGGTTTTTGTTCAATTATAGTGGAATTCTATGGAACTGTAATTGTTCATACGATGGGAATAAAAACCGTAACGCTTTTAATTGTATAAAACTGGGGAAAGGGATAAAGAATAATTATTATTATTGTTTGTAGATTGGCTGCTAATTACCTAATTAATTTAACTTACTATTTTTATTTTCTAAAATATCTGCTTCATTCTGTCTAGTGTCGCAAGCACGTCTGCTGAGCACGAGGTTCTTGATTCGATTCTCAGGTCAAAGCAGGACAAAGGGTTACGATTTTTTGTAATTCTCAGTAGCAGCCCAGAGTTTTGAATTCTGGCCTGTAGATGGCAACAGGTTTATCCCTTATTACACAAAAAGTACACCTTTACCTAACCTTGCGAGAATAATGACTTATGTTTATGTTACTTATATTTCATATCCTAATCAGACATCATTTCTTTCTCTGTAAAGTGCGTGGGATGGTGTCAAGACTCTTTTTTTGCCAGAAACCGCAAGATCATCAATTTGCCATCCATGTAAGTGTCGCCAATTCAAGATTGCTGTTGGTACCGACCCTTTATGAACAAGGCTACGAAACTCAAGAGAGTAAATATGAAAATCGGACGACATAAAGTAATAAAAGCCATGTTCACTAAACTGCACTAATATGCAGACTGCCTTACTAAAGGCTCCATATTACTCGGATAACATTTAAACTCTTTTAAGACAATCTCGATAGCTTATTTAAGGCGAGTGACTGCCAGTAGTCCTGTTAGAGAAAAAATATTTTTTTATACAACTGAAAAATTGTTTAACAACTGTTTTGTACCTACTCATCTAGTTTTTATCATACAAGATGCTTATATAAGAGATTCTGAGACTAATATGACTTAATTAAATGAATATTCATTTTATTGTCTCAAGCCCATCTCGTAGAAAGTATTATTAATGGATGAAGATTCGAAAAGCAATCGAGAATGAAATTTTATGTTTAAAAAGTTCTTAAACAAATTCTTTTTTTTCGTACTCGTATAATTTTGTCAAGCTTATGTGATCTGAATGTTATATCTATCAATAAAAATAAATGTGTATATGCATGTTCTCTATGGACACCAAAAAGGCTGGAGCGATTTAAATGAAATTTTTAGGTAATCTTCTGATTAGCCCAGTGAGTGATCCAGTGAAGTTTGGTAGCGATCGGATCAACAAAAAGGTTTTTTGGCTTTTTGTTAATTTTGTGTGCTACCCATGCGAAGCCGGGGCGGGTCGCTAGTTACATTGAAAATATCGTTTTTTGCTCATAACATATCAGCACTTCGCCCGCGTGTCGTAAAATTTACCTTCTACTGGAATAGCGGAGTCTTCTCTGAGAGAAAATCGTCCGTTATCCATTAAATGATAAAAAACTGCCACCGTAACAAGAGAGAGAATAAAACAAGTTTACAACGATTCTAACATATATACGAGCGTCCGATATCAACCGTCGGACTTCGGCATGCCAAGCTAACCTTACCTGGTGGGAAGATCCTCCCTTTTCAATGGAGGAACACCATACCTCGTTCCACCACAAACTGCAAACTGTTAAATAGTAAAACACTATAAAAACTATTGAACTACACAACTCACAATCAACTCAAGATTATCAGATAACAATCAAAACAAACTCAGTTCATAGAAAACATAGGGTTGATCGCAGATAGCGCGTGGGAACTGAGCAAGGATAGCACAATAATGGGAAGACAATTAAAAGCTTGTACCATATGCAACCGGCGTGATGATAAGCTGGCGTGTGAAAGCAGAACGTGTCACTGTTACGTAATAGCGTTGACCTAAATTATAAGTGCATAGGAAAACGAAGTTGGACACGGAAAGTAACCAATGATGAAGTTTTGCGATGCGTAGGGACAAAATGTAGACTCTGGGACAGCATTAAGAACAGAAAAGTTGCATATATTGGACATATTTTTGGGCACGCTCGATATGAACTCTTGCAACACATAATGATGGGAAAATGGAAACAGGTCCGTGGGTCGCAGAAAGAAGTTCTGGCTAAGAAACATAAGAGAATGGACAGGAGTAGCGAGTGCTGCCCGACTGTTTCGCTTCGCGAGAAATAGAGTTTGCGAAGCTGATTGCCGACCTTCGTTAGTCGGAGGGGCACCTTAAAAAGAAGTAGAAGGAAAACGAAGCTGTGGTAGCGAATGAGACGATTTTCTTTTAATATTTTTAAGCTTGGCCGGTCCGGTCTGGCACATCCTGAAACTATCTAGGTCACCAAAGCTCAAATTAGGATAGTTACTGTTTTAGAGTGAGTTCTTAAACGAGATAACCAGGATATCAGTAAGTAACTACATAACATAGCATCATAACATCACACCTCAATCCCCGAAGGGTTAGGCAGAGGTGCTAGTTTACACCCACATTTCGTCGATGCCGTTATTAAGTCCTATGTAATAGGGGGCAAGTGTATTGCCATCCACCGGGCACAGTTCCAGACCCCGTGCTGTTATAGAGAATTTCCATATAGAAAAACCCAAGAACACTTTGCCCAACACGGGAATCTAACACCTCATGCATTTGGTGGCTAACAATTAGGTATATTGAGACAAAGTCTTCATTATTTGTCCATAAATTTCAGAATTTGTCCCTTTATTTTGACATCATCATCATCTCAGTCGACTGACGTCCACTGTTGGACATAGGCCTTCCCCAAACATCGCCACATCGGCCGGTCCTGTGCTGCCCATATACAGCAGGTACCCACTATCTTCGTTTGACAATAAAAGTTAAATTATCCATCATAAAACTGATGGAAAATAAGTTGGTTGTGGAAAATAAAAATAAAGAAAGCCTGTTGCTTAATTAATTTCTACTAAAATATTCTTTGTTAAGCTTGCGTAATACTAATATTTATTAATCATTATAGAGGAACGAGGTATGGTGTTTCTCCATTGAAAGGGGAGGATCCTCCGACCAGGCAAGGTGGTTAGCCTGGCGGGCCGAAGCCCGACAGTTGATGTCGGATATTCGCATATGTGTTAGAATCGTTGTAAACACTCATAGTGCGATTCAGGGTTCGTTGTTGTAGCTTCACTCCGATAGATGGCGGTTTACTTTTTGCCATGTTGCGAGTAGCAGTCGCTACAATCATAGACATTACTTCCCGACAAAGGAACATACTATGTAGTAATTTTTAACGTCTCATTGACACTTTTAAATAATTATTTTGGTAATTATGTTTTGTTCGTGATGCAGTTAAGTTCAAAATTCTTGGACCATCAATCATTGTAATAATTATGAACTCCACAAGTATCTACTTAGATATTTCGAAAACAGGATTAATGTATTTGGCCCAGTGAGACTATTGTGTGTCCTTGGTACTGAGTTAAGCACTTTATCACGAGACTGTTTTTCTTTTTTGCCACTTGTCTAGTGTAAAAGTAATTGATGAGTGAATTTCAAAATTCCTGAACTATTCGTAAAGTTTTATCTCATGTGTTATTAATTTTGACATGTCCGTTGACTCGCTTAGGTACATTTAATTCAGTTTATAATATAAACAAGATTTATGTTTTAAACTGCATACAATACTTATATATTCTTATAGCAAATACAACAAATTGCATAGTTAAAAAGCATAGACAATAAATTAGCATAGAGAAACAAAAATAAAAACGACGTTAAGCAAAAGTAGACACGCCATACATCCAAGTATAAAAACTATTAGGTAATAGAAAATTTAATCAAATACCCACTTTTGATGTTGACGTAAACTAAGAGTGAAACCGATAACATTGAGTTATCGTTTCCACTTTTAGACGCTTGAACTTTTTCATTGGGACCTTCTGCCTCTAGCAAGGGAGATAAATGAACTGAAAAAGATTTTGAAAGTTGTGCATTAGGTGATATTGCATTGGTCAATTTTTTTAGAAAACGCAGCAACAACATCTCAATGCGAGTCTACTTTGGGTAATCTGTACAAACCTCATAATCAATGGAGGTACACCATACCTCGTTCCTCCATAAGCACATCGTGCATCTCACCGCTTATGGACGGATCTCGGATGAATCCATTTGTCATTTACCTACAAACGGAAACCCCGTCCTAGGAATACATCATCATCATCTCGACCGAAAGACGTGTACTGTTGGACATAGGCGTCCCCCAATCATTGACACATCGACTGGTCCTATGCTGCCCGCATCTAGCAGGTTCACGTGTCCTAGGAATTCAAATTAACATAAATAATTCCAATATATTTAGAACCGTTTGCAACTTCACTAGATTCCTCCACATCATCACTCCATATTTGCTTGGAATTAGCGGATATTTATTGTATTAAAAGAACATAAGAACTATTTTCGAGATTAAACTTCGGGTTTAAGAAACTTTATTCTCATAAAGAATTACAAATTCAAATTCAAATATTCGGGTATTTATCAGTAATGAATAAAACCGCTTTTACCCATTTTTAACGGATATTTACTCAAAAATTTTCAAGTAACACCGAAGCGCTGTATCATTGTCTACAATAGAATCTTAAGCTGTACAAGCCAGCTGAATAAGAGCGTTAGCAGCGCCTTTTTCAGCTGATATAACTCTGATTTGGGCACAAATTAAACATCAATTAGCTGAATAAATGTAATTGTATTATATCAACATTATTTAAGCATTATTTAAGCATTACCTAATAAAGGTAACAGTCACCCCAAGAGCTGAACATTCTTTACAATTGTAGCTGATTACTGACATTTCGCATACCTACATATGGTGTCATAGCTACATATGTAATACCATACCCAAGTTATCCAGTGGCCTGCAGTTCATGAAGACAAAAAGACACTGCCTACCCTACATAACTAAAATAAATATCTATTATATCATTATTTGAGGTGGCAAATCACATAGATCACAGCAGGTATTATTGGTAAGTAAACTTTTAAAAATTTCTGCCTACCCTGTCTAAAATCTCTGTTCACGCCGCTGAAGGTATAGATATAGCTTGTGAAACATTTCGAAGCCACGACTTCTAAGTTATGTCACTAATGATTGATGAAGACCGAAAAGGGATGTCAAGGGCTCCACTGCAACACCATGATTCAGAACAATACCTATATGTGCGACTATTGTACGATTGTCGTATGTCTGTTGTGACTGATGTCGAGTTGTGTCATGACACCTATTTTGGTGGCTCTCGGATAACACCGACTCTTCGTGGTATGTTCTGTTCCATAAAACATTTGGACATTCGTTTAATATAGGTTCATTTCATTCTATAAATTAGACACTTGACGCCGGTTGGCAACGTCACAGGTGTCTTCGCAAAAACTAGAGGTTTGCATGTTGTCAATATACAAGAAGATTATTTATCACTTTCCAAATTTTCACCAATACCAACACGGAAATCACGAAAAAAAAACATCTGTTTCATACCTATTCGACCAGAATGTATGAAACAGCTGAATTTTTTTTCGTGACTTCATAGTTGGTGATAATCATGGGTAGAACATACTGTTAAAATTTGGAAAGTAATAAAAAAATCGTTCTGTACATTTCTCAAATAGATATGCATAACATACTCGCTTTTATTCGCGAGTATTACGCAGAGATGCCACTGTTTTACAACCACTTTTTATGCCACAATTCCAAACACCGGACTTCTGCTGAGAATTCCCATACAGAAATACCTAATAACACTTAGCGCCACCTGGGAATCGAAACCAGGATGCAGGTTACATGGGGCTCAATAATCGCACGCAGTCACGCTTGCGACCATTAAACTAATGAAGCAGTTTTCTTGTACCTACCTATATTTGAAACTAGCTGTGCCCGCGACTTCGTTCGCGTGGATGTCGGAACTTAACAATGTATTTTTTAGTGAGACCAAATGCACTTAAACCTATTTTTTTTCTAAAATAAAAGATTTTTTCTAAAATAAAAGTAGCCTAAGTTACTCCTTATTACATCAGCTACCTGCCAATAAAAGTCCCGTCAAAATCGGTCCAGCCATTTCAGAGATTAGCCTATACAAACAGACAGACAGACAGACAGACAAAAATGGTAAAAAATGTTATTTTGGTGTATGTACAATATATATATTCATATGCATGTAGTAAATAACGGTTATTTCAATATTACAAACAGACACTCCAATTTTATTTATATGAATAGATGTATAGATAAAGTGTAACAAAAAACGATGAGATCATTATTTAATAGCCGGCAATTCCGGAGACTTTTAACGAAACTAGCAAACTTACCTATCTATTTTTATTTTGAAATTGCACACCGAGAAATAATAGAAAGATTAAATAGGTGAGAGGAACATAAAAGACAATGAACAGTGTGCTTGAAATACTTTAAGATATTTAATAATACCAAAATAAATATCTATTCAGAGGCTTTCAAATTACCACACGAGATAATTTTGTATCATTATCTTATTATGTATTGTGGAACGCGGAACAGATCACATAAAGGCATTATAAATATTATTATACAAATAATGGAGGTTGCATTCGTTTGGGTAAGTTGTTGCAATCTTGCCACATTTTTAGTTTATTTTGACGCCAACTGAGTTGCACGACCAGCGCCGCCTTTTCGTCAAACTACAATAAATAATTATCGCTCTATTACTTACATTACACTCATATAAGTTGAGAGTAAAAAAATAAAAAAAAAATAAAGTATAAAAATGTACGCGTGCTTACGTTTGTTTGAGTTTACTTAAATGCGCGCGCACCAAATTTTTCATACTTTTTTTGGCTTAACGGTAACTACGATATGATCGAGTACAAGTATTTCTTCCCATAGTTCCAGTTGATCCTGATTTTGTTGAGTTTATCTTGTTCTTTGTTCCGAACATCACTTGTCACAGTACCTCTATTATGAGTTTTTTACTATTTACTCTCATAGTAAATGTAAATTTTCATGCCAGCGATTTTAGTTCTTAACATGGTCAAATTAGGGATTACAGTCGCTAACATGACATGTCTATAATATAGTAAATAGTAAATCAAAACTTTACATATGTCACATAAGCGACTCTAATCCCTAATGCAAGCAAGTTAAGAACTAAAATGGCTATCATGAAAATTTACTTTACTATGATAGTAAATAGTAAGAAAACTCGTGATAGCGGTACAGGATAACACAACATCGCATATGTTGGCTCCAACTATGTCAGAGAGTTAGGTCAAATCAGTTTAACCTTAGATAGATACCTTGTCCAAGTCTACCATTGCTTATAAACGATGCAACTGCCATCTGACCTCTGATGGCTTTATGTAATCCACCTTTGATGATGAGAATACTGTACGTAATCCATTTTATGACTTCCATCATATAAAGATGGATTGCATGAGATAAACGCCTTAATTCCAACGTCAGACGATCAAGGCGATTGCCAAACGCATGTGAAGTCTGAAGGTCTTAACTTTTTACTGTTTCGTTTATTGATGATTGTTGCGGCCTTGAGAAGATAATATTTCAAATAAATTGCTTAAACTGCCTAGAAACTTAGAATCTAGATGTTACTGTTGCTACTAATGGTAAAGTTAATTAGGTATTTCAAAATCAACCAAAAATACCTTTCGCTGCCCATTTTTAAAACACCCTGATCGATTGAAAGATGAACGCAATCTAAATTAAAACATCTTTTTGTTTTTCATCTTTGCCAATTTACTACGTAGCATCAGGTAAATGTAATTTAGTTAAATATTTATAAACTGGCTCGTGGGTCTAGTGGTCACAAGTGCGACAGCTGAGCGTGAGGTCCTCAGTTCAATTCCTGGGACGTTAAGTGTTTTTTGAAACTGGAAATTGGAAAATTTTCAATACCGACACGGAGTTTGGATCTCAATAACTGCGTCATTATCCTACAATAGTACAACTCTGCCTAAACCGTCGGGGAATACAGGCGTGATGCTATATTGATGTTACGTATAGACATAAACAGACAAATTGTTAGAAATGAAATAAAATGCCACATTTATTAAAGTTTACTCAACGACGGAAATCGGAAAAATAAACGAAGCAATCTAACAATATCTAAGTGTAATCAATCAAAATATTATAGGATTGTAAAACATACAAGAAATGCGTATTTGTTGCTAATTTTAAACGCTATTATTGCCAATTCAGTGATCATAGAAATGAACATTGTAAAGAAAAAACGTTAATATATCTGTCAGTCACATTTTTTGCGAAAGTATTATGAACCACAACGATAGGTTATTTAAACGATAAAATCCAACTCACCCAATATCGATTTAGGACGTAATCAAAACAGCTTTGCTTGTTTTCAGTAAAGAATAGGCCATTTTACCTCTAGTGGATGTCGTAAAAAGCGACAAAAAGGATTGTATGACAAGGAAATTGCCAAACAGTTGAAGAGAAATCTGTAAGGCAGCGTACCTACCAATTACATGTTCGATTTCATTAAACGGCTACTCCCGTAAAGAAAAGATTTATTACCTATTAAATAGATCTAGATATATTATGTCTCATTGGTCAAGTGGTCGCAAAGGCTGCCAAACGTGAGGTCCTAGGTTCGATTCTCGGGCCAAGCAAAGTGTTACTGGGTTTTCTGCAGTTTTCTGTATGTAAATTCTCTGTACCTAGTTGATGGCAATAGGCTTGCCCCATATTACATGGGACTTCATAACGGCATCGGTGATATTTGGGTGTACAATAGTACACCTCTGCCTAACCCTTCGGGGAATACAGAATACAGGCGTTATGTTAATATATTTATTAGCCAACAAATCTAGATTTTCATAATTACAGTGATATTTTTTAGGAGCGAAGAGGGACGTTTAGAATTTAACGACAGATAAATGTGACGATTATTTAATGTAACAGGCAGATTAATTATTATAATCATGCATTATGAATATGCTTATTATAACTGGAATGATTATAATTGTAAGGAATTGCATAACATGATAAGAATTAATTGAGGAAGTTAACAGGAAAGAATTAATATAAATGTAATTGTCAAAAATAAATTAAAAACAATTGTTAGTGGCACAAGATTGTATTATTATATTACGTAAATCTCTCTATCAGACAATGTTGATCTTGTAAAAGACTTGTGTAAAGAAATAGGTGTTTGAAATAATATTATGAAACGTATGCTTTTAAATAATAACTGAAGGCGTTCTAATTATTATGAAATGGAAGAAATATTACTCAGAAGGAATGTCGGAATATTTTCAAATATCTGAGCCATATCTTTAGAATTTCGCCTATGTACGGCAACCAGAGCACTTTTTTACCCGACTGCTGAAAGAGGGTAATGATTTTCGAGTGTATGTAAATGTTATGTGGTCTTGAACACATAGGTAATTTTTTTTTTAAACATTGCCCTACACTAGGATTTCTCCTGTATCGTGGGTACAGTTTACAAACATACATGTCACACGCACAAACAACCAGACCCGAAACAACTATCTGTAGATCATACAAATATTTGTTCCGTGCGGGGATTGAACCCGCGACACGTGGCGCAGAAAGCTAATCGCTTAGCTGTTACATTATAAATTTCTCTTACAATTTTCAATAGATTATAGAGCTTGTTTTTGGTTTTTGAGTGCATCATTGGTCTATTGGTCGTAAGAGCGATTGCTAAGCGTGAATTCCTGGGTTCGATTCCCAAGGCGGGCAGTGTTATTGGGTTTTTCTGTATGGAAGTTCTCAATAGCAGCACGGAGTCTAGAACTGTGCCCGGTAGATGGCAATAGGCTCACCCCCTATTACAATAGACTCAATGACGTCAACGGCGAAATGTGGATGTACAATAGTACACCTCTGTCCTTTAAAAATACATGCGTCATGCTATGATGATGCTATTTTTTCACTTTTCGGTTGATATTTCGTAAGGGAATCGGGTATATGTTTTTAAAAATATTTTTTTGACAAATACATTCACGTAAATGCCGCGGTATAGGTATAATGTTGAAGATACATTGTGAGTTCATCAACATCCTTGTAGTACTAAAGCTTTCATTACAGATAATACCAATAGTTACATAGATACACATAAACCTAAAGCAAAAAGACGCAATATACAGACGACATCAACCAATCCAAAGAATTAAGATTGATCACCGAACTGCGCCTGCGCATCTAGCTAATCGGCTGCCATCTTGAGTAATAGCGATCTCGTATTACTAATACTTACATAAGACATTACGTATATTATAACACGACCGTTTAAAACGCCGCGACTAACGAACTGAAGCGATGGGCTGCGGGTAGTTGTAATATAGCCGGATAGCCGGTTATTTCACTTTCTCCGACAAGGTCATCGGTGAAAGTAGTTAAGAGATTATTATAATTATGAGATGTGATGTGAGGACCCGACACGTGTTGCCTGGAGTCACGGATATTTCTGACCGATGTATTAATGTTTCACATTTTTATCTTTATGTTGTTAGAAAATCTTTGCCCCGCTTCAGGAGTTATTCCTGTATCGTGCATGCGTTTATAAACATCATACAAGCTGGAATACAAAAAGAAAGATCTTTCAAATATTTGTTCTGTGCGGGAATTGTATTCGCGACGCGAATTTTTATTTTTATATAAATTAAAATCAAATTGCACATGTATGACGGCGTCACTTGAGAACGGCTCGACCGATTTGTTTTTGTTGTGTTCATAAATTGTAAGGATTGTAAATTCTCGAATTAGTAAATTTCACCCGTGCGAAGCCGCGGCAGGTTGCTACTTCCTTCCGAAATAAAAATCAAGCATACACCTTGGGGCTAAATTATTCCAAATAATAACATAGTAACTAAGCTAAAACCATTAGCAAATAACGCTAATATTCACGGCACTTAAAGTAATCCCAACTGATTTAGACAGGCTTTATCGATTTCAACCGCGAACCATTTTTCTAATCAGAAGACTATTTCGTTTCATTCTTACCTGTTTTAATTTCCAAATCGGCATGGCAATCATTATCAATCACGGATTGACCTTCCAAATTGGTTCCATTACAGATCCGGATCGGTTTTGCACCGCGTGCGCATTTGAAATCGTCGTGAATCGGTTATCGACGGTAACAGCTGTTGATGTAATGGCTGACATGACACTGCACGCGCCGAGATGTCAAATGTCGAAATTCGAAATTCAAACAAGGATACAACTGTCAATGTATTCAATTTTATCTTCAATATAATAAATGCGAAATCTTGTGGTCATTGCTAAACGCCTGTTGACGCACCGGGCGTTGGCGGCGATGCGATTGTGCAAAACATTATTTTGATGAAGAAAATGTCATTATCTGTTAAGCATTAGGTACAGTTATATTGAATTCTTTCTTTAGATTAAATTAGATTGCCGATTTGATATTGTAAAGCCAATAGGTCAATTTATTCTAGTGTTTACGACAGAGCCGTGTTCTTTTGTAACGTACCTATTATTAATAATAAAAAAGATAATATAACTATAAGAATAAACAAGCACGATAAAGCTCGAGTTTATAAAGAACTCATTTCCTTGAAAACTCGCATTTTAGTACAAAGAGGTTCTTTTTTAAACATAAAGACAGACATTTCTACATATTTCTATATGTTAGGGTTTGTACATAATAATAATAATAATAATAATAATAATCTTTATTGTCATAAAAAGTACATCAACATTTATGAAGTCTCATATAATCTTTATTGTCATAAAAAGTACATCAACATTTATGAAGTCTCTGACACCCGTGCTAGGTACGTAACCTGTGTTACGGGAACCTGTGTTACATGAAACCACTATGGACGTATCGCAAAATGTTGCCCCACACTACAAAAAAATCCTGTACCGTGGGTGCGTTTACAAATACAAATATTCACATGCAAAAACATCCAGCCCCGAAACAACTATATATAGGTCATACAAATATTTGTTTCGTGCGGGAATCGAACCGACACATAGCGCAGCAGTTGATCGCTCAACCACTGCGCCAATCGTGCCATCACAATTCTTTGAGAGTATAATGATATTTTACGAGTTATCAATTGATATGGTCGAAAGCTACTGATAGTATGAACAGGTCATAGTGAACTAGGAAACAATCTCTGCAAGTTTAGTTAATAATTTATTGTGTACTGCAGTATTAAACTTAAATTGCAATTTAAGATTAAAACCTAGACCTAGTGTGAGGTGTCGCAAAATGCCTAAATTCGTTTCGTTTATCAATAACATTAAAATAAGAACCAATGCTAATCGCTTTGCTCAGTTGATCAATTTCTCACCGATCGGTAATTTGTAAAAAGAAAAAATACAACGCAATGATGATACAAGCAATAATAAACTTTATTTACATTTGAATAAGAAGAAAGATCATTCCTAAATATATTATTTTGGTATTTCGAAATGTTAGCATTGATTAGTTATAGTTTCAATGTTTCATACTATTGTAAATTGTGGCAAATATTTATTTAAAATTCAATTTTTTGTTGGTTCAATTGAAACAGAAATTGGACAAAACATTGCGTGGCTAAATGCGTGATGAACCTGAACACTGCAAGGTTCTAGTCTAATCAGACAAGTCGCATGACTAAAAGTCATAAGATTTAAATTTTAAAAATAAATTTTCTCATTGTAAACAAATATTTTGAAAAGAGTATCCATGGAGTTTCATTTCAGTCTCTTCTCTACAGGAGCAATCCAATTTGGAACCGTGCACCCAGATTCATAACGTTTTCTAAGTGTCAACAAAGTTTGAAATAAAAACTTTGACTTTGACTTTGAAGGCTTTTGAACTTGTCACTATTGTGAATTAAAACGACCTATTACAAAAATATTAGAACAGGATAAAATATGGTAGAACTCACCGTCTTAGACTACGAGACTAAAAATACCTCATTTGTTCAGTGGTCGTAAGCACGACTTACTGCGTACTGAGCGTGAGGTACTGGATTCGATTCCCGCTATCGGCAGTGGTATTAGAAATTTTCAGTAACAGCCTGGAGTGCTTAGTATATCGCAAAAGTCTCGCCTAATCTGACATGGAACTTAATAACGGTACTGGCGAAATGTGGGTAAGTACAATAGTACCTACACCTCTACCTTATCCTCGGGAAATACAGGCGTGATGCTATGTTATAATTATTCTTAGTATTTTTGTGTAAGAATAAAGAGGCTCCTTTTTTTTTATGCTATAGGCGGCTAGCTAGCAGACGGATCGCCTGATGGTAAGCGATTAACTTCGCCCATGGACACCCGCAACACCGGAGGAGTCACAAGTGCGTTGCCGGCCTTTTAAAAAGGAGTACGCTCTTTTCTTGAAGGTTTGAAGGTCGTATCGGTCCGGAAATACCGCAGACGACAGTTCATTCCACAGTTTTGTTGTGCGAGGCAGAAAGTTTCGCGAGAAACGCACAGTTGTGGACTGACAACCATCTAAATGATGGTGATGGGACTGCTGTCGCGTAGAACGATGGCGGAAAGAGGCGGCAGGGATCAGTGCGAACAATCCGTAGTTGCACTGTACTAGAGACGAGTAAAACAAATAATAAAATATAATAAAACAACATAATGTTGAAATAATATCTCTTGTTCCTTATTTCTGTCAGCGTTAGGTCAGATGATTTTGACTGATACGGTGAACTAAGCAATATTTACGTCAGCACACGAACCAGGGCAAGCAGCATTGTCTAAAAAGTACCAACCGCTTAATAATACTATGATTACAACACGTGGGCATGTAACCTCATATGATTCTAGGTCCCAAATTGCTTAACTTCAAAAAACTGTCGATATCAAGAGTAGTCATCAGCTATCTAGATTAAATCTAGACATGTTGAATTTCATCGCCTATTGTTAAAAGAACAATGATATTGAGAAATTTTATATTTTAATATTATATCCGCCATGATTAACATTATAAAAATTGAGAAATTTTTGCGTTTCACAAGTTCTTATTTATTATTTATGGTAATTATTTTAATAAATAAATGATAACTTCTATAAATTATTTATCTTGCTATCTAGATCTTCTTTTTAAATGTTTTGTGGCTGTTAAAATTGATTTTCATTTGAAAATAATTATATAAAAATGATGAGAGTGAAATTTTTATTCATTGTCTCATATTATCGATTCACACACAGTATCACGCCTGTATTCCCCGAAGGGTTAGGCAGAGGTCTATTATTGTACACCCACATTACACCGATACCGTTATTGAGTCCCATGTGATAGGGGGCGAGCTTATTCTCATCTACCGGGCACAGTTCCAGACTCCGTGCTGCTACTGAGAATTCCCATACAAAAAAACCCAATAATACTGCCCGACCCGATAATCGTACCAGGACCTCACGCTCAGCAGTCGCGCTGATAACCACTGCCCACTGAGGCAGTCATTATCAAATTGTGTGTTTAATTTGGTACTTAGTCTGTTATCAGCGTCTCATGGGCCTTACATGATGGTCATTATATAGTATGATGGCTTTTGTCACCAAGCTATAATCTGTGCGAGTATTAAGTTTAAGATTAGGACTTTTGAGATTATTATGACCGGTACAGTAGAGTATTATGATACCAGGTGCAATCTCTCTCTCTCTGTTATATTTTGGAGACAATACACGTCAATTCTTATGTAACTGTTTATAAAACATGCCATTGTATAAAATCGTCCTCAAAATCTACACTAACATGGGTTTCTGTTATCAATCTGCCATAATGTTATTTTATAATCACGACACCTCTACCTAACCTATAATTTAAAGATATGTCGATGAATTGTATCGGGCTACGGACCCAAAAAACGAGAGAAACAAAATCGCTAGAAAAATAAATCAGCTGAATGTGTCACAATCCACTGGCAAATTTTGTCAAATCCGGTTGTGAGCCATCTCCTGCATCCTGACTCACTCAATACCGAAGATCCGCCTCAAGCCCAAAGCCTTACGACACAACACCTCAAACATAAATGGTGCAAAACGACCAATTAGTACAGATATGCTCCATTCTTTCGCACTGTGGCCCAACGAGGTAGCCATTGTGTTCATGGAACATTACTGTTGTTTCGCCATCTGCTATCGCCTGATTAATGATCTTAACATAGGATTCGCGATGGATCTTGCAAGGGCTGTGAGCCGTGACGATATTGTGATTTGCATTTTTATTAATCCAAATGTTCATGTTGGATAGTAGTTTTATTGTTTCGCTATACGCTTGAAGTAACAAGAGGGTTTTCATTTACTGTGCTTCTGTATGGTTTTTGGTGTTTCTCTGAAACCTTCAAAAGATGCAGTGTAATACTGTGAGCTATGGGAAACAATGTTCATTTTTCTGCAGACGTAACTTTTGGCTTTAAAAGTTAGTCGCTTCGCATAAGTGCATAAATCTTATGTGTTATCCTGTGTAGAAAGAAAAGGGTGTATCGTTAATCTTATACATATATGCTACTCTAGAATGTTTAACATGCAATATTACCTATTATGCAGCCCTATTCAATTGGATTACTTTCCATTTACCTTTGAACTCAAGTACCTATAACCCTTTTCTCTAGACTATGAGTAGATCAACTTGAGCAGAATAATTTTGATGATTTTCTTTGGTTTTTATTTCGCTTCCAAATTAGAATAAAAAATGTTTTTATGAAGTAATTATCTCACTATTGCGGACTTAATTTTTCTATTGTCTCTTGATGTTTTTTGCTAAAAGTTGCAAAATTATTTGTCAAGATGTCCACAATGGAGTAATGTAAAGTTTAAGAGGTTAAGAGGTCATTTTAAATGTTTAATGCTAAAAAGCTTGCTGATTATAATTATGTATAAAACCGTAATTAAAATTCTAAATGTGACCCCGCCATTTACTCTTGAAAGATGATACAAGACGCAGCATAGTTCCAGAAACTAGATAGAAACAAGACGTTTTGAAATGTGTAGATGGTAAACAGCAAGATAGCGGCAGGCCAATTTAATAAATTAACAGTCAAAAAGACATTTTATTTTTATTATTATTTCGTCTGCAACGTATTTGACCCAAAAAATATTATAAAAATTATGCAATTTTTCAATTAGCATCCCGCAAAGCCACGTAGAGTACTTTATTTTCTGTTTTAATTCTCATCTTTGATGAATCCTTTCGAAACGAGTAGGGGGTTTGAGGAGTAGGGGTGGTAAAACAGACAGGTGCTCGCCGCTCGCGCTATTGCCGTGCCGACTGCCGCAGCTTGTGTCCGCCGACAGCGACAACCGACTGTCAACTTGTGACGTTTACCGCCGAATTTGATTTTTTAAATTCGTTATTAAATTTTCGAGTTCGGAACATAGTGACGTGCAGTGATTGCTTTATTGTCAGACAGTGGCAAAGGACATACATTCTGACAGGATAGTGGTGTGTTGTGTGATGATACTCAGCCGCTTCGGGCTTTGAGAGCAGTATGAGGGGCAGCATTTGTCAGTTTTTGTTGTTGGCGCATGCGGTCTGCGCCATCACCGGACCGAGAGTAAGTACCAACATTTTTTACTCTTATTTTTAACAGAAAATACAAAAAAAAAAAACGCCAAATCACACACAATTGTGTCTATTTACATGAAATATAGGACGTCATATTCATCTAATATTTATCGTTAGCAAATGATAAGACAATTAATACGCACAAATTATCCATAATCGAATTATAAAAAACCCTGTACCACATCTTCTTCAGCGGTCCGGAAGAAAGCGCGCAATAATAATACGAACGAGTCGAAAGTCGATATCGAAATTCGCGTGTGTTGTATCGATTATTTATTATCCCAGATACATTATAATGATTAATTATACCTGGAATAGTCAAACATAAATCTTTCAGTGTAATCGGTTTTTAGATAATCGAAAGAGGAAGCAAATTATAATTGTTAGAATTTTTGTAGTTAGGAAGCAATATCATGCGTTAGATATTTATCCACGAACCAGTGTAACGAGACATCGTTACAATGATTTGTGAATACCGATTATCGTTTTTTTTATTAGTTTAAATTTTACGAACTAGAGTAGTAATGTACTTATTCTAAATATTTAAAAAAAAAACTAAACAAATTAAAAATGTTATTGATCTTAGTTTTAAAATAACTTCTTTGGAGACCTCGACAACCGTAGTTAAACGAAAAATAATTCCCTTTAAGACATATATGGACACAAAGCATAATTTAATATTAATTATTTATATACTGTAGTGGACTGCATTAGCCAACAAGTAGGTAGACGAAGTACCTATAGACAAAAAGACAAACCAACCAATTGCGAAGCCATTTCTCATGTTGATTAATTGTTATTTAAATACTTTAATCGGTTTCAGCCATTCTATGTAAAATAAATAAATAATTAATAATCACTATTATTTAATAAAATATAAAAAATAGTTGCTTATGTAATAAATTAGGTTTTCATTTCACTTAGGTTTTCATTCATGAATGTATGAGTTATTTGTTCAGTAGGTCACGAGCCAGTATGAATCAGACATGCGGATATCCAGCACATAAATGATGAATTACCGTGTCCACTAGAATGTTTTCGGAAAGGGAAGCGTATTCATACATGATACTCAATTTGTCATAATTACACATTAATTCTATCTATAATTGTCGTCCCAATAATCTGCGTGTTCGCGTTAATGACCATTCAAACACATGCAAAGAAATATTTAAACATCTTTGCAAATTCTGAAATGAATATGGATTGGTACACTTTGCCTTCTTCACTGCATTAATAGGATAATGCAAGTTGTTTTACATTTTTTCTACTCTTTTAGTCATTTTGCTCTATGTAAAAAGTCCCTAGTCAGCCGCATCTCAAAGGCGATCGAATATTTGAGAAACGGCTATGACTCAAACTCAAACATTTATTCGCAAACCAAGTGCACGTGTTTATCGTAAAACTTACAATTATCTTATCGTACTTAATACTTAGACGGACATGTGTCTACTTAAATTAGACATAAACTTAAATTATACTTAGATTTCGGCAAACATTTAAAATCGGTAATAGGTATTTCAAAAATGAATGAGTACTTTTAATTTTGATTTGATTCCAGCTTTTAAACATCGCAAGATAGCAAATAAAACATCATACTTTAATTAGTAAACTATCTCGCCATGATTGAATAAGGTGTTTAAAGACACCGACGCATTACACATTAATTATTCGTGCTCAATTAAAATACGTAATACGTCAAATATTATACAACCGGCGTCTCACGAATAATATTTTTAATTAATTTCTTACATAAGTACATCGGTTTATAGCATATTATTTAAGAATATTGTTTTCTAATGAGGATTCGGTGTGAACATTATTACCCTCGTTGAAATATTTCAGAGATCAGTACTCCCGATCGATCCGATTGCCTATAAAAAAATCGACCGGTTTTTAATATTGGGATACTAAAGATGAAGACGTTGGACTACACATATTGTATTTAAAATAATTCATCGATTAAAGAGCACTTCATACTCAATTTACTCTCAAACTGAAAAGAGCTTGATCTGAATAAAAACAACTATAAAAAATGTTGGAATGATACCTTGACACGTGAATATAAAAAAACAATGGAACACCATACTAATTGAGCTACACCTTAGAACAACAATGCACCGTATTAATTACAGAATAATGGTCTAATTAACAGATATCTTAAGGTCACCACAGTTCAGAATAGTTATAAAATACCTTTTCTTTGCAAATACATACGTGGTGATCATGTAATTATCTTCAGCCGAAGAAATATATACTGGAAATGTTTAACTGCCCGGAAAGCGAACAAGATTGGGAAGAATGTGGAACCAGAAGCTGTTGCATCTACTTTCCATACTCCATGCAAATGCTCCTAAAAATCACTGCCATTTGAGAGATAAATTTATTTAAATGTCACAAAAATTGCCCAATATTTGTTGAGTATCCATTTAAAATAGCTACTGAAGCAATTACTACCACTGTTTCGCTACCAGATATGTATAAGACGTTTAATCTTATCACAATTTTACATTTAGTTGCGTGCGACAAAAATCGTTCACATTCTACATATTTGATTTAAAGCGATGGAATTGAGACAAATCACGATATCGTCTCGAAAGCATCGTGAATAACTACGAGTTTACTAAATAACAGTGAATCACTAACAGTAACTGAATGATCGAATACTATATCATTGATCTGGTTAACGACTGCTGAGCGTGAGGTCTTAGCTTCGATTCTCATGCCGGGAAGTGCTATTGTGATTACTGTTACAAAATTCTCAGTTGTAGCCCTCAGTTTAAAATTGTTCACGGTAGCTCGCAATACGATTTCCCCCTTATTAACGGCATGAGCAAAGTGGGCATACAACAGTACGGCTTTCGCGGAATAAAGTCATGATGCTTTAAATGATCGAGTGGATAATTATTAAGATAAATTCATGTCTTATGTCCACCTATGGACATTCTACGATTGACATAAAGGATACAGGTACTGCATATTTCATTTTAGCTTTTAAAACTCGTGAGGTAGCAGATACAATTACTGAGTAAGGTGTTCAAAAATACAGATGCATTACACATTAATATGATTCGTGCACTCCAACTAAAATACATAATGCGTCAAATATTATACAACTCATGAATCTTGTTTACTTAATTTATTATATAAGTACATCGTTCTAGAACATATTTATTGGAATCCATGTTCTTCGGTCTCTGGAATTTGGTTGATGCTGGCAGAAAACGGTACCTTAGTCGGCAGTGCGATTGCACAACACGCCAGGGGTCTGGGTCCAAATCCTGCTCGAGTTAATAAGTTTATGAGTTGTCTTAGTGCCGTCTAATTTCTAAACTATTTTATTATCATGGCCTTTTGCAACTAAGTCTACAATCTCTTTATCAGTCACATTTCTAACTCCAACCCAATTTTCAACTGAAAAACATCGTTAGCAAACACTGGTTTACTAAGGGATCAATTCTAGGACCGCAGAATCAATCGCAGTGAACCACTAGACATTTGGCGCGGTGTTCAGACACAAGTATATACTCTGTAATATATTGACTCAACTGTCTATGGACATGTTCTTTAAGAGGACACTGCCTTTCTCTCTTTCACTGAGATGACTAAGTTTGTGCAACATGTTATATAATAACTGACACGCCTTACAAAATACATGTTTCGTGCTATTTTTAGCAACAAGTCATCGTGATTTAGAAATTTGTGAATTTTGTGACTGAGACTTTTTATTGATGTCGCACGCCAAACAGAGTGTGACATCTTGTCACGCAAAATGCAATGTAATCTGGCGGAAATAACTTGAGAACATGCTTATCAGTCCACACGCAACTTCAATCTGGGCCAAAGATAGCATTATATAGCCTTGTGGCATCGTTGACGAACTGTGTCTTTACTGGTCAAGTAGATTAATTACGAGATTATTTTAAGGCGATATTGTAACATACATGAATGCATTGTACTGCACTGCCTAATTTTCGATTAGTATCGGTCGGATTCGAGATTTCTACTTAAATAAGTGATAACATCTATATAGGAGAGGATAAAAAAGCGAGTCGATTAAAAGTCGATTAAATACAGTTTTTAGAAAACCCTTTTTACCAATTTTCCTCTTGCAAGTATTACACCTACCCATGAAATACCCAGACAATACACATTCGCTCGATTCCTACTAAAATTACAATAATTAATTCAAGCTTAAGACAGCAATTAAATCAACTTTAAAAACAAACTCCTTGAAACTAACGATTCGATTTCAAATCACCTAATTCGTTTTATTAATCATTATCAAAAGATACGTGGGAAAGTGAAGATCCTTTGCCTACGCATCTATAGTCACTTAAAACTCTTAAGGAAATAATTAGTAAAGCAAATCACCCCATACAAGTCCATTTAATTAAATCAAGATAATCCGCGTAAAAATGCAAATTGTAATGTATTATGAATAAACATGATGGTGCCTTGAACTTACACGATGAATACTGATGTAATACTGTTTAGAAAGTTTCGACGGTTGAGGCATGTAGAGAGGATGAATGAGAGGCGATTAATGAAAGGAATTTATAGTGCGTACGTAAGTCAAAATTCCGAGATTACAACACAACTAATAAGTTATATTGTCGATGTGACATGAACAATACCGCTATCACGAGTTTTCTTACTATTTACTATCATAGTATAGTAAATTTTCATGATAGCCATTTTAGTTCTTAACTTGGTTACATTTGGGATTAGAGTCGCTTATGTGACATATGTGTCATAGTAAAGTTTTGATTTACTATTTACTATATTATAGAGATGTCATGTTAGCGACTCTAATCTCTAATGTAAGCAAGTTAAGAACTAAAATCGCTTGCATGAAAATTTACATCTATACATATAAATAAAATTGGAGTGTCTGTTTGTAATATTGAAATAACCGTTTTTTACTACATGCATATGAATATATATACGGTACATACACCAAAATAACATTTTTTACAATTTTTGTCTGTCTCTGAAATGGCTGGACCGATTTTGACGGGACTTTTATTGGCAGGTGTAAGGATGTAATAAGGAGTAACTTAGGCTACATTTATTTTAGAAAAATTCTTTTATTTTAGAAAAAAATAGGGCTAAGTGCATTTGGTCTCACTAAAAATACATTGTTAAGTTCCGACATCGACGCGAACGAAGTCGCGGGCACAGCTAGTTTACTATAAAAGAAAATAGTAAAAAACTCATAATAGAGGTACAGGTGTTAAAACAGTCAACGGCATTAGGTTCTTCTTCTTTAATTTAAGAACTCGGCTCTTGTTGGTGGAGCATTTGCCACTGCTCTCTGTTTTCTGATTTCGTTTTGACATCTTGATATGACTTTACCCCTACTTTCTCGTTTACTTATTGTGCAAAGCGTCGCCTAGGTCTTCCCTTCCCTCTTTCCTTAATTTTTTCCTTATAAAATTGCCTTGAAGTGATCGTGGCATATCAAATGGCCAATCATTTTTCCTCTCCTGTATCTGTCTATCTATCTATCTATGGTTTTTAATATTATAAAATACTTCATCATTGGCAGTCGCTACTTTACAATATTTGCAACTTTAGATCAGCGTAAAGATCATCCCATTAAACATTCGGGGTCTTGTCGCATTAAGTTCGAAAATCATCGGTTTTACGAAGTTTGCCGATGCGATTTTTTTGTTGTGTCGTAAAGTAACAACTATTCAGTAATCTATTATATAATACTGACCTTGATTGTCCTTGAAGAAACTCAGGTGTACAGTAAACGAAACCGGGGTGCACGTTTTACAAGTTGTATGTCTGGAAGAAACAAGGGGTATGTTAAGATCGTGGTACGTGGCGTTTCATATTCCTGGCTGTTATGTAAAAAAAAAACGCGATATTTTAGGGGCACGGTTGGTGCGGTGGTTGAGCGATCGACTGCTGTGCTACGTGCCGCGGGTTAGATTTCCGCACGCAACAAATATTTGTATGACCTACGGATAGTTCCGAGTCTGAGTATTTGTGCATGTGAATATTTGTGTTCGTATAGGAAACAAGTGTGTGGCAACGTTTATTAAAAAAAATGTATGCAAAGTGTTTAGAAAGCACCATTTACTATCTTTATGGGCAATACGCTGTATGAATGTGCTAAATTATGCGTGATTGCAGCGCAATGATGGCTATTGTCCTCTTTTCGTGTAGTTATACAAGGCTTTTATTGCGGTTCGTTAACAAGGGTCAATTTGTGTAGGCATGGTTTTGAATTTTAATTTGTTTTATACGCACATTTCGCCGGAGCCGTTAGTAAGTGCCATGTAGGCAATAAGCTACCCCCCTATTATACGAGCCTATTGGCATCTGTCAAAAACAATTCGAAATTCCAGGCCGCTATTGAGAATTCTTAACACAAAAACCCAAGAAAATTTTGCCTGACCCCGGATTAAACATAAGACCACACGGTCAACAGCCGCTCTAGCGACCAAAAAACTAATTAATTATAATAATAAATATAAATAAATTCAGCCCATTTCTGTCCCACTGCTGGGCAAGGGCCTCTTCTCATATTGAGAAGGGTAAGGCCTTAGTTCACCACGCTGGCCTGGTGCGGGTTGGCGAACTACACACGCCATCAAGAACTTTATGGAGTCCTTTCAGGTGTGCAGGTTTCCTCACGATGTTCTCCTTCACCGTTAACGCAAATAATAATCAAATTCTGATCCACACATGATTCCGAAAAGTCAGAGGTGCGGGCTGAGTTTGAACTCGGACCCTCTTGCATGGAAGGCAAGCGTTCAACCACTAGGCTATCACTTAATTATAGTAACGTTTTTTTAAATCTTAAGATTAGTTACTTAAGTTTCCTGTATTTATCAATATCACTTTATAAAAATGTATTGTATAATTAATTTGGATATTTTTATATTAGACAGTACCTCTATTATGAGTTTTTCACTATTTACTTTCATAGTAAATGTAAATTTTTATGCAAGCGATTTTAGTTCTTAACTTGGTTACATTAGGGATTAGAGTCGCTAACACGACATCTCTATAATATCGTAAATAGTAAATCAAAACTTAACTATGACACATATGTCACATAAGCGACTCTAATCCCTAATGTAACCAAGTTAAGAACTAAAATCGCTATCATGAAAATTTACTTTACTTTGATAGTAAATAGTTAGAAAACTCGTGATAGCGATACAGAACATTTTAAAATAATAGGTCGGTAAGGAAACAATGTTCCAGTGAACCCGACGCATTTACCTTTTCCACATTGTCTATATATATTTGAGCGTATGTGGTACGTAATTAATAGACTATTACAGTCAAGCGTGAATCTCGCGTGTGTCCACTACTTTCACCTCTAGGTGCGCGGGCGCAACGCGTTATGATGCGACCAGTTTGTTATTTAGTATCTACTTTGTGAGATTGCTAAGTTATTAGTAGCAACCGGCTGCTGAACGCGAAAGATTTCTTCAAAATCAATCATCTGTCGCCATTAACTTTGGAATTTTCATCATATTTTCTTGTTATGTGGCTCATGTTTAACAGAGGACGTCGACGTGTTACTATGATGAAAAGCTCAAGGTTTTTGTTTAAAAGATGAAGTGACTGAAATAAATCTATACTCGTTTTGTTTAGGTATTTAAATAAAGGTAAACAATCTTGATATGACTTTTTACACAAACACATATTAAACAAATAAACTACTGCTTAAATCCTAGATTCAATTGATTTGGTAATCGTTATTGTTGTGTTACATTAGTTTTTAGTAGCGTTTTATTTTTAAACTGAGTTTTTAAACAAAAAATATTAAAAAGACACATCAAGATTGTTTACCTTTAGTTAAATACCTAAACAAATCAAGTATAGCTATTATTATTGTGGCGACAATAGGCAGTATTAAAGAGACTAGGAGATATTACTTTACTGTGCCGTATTAACAAACTGGATTCGTTATTGTAGTTTGTTATTGGTTATTTTATGAATGACAACTCGGAAAGTTCATTCCTTTTTAGATAAGGAATTATTATTAAATAGCGTAATTTTATCGGCTACTGTATTTGTTATTCCGCATGTACTTCATGTGAAATGAATGCTTTTAAACTGTGGGTGTCCACCCTGTATTTATAAAATCTACGCCTATGTAACATTTGAAAATGCAGTGCCACAAATAATAAGTAATAGGTATTAATTATCCCATAAGTAAGCAGAGCTTTTTTTTTTAAAAAATAAATAACCTTTCCCCCACAGTAGGTATAATTCCTGTGTCGTGGGTGCGTTTACATACACATATATTCACATACACAAGGACCCAGACCCGAAACAACTATCTGTCGATCATACAAATATTTGTTCCGTACGGGAATCGAACCCGCGACACGTAGCGCATCTCTCAACCACTGCGCCAACCGTGCCGTCAAACCGTGCCGTCTTTATTACATAACATAAGTAGCATCACGCCTGTATTCTCTATAGGCTTAGGTAGAGGCGTACTATTATACACTCACATTTCGCCGATGCCATTTTAAGCCGCTTGTAATAGAGAGTGAGCCTGTTGTCATTTGCCGGCCACCATCCCATACTTCGGGCTGCTATTGAGAATTTTTGTCGTAGAAAAACCTAATAACTTTGCCCGACCCGGAATTGAACCTTGGTTCTTGTAGCCACTAAACCAATTAGCCAATCAAATAATAAATTATAGGGATGTACTCATAAGCATATATAAGATGTTATGTTGAAGAACGCCATTCAATTGGTCGGTTCCGTTACGTATGTCGGCGGTTGGCGGTTATCAACGAAAATACACAATTCGGCTAGGGGAATGGGAGCTAGGTAGGTACTCACAGTGCGTATTCCAGCTTTTTGCTTATGTAGTTAATTTACCGGCTAAGTACACTAGCGTCATAAACACAATCAATTCACTTGAAGTTATTTTGTCTGGAGGTAGATAAAACACACAAATAAACACGGCCACGGTTCTGATTTCTGTAGAAATAAAGCTTTAGTTTAATTTAACGTTTACCTCCGTTAATTTCACAATTTATATAAATCCTATCGAACGTTATTATCGACTTAATTATCCAATATGGCCGGTCCAATTTTGCAACATAACAAATCTAACGCCCGCGCCGCGGTTTTCACAATAATAGTGGCAAAGGAATCGGGTAAACAGCCTCTATAATTTTATGAGAGTATTCTGCAATGCTATTTATATTATCATGTCGTTAGATTCAATCACATTCAATTCCAATAGACTAACTTACGAGATAGTCTTCTAGAATATTTATGTCTTATTGCATAAGTTATTTAGATGTTCCCACGGTAGTTTGGAATGCATTCAATTAATTTAGTTAGCATGTGTTTTAATTTAGATAAGCCTTCTCTTCCCTTCTATTTAGCAATCTATTGAGTTAATCTACTACTAGATAGGTACTTAAGCACACTATGATTCATAAATGTAGACTAACTAACTTTTGTTTAAAGTCAGATATACATATTTATTATTAGCTGACCCAACAGATATTGTACTGTTCAAATATATCAGATAGCACTGAGATATTCCCGTATGTTCTAATTTTCTGGGCATTGTTTCGAATTTTTCTTTCCCCAAACCAAATCCGTCCTCAAGTGATGCGTTTATCAAGAAACAGAATTTAATTTTTATAGATAACACGGATTACAATATTTTTTCATAAAAATATTCGGTTTTTTAAAATACAAAGGTAAAGGTAAACTATTTCGCCTTGCAAATTGTTTTATAATGTATAATTATAAACGAGATATTTTAAGACAGCATAGCATCACGCCTGTATTTCCCGAAGGGTTAAGCACAGGTGTACTATTGTACACTCACATTTCACCGATGCTGTTATTGAGTCCTATGTAATAGGGGGTGAGCCTATTGCCATCTACCGGGCACAATTCCTGACTCCGTGCTGCTACTGAGAATTACCATACACAAAAACCCAATAAAACTTTGCCTGACCTGGGAATCGAACCTAGGACTAGATTAATGAGGCATAAAATATATTATGCAAATAAAATTCTTCGTATGAAATCTAGGTAATTTCTAAGATGATTAAATTAATGAAATCGAAGGAAATATCTTAACGTTACGACAGGAATAGTGTAATACCGTGTTTGCGTAATATAGTGGAATCGAGGAGTTCACTGATATCATCTCTACAATCTCTCTTTACGCAATTTTAAACTCCATGTTGCATCGAATTGCATTTATCATAAATAGAATTATACGAATTAGTATTCCAAATTCAAATTGTATTCATTCATATGCATTAAGATGCTGACGCAATGTCGTTTGTCACTTTCCTTGGACATTAAAACCGAACAATTTACGGTTTTCTTGAAATTGATCTCATTTCTCAACACTAATGATAGATCAACATCTTTAAAATAATATAGCTACTTACTACTTTCGTGATCGTAAAAATTCCACGTGATTATGATGTATTACTTTAATCACACAAAGCTGGTATTTATTATGATTCCAAGATGAAATAGTGGTGAAAATTTTGGTATCGCTATATTTATTTTTTGTCATAATGCTTCTTTATTTCTATTATCTTATAAATACAGTTTATTTATAAGTATTTGACATCACCGTATTTTCTCACGGTTTCGTGTATAAACCCTATCATAATCGACGTAAACAACTTCTTTGTTTCTCTTTCTCACTCACTTTGCCGATTAGTTTCGCAAATATTCGTATTAATACCATAATAGTCACGAATATCTCACAAAGATACTTTCACTCGCAGAACAAGTTCTACCGAGCTTTCTGTTTCGTATTGTGTGAGGTCGCCGACATTCTGCGTAATTACATAAATTATGTAGTCGCGTGTAACACAGACCCGATTGTTTTTTTTTTTTTGCGGCTCGTTTTTTGTGTAGGAAGAATGGTTTTTGTCCTGTGCTATACTTACTGAAATTGGGACAAATACTTAATTATGTAACTGTCATTAATTATTATTTATTTCTTGTACTGGAGTGGGCTAATGGGTGTCTATTAGTCCATATCTATATCTATATTTGACAACACGGTTGGCGTAGTGGTTGAGAGATCGACTGCTGCGCTACGTGTCGCGGGTTCGATTCCCGCACGGAACAAATATTTGTATGATCTAAAGATAGTTGCTTCGGGTCTGGGTCTTTGTGTAAGTGAATATATGTGTTTGTAAACGCACCCACGATACAGGAATTACTCCTAGTGTGGGGTAAAATTTATTAAAAAAAAAAAAACACCCCTCTGTTGCACAAAGGTCCGTAGCCTGTTAATAACTATTAACTAAAATCCGTAACTAAACGTCTTTTGATAATTAACGGTAATTTGTGATAGCTGCAGTTTTTAATGAATCTTCTATGCAGCTAAAACTCTAAACTTCATCATGATAAATACCTGATAAGTTTACCTGCTAATTAAGTATTCATTGTACGGTCCTGCCAAAACTTCAAACTTTCGCTTCATTAAAATTAAACTTTATAAACATTTTCAATGACAATGTCGTGTACTTCAGTTTACTATGTGAATAACAATGGTCGTGTCGTTTCCACAAAATGAAGAAAGCCAACTTTCTGTCGACGATATTTTACTAATGCAACACCTCACTCGCTTACAAGTGCCTAGATTTGCTTTAGTACCTGTTGAAGCCAATTAGGCTAAATTTTCCAGTCATGCTCATCATCAGAATTTTTAAATTTCGTTTATTTTGGATAAATATATCAACTGTTTATGTACAAAAGCCCCTTGGCGCTTCGGTTAGATGTAACATCACTATTTAGCAATCACAAATTTATATATCTATTGACCCTCAAACTACACATCACGTTTAAATTCCAATATCATTCCCCTTTGGATTCCCTCCTGCTATATAAGTAAATGAACCTAGTGGTTCCGTAAATTCAAATCGTATCAAAACAAATATATTTTTACTCATGTAAACCATTTCCAGGCACTTATGAATAGTAGGTAAGACTCTAGTTGCCACGTTCTAAAGTGTTGAATTCCAATGGAGAAGAACGGGAGAGAAACTCGATGGTTACTCATTTAAACTCAGAATATGAATTTATACATTGATCTCGAACAAAAGTTATCTGAGTACAATGAGATTAACTTACGTAAATCTGAAACGTTTTGATAAAATTGCCATGGCAGTTATGACTGAATTCCGTTTTTTCGTGACAGATTGCTCTAGTAAAGATGCTCCAATATTACCAAATTAGCACCTCGTGAGCGACGCTAATTACACATAAATAACTCTGTTTCATAGGTTCTTTACTCGTTTCGACACTCAAAACATAACTGTCTATAGAACACGACACTCAACACTATTAAGACAAAGATGACAGATATATTTGATTGTAATTCTTTGCGTTATATATGTGGTCGAAAGTTGTGTAATCGACTACTTATATAGATCATAGACTGATAGACACATATGTATGTATGTACAGGCTATGCGTACAGTCAAGCAATGTTTTACAGATTGTTCACTGGCATTTCAAAGTATTAGATGGCTCATCATCGGACGAAAAACGATAATAATATTTGAAAAAAATATTGTAACAGCCTTATCCGAAGAGGTTGTATGCGGCTTCCAATCAAACTAGAGCTATATGCAGCTATGGTCCCAAAAATGGGGTCACTTATGTATGGCCTCTCAAAATCTACCCACGCAACCGGAGAGATACCCACGCCTTCTGATTTTTGCCAACATCTTACTTTTTGTTTTATTGTAGCATCAAGGATCTCAGGATCTCAGAATCAAATATAATTAGATAGTTATAATCAATGTTAGATTAATTATGGCCTGTCTTGATCCTATCATCATTTGACCATTTGAATGCCTCAGTGGTCCTGTAGTTGCAACCGCGACAGCTGAGCACGAGGTCCTGGGTTTTTTTTTTTAATTCTCGGTTGCAGCACGGAGTCTGGTACTGTGCTCGGTAGATGGCAATAGGCTGGCAATATTACATGGGACTCAATAACGGTATCGTCGTAATGTAGGTATAAAATAGTACACTATGCCTAATCCTTCGGAGAATGGATATAGGCGTGATGATGTTACATATTAATTTCTATATAAATGTTGCAGAAATGTCCGACATGGATCATTGTGTCCGTTATCTTTATTTTCATCAGTTTGTAATTCAGTTACTGGAGCGTGGAAAAATAAAGTCAGTAGTTTCATGTTTACATTATTTTATTTTGTATTACCGCAATAACGACGAATTTGACGACACGGTTGGCGCAGTGGTTGAACAATCGACTGCTGCGCTACGTGTCGCGGGTTCGATTCCCGCACGGAACAAATATTTGTATGCTCTACAGATAGTTGTTTCGGGTCTGGTTGTTTTTATATGTGACATGTATGTTTGTAAACTGTACCCACGATACAGAAGAAATCATAGTGCAGGGCAACGTTTTTCAAAAAAAAAAAAACTTATTCTAGTCCCCGACGCAACACATCTAAGTAGATGAAAATACTCGTAAATTTTACATTTATAATTTATGACAAAAAATCAAAATTATTTAATTGAAAATGTAGGTGCAGAACGCAGAACCTATATTTTCCATGGCCGATTTCTAGGAGATGATTGAAACATTCAGGTCGGATTATGTAACCAAAATCATAGATTTAGATTAAGAGTAAACTAAATCCTTACGTCCATTGATCTAAAAAGTATTGCAGTAATAAAACAAATAGCATGTCACTGTTCATTTCACCTTTGTCATAACGAAATGGCACTTCAGTTAAAAATGCGTCCACAAAAACTCAAGCGCTTTATATATTTATTTTAATAAAAATTACCTTGAATTATGACGTATTAAATAACAGGTAATTGCAGTAGTCTATAATTTCACCGCGGTGACGTTGTCGAGACTCCTTCACACCCGCGTGCGTCCGCGCAGGCCGATAATCTATAGCTGCTGAGAATGCCTAAGATCTAGCACGATCTAATTACTGTAATACTGCTCTTTAATTTCACTGTCTGTTTGGCTTAGCGGTCGCACGCACGGATGGTGATTGTTAGGTGCTAGTTTCAAGAAAGCCCAGGATTTATAATAACAAATTCTGGACTGCCAGGATATCCATTGTTGGTTCATCTCTCTCTCTCAGTGTGCCTATTAATAGCATCGCAGTTTTCGACGGGTTAGGTAGAGGTGTCCACATTAAGCTATGCAGTTAAAGTCCATATTATAGGGAAGCCTATTGTCATCCGCGAGACAATTTCAAGCTTCAGTCTGCTTTTGAGAATTTACTCATAGAAAGCCCGATACACTGCCCGACCCTGGGTATCAAACTCAAGACTGTGCGCTTAGCAGCCGATCTCTAGACCATTGACGCAGTACCTGTAGTCTTGCTTTATTAAAGTTTGTTCAAACTTTATTTTTAGTCACAGCTCAAGTGTCCGAAATTAATGAAAAAAGTAGTAGTATATAAAAAAAACGCAATATTTACCTATATAATACGATCTTCTATGAGAAACCAAAAAAAAAATTAAAATTTATCGCTAAATTGTCTAATGAGTAATTACTAGGGATGTTACGGAGCTTCGACTCCGAATCCGATATGTCGGAACCTCCGATTAAAATTACACCTCCGATTCCGGCTCCGGTTCCGATGTATCAAAACGGAGGTATATATCGGAGTTACAAATTATGACTTGCTATCGCTGCAGCGCTACCGAGCGCTTTCAACGTGACACTGAAACTGACGAAGTATATGTGTTCTGTGAACTGATGAACGAAGAGTGTATGAGTTGCGACAAGTTTCTTCTTTCTTATTTATTCACATTTTACATTCATAGATCTGCTCCGAATCCGACTCCGATTCACCTCCGACTCCGCGGAGGTCACTAACAGAACCTCTGACTCCGATTCCGCCTCCGATAAATCCACCTCCGTAACATCCCTAGTAATTACCCATTCTATAAATTCGGTGACCATCATCTACACAGACCTAGGATGTCCGAAAGTTCTAGAGCAGTATTTGGTACGAACCAATAAAAAATATTAGAGTAAAAAGGATCTTCGACAGACTTCTCGTTGGTGTTCCAAATGACTTTGCCAAACTAATGACGCCATTTAAGCAGAGTATGTCGACTCGACGCGTCTTCGTAGATCGTTGACATGCATTATTCACTGTTATATAATCATTTTCTCCGCTGCGTTGCCATCTGAATTGTTTACTGAGTTTGCATTCAAAACAGACTTGACGTCTTGAGTGCGAGCTGCTTTCTTTAAATGTTTTTTAATATTCATACTAATGGTGTTCGTAACATAATTGGTATGGTGATTAGAGATTATGGTAATGCCATAACGATAGATGAGATTACGTAATTCGTGCTAGATACAAGTAGGAGAGTTAGGGTTTTCACACGATAGTCAGAATGGAGGAAAACAAATACGTACGATGGTCAGTTCTGGATCGGTTTTTGCGAATATTTGGCATTGCACTCTGGCAACTGATTGAATTATTTCAACTGCTTATCCTTCGAGGATTTTACCGTAATCTTCAGTCGTTGTGTCTGGTTTATAAACAAGCTGTCGTTGTTTCTTGGACTTGCGCAGAAATCGGTCGGACTAGCGTCAACTTTACCGATATCCAAAGCCTTAATAAATTTTAAAAAAAAAAAAGCGTCAACTTTGACAGCAGATGTCAGAATTCCCGCGTTTTTTTTTTTTCTTAACAACAATGATGAAAGACAACATCGATCATGTTGCGCGTCGCATCTCACACTGGATTCGCCTATCCGTGACGCATCACAGACAAGAAAGCGCATTCTTGTGCACTCCACGACGCGCATTTGCGAGTTAACGCGCCATTTAGCTAACTTCTACTAAACATTGGTTTTAATGTCCATTTAAATGGCAGATAGTGTTAATTTGTTGAAAGCAGGTGTTAAGTTACATTTATGAGGTAATGTCAGATTGCCACAATAATTAGAAAATTGAGCGTAAATTACTCTAATGTAACAAACGGCGTAACTATTGTCTTTATTGTTTCCTGTATTGCAGTTAAATTTTCTATACTTTCGCGTGCCTGTCGCAATCTTTCGAGGACTTAAATTCCAAGCTATAACAAAAAACCCAGGTTGTCTGTTTTAGCAAAACTGGAAATTGGAAAAAAAAGCTTTGGGAGCGTTCAGCGTTTCGACAAACAAGAATTTAAGTAAAATATGTAAAGTGAGAAGAAATCTTAGTTGCACAGAAAACTCTTTGTTGGAAAGTCAACTCAAGCTTTCAGTCTAAAGACCTCTACTGTCATGACCATCCTGTAACAACTGCCTAGAACAATTCATCTTTCATTTGACAGGCCTGTTTTACGTAACTGCGTCTAAATTCTCACGACTTCACCCGTTTAGCGACTAAACTACCCAGTTATTGTGGCTATTCAATTTTGAAACCACTCGCATTTACTGCACAATATAACATAATTTATGCAACAATTCACACCAGTTTTGCAACTTAGTCTTTTGTTCATAGTTTAGTACTGACATGTTATTTGCATAGACTCTGGTAATAAAACTAATATTTGAATTGAAAATGTGTTAAATAGATATGAAATTGATCATTTCGTAACGTAACTTCCGCATCTTAAGTAGATAGTGACGTAATTAGGTATTTATTATTATTATTTTTGTTAGTAACAATAGACAATGAAATAATTTTGTATTTATGGTATGGTATAAGAAGGTTTTATGAGTTTCGTATTTTGTAATTTTTTATAGTTTGTCTTAATTGTCGGTATTAAATTCTTTTAAAAAGAATGATTGCTTGCAAATTAACTAAACTGAAGCAACAATATCATTTATATCTACTGAATAAATATCTTTACAAGCTGCCACGATCTATGCATAATATATAAAACTAACCGTTCTGTTTTCTTCATTTCAGGTAGAGAATGACTTCGATAGACGAAGACAGGCCTCGCTACCGCACCCCGGGTTCACCGAACATCAAACAAGATTCGGCCTAAGCTCACCTCTACAAGGTTTTCAACCACAGCAAGGATTAATCACCAGTCCCCCACCCACAGTCCAATTCCAACAATCTATATTCCCTCAACAGCAACAACAACCCCAGCAACAACAACATCCCCAACAACAGCAACAGCTCCCCCAGCAACAGCAACAATCCTATGTGCCACAATTCAACAATCACATCCCAAACATTCCCAACAACTTCCAGTTTAATCCTCAAGCAAGCGTCAACCCTCAGTTGCAAAACAATTTCCAACAACAAAGCATAAGGCAGATCTCGCAACAAACCCAGAATATCCTACCCCAACCGATTCCTACAATACCGACCTATCAAAATGGACACTTGCAGCAAAATGCTCCAACTTTTCAACCAAGTATTCCCGCAACAGTTAATATCAATCAACAAAGACCTACGCAGCAAGCCTTCCTCCCTACTGTCTCGACAGCACATAACCAACCTATTTACAGCCAGGCGAATCCCATAACTATTCAGCCCGCACCGAACCTAGCTCCTCAGAATTTCCAGAATCAGAACAACGCCCAACTCCCCTTCGGACCGACTTTGGGTCAGCAACCCGTATTCTCCAATGGACAAGCGTCCCAAATCCAAGACATACTAGAGCAACAGTCTAAGGAGAACTTGGAAAAATTGAAGGAGCTGCAGGAGAGGGCAAGAATCATTCAGAAGCACCAAGAGTTTGTACAGAAACAACAGCAGAAGCAACAAGAGAAAGTAGAGAAACTACATGAAGAATTTGTGAAGAAACAAGCTACAAAAACAGTTCCAAGTTTCACGACGACCGAAAACTACGAAGAATATTTTAATAGGAATGTTGAAAGGCGTCGACCGATTTTACCGCATGAGACAGATTTATTCAGGAAAGCTGTTGAACTGTACGAAAGAGACCATCCCACCACTACGACTACAACTACTACGACTACGACCACGACTACTCCTCCCCCACCACCTCCTCCGACTCCGAGGTACAGACCACGCCCAAAACCAAAACCCAGGAATCCACCTCAAGACAGAAACAAGCAGAAACTTTACAATGAAATTAAGAATCTTTTGGAAGAAAGCGAAACCAAAGGATTCGACGACAGCCTGAGAGCAAAGAGTGCCGAGTTACTGAAGAAACCAGATATTCTGAAACAGCTTAAAGTACACCTCGCTGAAAACCCTGAAGATTTTTCCGAAAAGAACTTCTCTTCTCGAGAGATTTCACTCAATGGCCAGAAATTTGAGGTAATTAGGACGACGAATCCAAATCTGATTCCGAAAGGTGCCATCACCGCTGACAGTTCCAACTTGGCTCAAATCATGGCTGCTGCTCAAATTGAACCACAAAAGGAGACTAGAGTTTCTATCGAAGACCTGACTAAGGGCATCTTACCACCTGGCGCAAACTTCGAGTTGATCAAACAGGCAGATAACGGAAAGCTCGAAGAAGTCAAGGCACCAAATGAGCTCCAGAACAAAAAGAAAGTTACATTCGTATTTTTAGAAGAACAAGAAGATGGTTCATTCAAAGTGAAGGGTGTTAAGGCTAATGGGCAACAAACTGAGGAAGGTCCCGAAGTCGAGAACATTCTCAAGAAAATTAAGAACGGTGAGATTCAATTGCCCGGACAGACAAAGATCTCTAACGCCATCTTCAGTTCGACCACTGCCAACCCAATAACGGAAACGACAGACTACGTTGCAGCATCGTCCCATCATCCATCTAGTTACTCGACTTTTGTTAGTACCTCTAACCACGGATCCACCGGCCATACCATCCCTGTCACACACGCCCACACGACACCGGCGCCACTCTTCCAAACTTCTGCCCATTCTTCTCGCAGCACAGCCCAAACTCAGACACACTTCCCGTCTACGGTAACCGTGTCAAGTACAGAACGATACAACACCAAATCCAGTACTCCAGCCTTTGAGTACACGTCCAGTAGAAACAGCATCAGCCAAACCCCAAGAATCACTTACCCCAGTTCGACCTTATCGACCATCATAAACACCACTCCATACCGCTCCTCTGAAAAAGATTTAGTTGTGATCGGATCCAGCACGATTTCACCAACCATAAGTGAAGGTAGCACGTTGAATGTGGCCAGACAGGTATCTTCATCAGGCACCCCGGGTCTCGTGGACATTCTGAAGGAGAATGGACTTTTTGCTACGGCGAAGTACTTGCGCCAGTCAGGCCTAGACACGATATTGAATGAGACTGGTCCTTACACCATCTTCGTCCCAACTGACAAGGCGTTTAGAACTTTGCTCGTGCAGCTCGGAGGTCCTGACAAGGCCGAGGAAAAGTTCCGGGATAACCCAAGGCTGCTCAGTGGCGTAAGTAGACATCTAAATTCTTTTACAGAACAATATTTCAAATTACTTATTTTAATACTGATATACAACAAAAATCGTACAAGTAATAAATAATACAATTAAGTAATGAAGTTTAGAATAACAAAAGAATTAAGAACATAACAGAATGCCGATTAAACATTTTATTAGAATATTTTTAGAGAATATTGTCAACAACCTTTGGGCTCTAGCAAACCCACTACGATAAAGAATGTGACGTTTACTTTATGCTTAAAAACCTGTTAACTTCTTCAAACCTAACTCCACCATTACTATTTCCAGCTGCTCCTCCACCACGTGATCCCCGGAGCTTTCGACATCGCCTCTCTCCAGGACGAGATGACAGGCGTCTCCCTCGCGGGCACCCAGCTCAGGGTCAACCAGTACGATATGCACGATGTCGAGTGGAACGAGGTCCGTGTCACCACCATCAACGGCGCCAGGGTGCTGGATGATAAGAAGGACATACATATACCACAGGTAATGTTTAAGACGTACTGACGGGATTCTACTGTCGTGTCGGCACAAGCTATCATATGGGAAATGCTCATGCTAGCGGAAAGTTTAGCCAGTCAGCAATGGTGGCATCGAAGCTTACTGTCCATGGTGCGCCAGACGATCTTATGGTTCGTCACTCGTGGAGGCTCTTTCCTTACACTGATGGAATGATCTTGTACTGATAGAGTGAAGAATAACGAAGACCTGTATCTAACCTTTAGTAGAGAATTATCGATCGATCATAGAGTCGATTAATGAACTACATATTTTAAGTCGAGGCCGGAGACGGTTTTCGAAACTTCAATAAAACCTGCATTCGTTGGTTTTTAATCGAACAGGTAGACAGTTAAGTGAGCCGTAGTCAATATACAAAACGCCTATAGATCACTAGCGAGTAATCTTCAGCTGATTCATGAATCCTAAGCAAATAGTTGGTACTTTTCAACTGGCCTTTTAGTCCTAAATATTCTTAACGTCTTACCCGTTACTTCCAGGGCATAGCGCATGCAGTGGACCGCGTGATGTTCCCGCTGCCTGTCGGCGACCTAGTGCAGACGCTGCAGGCTGACAGGGACAGGCGATTCACCACCTTCCTCAAGGCAATACACGCCAGTGGCTTCGCGGAGACGCTTGCTGGTCAGTTTTACTATATTTATTTGAACTTTTAATGATATTAGATTACCAAAAGCAGAGAAGACAAAGTTGCCGTTTTTTAGTTTTCCAAAGATCTTCATAAGAGCATAAAAGTAAAGACATCGTCTTACGATAAGGCTGATATACCTTTATAAGGTAAAAGCCTCGAAATAAATAAGAATAAAAAAAAGACAGTCAAAGTAGAAGTAATTTGAAAATTAATTATTAAAGACGCTAATTGTTTTGAACTAATTATGATCGTAGTCGGCAAAACTTCTTTTCAGTTCATTCTATTACTTTAAAAAAATCTTTTGAATCTTTGTACAACAATCAATTTCTTTGATGCTCACTATATCAGGTAAATATTGTTGATCTGTTATTTAGAATAGTTAATAGTTAGTAAAGGTAATGGATTAAGATTTTTTATGTTATGTAAGCGATTTTGCTATTTTGTCTACTTTGCAAAATAATCAACTTACCTGTATCCGTATTATAGACTAATTTATACTATGTATCTAACAATTATATTGTAATAAAAAAGTTTCTGTTTATTTTAGATTTAGCTAGCACTGAACGCCTGAAACACAGGATTACCTAGTTCAGGCACACATGTAACGTAGGCTGTATGTATTAAGATTTTATGTACCTTAGTATTAATTGTAACATTTTAATTTGAATAAAGTTTTTATTATTATTTTATTATATCTTACTAACAATTTGGAATCAGGAAATAAAGCATATTTACTTTCTATTCTCATAAATTTTATGAGAATAGAAAGTAAATATGCTATATGTATATATAAACCTATACCTTTCTCATTCCAGAAAGCAAAACCTACACAATATTCGCGCCAACGGACGCGGCGTTCGCGCGTCTCCCGCCCGCAGAGCTAGCGCGGTACGCGGAGAAGACGGGCGCCAAGGCTCTGGTGGCGCGACACGTGCTGCCGGGCACTCTGTACAGCGCCGGCATGAGGTACTACCAGCTACGGAACTCCATGGAAGACGCCAAGCCGCTGACGCTGCAGAAGAATTCTGGTGAGTGGACTAATCGATTTTACCTTACTTTGTGAAGCTCGGTATTAAGGCTACCATAAATCAAGTCAATCTGAACTGCACCAGTTCGGACTGAACAAATATGAACTGTAATTGCCCCAGTCAAATGCGGTTTGAAGATCCATGACGTCCTTAATCACTGTCTTTTCTTCTTATTATTCTTGGTAATGAAGAAGTCGCTTTCCAAAATGAGAACTAAGAAAACATATTATACTATACCTATATCTATAAATACATAAAAATTAAAGGACAATTGCTTGACGTGAACATTCTTACATAGGTACATATAATACGACGCTACACAGAACAATGTTTTGGTGGTGATCGCGCTATAATCTTAGGTGCATATTACGACACCTATGAAAAGAAAAATACTAGCCTGTCAGATTATCTATTCTTAACAACCACACACAATTTTTCATACCCAACTTATTTATTTCGCAGGTCGCATCAAAGTGAACAACGCACAAGTGGTAACGCACAATATCCCCGCGACGAATGGCGTCATCCACGCAGTAGACGCAGTCCTGTAATGTGCGCGTGCGCACCCCCCACCAATTAGCTTCAATGAAGCTTAGTGCACACGTCAGTCGTCCGCCAACCACACGACGATACGCACGGCAGCGTCACATAAAATTAATGTAAATTTAAGACTGTAAATAACGTTAGAATAAGATGATAATTTATATATGCGTGTTAGAATTTGTAAATAAATTTTTAATTAAATTGTGTCACTTGTTTTACAATGTTTTAGCCTGCGTATGAAAAAAAAAAGACAACCAATGTCGATGCCAATTGATAAAATTTAAGACCAAAAACCATATTTTATCACACCATATTTTCCAATATTCTATAATAACTCACACATCAAATATAGTGAAAAATGAAACAAAACACTGACCATAATACTATTATTATTTAAATATCACACACACAATCGCGCTAACAGTAAGTACACTTCACAAACCTCTTAACAATCAGTGCAAGTGAAAAATCAATACATATAATTGATCACATTGTTTCAAATGCGTATACGCACTTCAAGAATAATACACGAAGCGAAGAATCTGTCATTGAAATCTTTAGGAACTGTATCTATGATTATTAAATACTAACTTCTGCCCGCGGCTTCGCCCGCGTGCTTTACGGACCCGTACATTTTTCCGGGATAAGAAAAAGTAGCCTATGTGCTATTCCAGACTATAATCTTACTCTGTGCCAAATTTCATCCAGATCCGTTTTGGCGTGATTAAGTAACAAATATCCATCCATCCTCCATCATCCATCCATCCATCCTCACAAACTTTCACATTTATAATATTAGTAGGAATTAATAGGATAGGATGTAGGGTCACTGCTAACGTAACGCATTTTTGAATACTCAGGCGCATGATTTTGTCGAAGATATTTAATAATATTTATACTCTATTTCATAAAACGAGAAGACCAATAATGTTCATTTTAGCTAGGTAATGCATAGAAGAAAACAACTTGTTTGCTCCCAACAAGTATTAACACAACAATATGTTTTCATAAAACTAAACGATCATTCAAAAATGAACTGAAACTCAGCTTGAAGAAATTGTTCAAAAGATATTTGTGCCTTGGTGAGCCACTTTTGACTATTTTGGATATTAATGGAGTATATTAATATTTAATTGTGGTATCTGAGTATATCATAACCATCCTATATATGTATATAATTCTTCTGTATGTGTGTATGTCACTGAACTCCTCCTAAACGGCTGGACCGATTTAGATGAAAATAATTGTGTGTTTGAGTGAATGGTTGGATGCGTTAGATTCATAATCGAACCCGGTAGGTGGCGTTGCGATCTAGATCTAGGAAATTGAGTTCTTTCTTTGTTTGCTATTATTTAATTTGCAACGTTCGAGCAGGACAACGTGTGTCGGGTCCGCTAGTATAATATATATCCCAAAACTCTAGAAATACTTAATTTGTTTCAAGATAATATTCATATTTTTTATCTACTCTTCGCAACGTGTTTTATTTATTGACCTCAATGTACACCCGATTATTTTGAATTCTTACACCAAAGACATGGTAGCGAAGTCTCTGAGAATCCCGAGATTGAATCGAAATAATTCATCAGTCCGTGTCCAGTAATTTAAGTACATAGTTTATTACAGATATTAACACATTGTGATGAATATTATTTATTATTATTATTAAACGCCCATGCTGTCCCACTCCTGGAGCCTATCGCACTCAATTTCCCGCGATACCGCGATAAATATAATTATGTATCAAAGGTAACTGATTACCAAAATCGATTTATTTCTTAAGTAGAAGGGAAGAGGCTTGTGTCTTGGGGGTCAGAATTCAAAAACTCAGGTCCTCAGGTACTTAATACTCGCACTGACCACACCATTAAGACTGGTAGTTTAACTTGGCCAGCATCATCTTTAACTTGGCAATCTCATCATCCTTGGCAGCCAGCTCTTCCTTCAAAAACCTGATGGTATCATCCTTATTCTCTGCAAGATTCTTCAGCTCCTCCAAAAGCTGGGCAGTGTCGAGTCTTTTGGCAGGTCGTCTTTGAACCAACTTGCCTATGATATGGGCTATTTTTGGGTAGTTGGCAGTCAAATGTGCAGGAATCTGACCTTTACGGAGGTCCGTGATGGTTTTCACTCGTTCCATGTCCGTGCTGAAGGGTTCCACCAGTTCTAGAAGGATGATCCCGAGGCTGTACATGTCGCTCTGAAATGAGAAATTATAATTCTGATTAATGAGTGACCAGTTGCTGGTTACGGTTTTAATCTCAGGGAAAATACCTACTTCATATGTGGGGACAAACGGATTACATGTGTTTATCCCAAATTTGGTGTATCATACACATTACAGACATATTCAGAATTTTTCACATTTATAATACCCGTATTTCTGCCTGCTCTTTTGGGAGACTAAAATTAGCCAATGATATTATTATTTCAATTATTGTTTACAGTTATATCGACACAAAAACTTGTTATAATATGCAATTTAACTCACCTTAGGATTACACTGCCCATCCAACTGTTCTGGCGCAGCATAAAGATGTGTTCCAAACGCCAGTCCACTATGAGACTGCTGTAACGGGCACGCCAGGCCAAAATCACCCAACTGGATCAAAAAACCACCTTCATTCTGTGCCACAAACACATTACTGGGCTTTATGTCGTGGTGAATGATCCCCCTAGAGTGTATGTAATGCAATCCCTTCACTAACTGCGTGAACATGTCTATTAGGACGTTTACGTGCGTCCAAGTAACGGGGTACGTCATATCCGGGGATTCAAGACATGAAGATTCCGTTGAATCGCAGTGGTGAAGAGTCAGGTCTTCAGAACCTTTTCTAGTGGCTATCATGCGAAGGTTGCGGTCGTCAAGCCACTGTTTCAAGGTTTGCTGACAGAACGTCATCTGTATGTACAACGTGACCCACTTTAAGTTCACTCGGGAGCAGTTCTCGAACTCTTTGCTTGAGAACAAGTTGCACACCGCATTCTCGTCTTGTGGCGAGGTTGTATCTTCATCAGATACCGATTCGTCGAAATCTTCGTTAGAACTCGCGAAACTGTTGGAGTCTTTGAACGATATTATGAAGTCGGAAAGACTTTGGTTTTTGAGTAGTTCTTTTGAGTTGTGAGTTTTGAACGAAGTAATTATGTTGGGGTGAGAAGACGATATCAGATTGGAGGTTACCGAAAAATCTTCGTTATCAGTATCCATCTTGAATTTATGTTTCTTTTTCACAGTGGACTCTATCATAGGTTCCAGCCAAGCAGCTTTGTAGTTCACTATGTTAGGATGATTGAGACTGGCGATGGTTTTCACCTCAGACAAATGTGTCATGATCGAATCAACATCTGACGACTTGATAAACACTTTTTTGACGGCGTATTCAACACCGTCCAATCTGTGTCTAGCTTTGAAGACGTTTCCAAATCCGCCGCCAGCTATAAAGTACAGCTCTTCAAATTCTCGATGGTATCTGGACCATTCAAGGCCCGATGGTTGGACTATAGGCCATGTAGATGGTAAAGATATTGGGATTTCGGATCCGCTGGCTACTGCGACGAGTTGGTACAAGGCCCTTTGATACTGACTCCTCATTCCTTCAAACTCTCCCATGGCATAGGAATCATCTATGAGGTTCATGCTGTGCAGCTTCTCGCATATTGTATTGTAGAGTTGATTGGCTCTGAGAGTGTCCTTCTCGAGGAGCGTGCACAGTTGTTTGACGAGGGACTGGACAAGCAAGCTGATGGGGGTGGTCGCCGCAGAGTTGGTGATTTCGATCTGCTGCATGCTCTGATGTAACACATGGCTGTTCCGATTGATTCCTGGAATAAGAGAAAAATACATTATTAATAAGATGACCTTTGGATGATGGACAAAGGAAATGAAGGTTCAATTTTTTTTTCTATATTAAAATGTATCAAGCATCAAAGATATCCTGACATGTTTTGTTGGAATCTAAACTTTATTACCCGCCGCTTCAATGCTATTTTGTTTAAGATCAGGATCATCTGGAATGAATAAGGATCATAACATAGAAACGTTATTCAGCTGCCTCATTGGTTTAGTGGTAGGAGTGAGGTTTACTTAGAAAATTCTCAGCAGCAGCCAGGAGTTTGGAATTGTGCCGTGTGACCAATAAGCTCGCCACCTATGACACGGGGATTATTAACTGCATCGGTGGCATGTAGGTGTACAATAGCCACTTCTTCCTAACCCTTCGGACAATAAAAGCATGATGCCATGTTATGTTATTCTTATCATATCATAAGATATATTTGCATATCATAAAAAATTGGCATATGATGGTCATCGGGAAATTTCTTCTAATATTGCTCTCGAATACTCAACGATCGAGTTTTCAACGTATAACAAAATAATAATTAATAATTATGGACTCTGTCAGGCACATCATAGTTAGTAGGTGAGAGGAGAAAGAGTGCAGTTAAATATCGATAGTTACTTTTTAATGGAAATGCAGCCTCTATGGATGGTGTCACACGGTATAAAGGCCTTTTCAAAGTACTCCCTCAAAAACTAATAGAAACAAAGTATTATTTATAGACAAACCACTTTAAATGTTTTAACAATTTTACTCACATACGAGTAAATACTTACATATTAAACGAAATATCTTCATTCACTGGGCTAATTACTTTTGAAGAGTTTTTACAGTTTAGTATGGCGCAATGAGGCATTTTTAGTATTTGGAACTGACGTCTTATTACTATAACTGTGGGGAAACGACTGAACTTAGCAGTGTGGGACGTTACGTTTTGCGCATGCGCTTTACGCCTATTATACTTAATCGTTATCTAGTTACAACGCATACCTGTAACATTGCTAAGACTGTGCTGTGACTAATTACATTTTTTGTAAATTGTAACAAAATTTTGTTTATTTTATGAATCTCCTAATTTTTGCCCGAGACTTAGCGGACTTATGGATTTCGACAACAGCCACCTACCGGTCCCAACTATAGCTAAGAACCATCCAGGTGAATTCATAAGATGAAAAAAAAACATCAAAATCGATCTAGCCGTTTAGGAGAAGAATTACGAACACACGCGTACCTAATATATGTATTTATCGATCGTGTTAAATTTAGCTGATTGACTATCTGATACGAGTTATTTACATTGGTGGGAGCCGACAACGCCAACATACTTGGAAAACAACGGATTTACGTATTCATTTCTGCTTCGCTTTGCGACTGTAAAACGCTTTTTAATTGCCTCTTAATCTCTTCAAACTTCACAAAAAGCTGAGCACAATACTGACGGATCTTTCATGTTTTTTTACCTTACAAAGATGTATAGGGATTTCATGCAAACGACTCCACACAAAACTTACAGTAGTACACAATGTTATCATAATGTCGCATCTGTCATTGAATGCATGTTTACAAATGCCTAATGATAATGTAAATCTATGGATATATTTCAAATCAATAAAGGTAACGGTTGAAGGGAGGGTTTCATGAATGATTGATGCTGAATATGCTTATATTAATACTATCTATCGGCCACAACTTCGTCTGTGTGTTTTTTGATTTCTGGGTCTCGACAAGCACCACCTACCGGGTTCAACTATGGTTAAGAACCATCCAGGTGACCCCATAAGTACAAAAAAACATCATCAAAATCGATCAAACTGTTTAGGAGGAAATAATTACCAACACACGCACACCAAATTTTAATATAAGGACTAGCTTCCGCCCGCGGCTTCGCCCGCGTGGTTTACGAACCCGTACATTTTCGCGGCATAAAAAGTAGCCGATGTGCCATTCCAGACTATAATCTATCTCTGTGCCAAATGTCATCCAGATCCGTTCAGCCGTTCTGGCGTGAAAGAGTAATAAAGATCTATCCATCCATCTACCCATCCTCACAAACTTTCACATTTATAATATACTACTAATAGACTAGGGCAACTATCATATGATATGACCGTTCGCCGGTCGAGTTCTGAATTTTGTTTGTATTTTGGATTGCCGTCGTGGTGAAAGGATTTGCCAATCAGCGGGAATAACTCGCTGATTGCCCAGAGTGCGCTGAATGTTGAATGATCTACAGATATTCTTTAATTGATGGCACGATTGGCGACAGTTTTTAAGCAATTCACTTTTTGCTCTTGATGCCGTTGGTTTGATGCCCGCACAAAACAAATATTTGTACATTTGTGGCCTACACATAGGCCTAAATGTAGGTATATATCGGTAGGTCACGAATGTGCAGGAATCAACTGACGATCGAGGATCAAACCATATAAGGGGCCGTCCATTAATCACGTGAGGCTCGAAACACGGTGGAGGGGGTTTGCCAAAATTCACGAAATATCACAAGGGGGATGTAGTAAGATATCACGTGTATTTATTTTTTCACTTGCTAATAGACATGGGCGAAGTCGTTACTTTGGAATTACAGTGACTCGTCGAATTTGGGGAACGTTGAACTTCGCAAAATAAGCATCTAAAAAAAGTCATCCTATAATTACTCGGCTGTACGGTGACAAGCCTTAAGACAAGACAAATAGGTACTTAAAAAAATACACGTGATTTTGGGTGGGGGAGAGGGGTAGTTTCAAACCTCACCACGTATCACCAAGGGGGAGGGAGGGGTTAAAATGCTAAATGCTAAATGCTGATTTGTATAAAAGCAAACGCGATACAAGATAAATATTAGTGGGTCAACGTTGTACAACCTAAAACTAGTAGATAGATAGATAGAATTGTTTTTATTTCAAATAAACCTAATACAGGCACTTATGAAACGTTATAGGACTCAAGTTGCTATAGTAGTTATAATTTATTCATAATTTTCGGCGTTCCGAGTTGTGGAGAGCACGAAACGGACCAATCGGAGCGCCGAACGCGTTCGATGTAGAAAATCGAATTTGTCAAAAGAAACTTACACTAGGGCTACAGGTAAAAATTCGTTTATAAAAAGTATTCAAATCTTTCTAGAAGGCAGGGGCCCAGTATGTTATATCCCGTTGTTCCCTTTACAATAGCATTTCATAATAAATTGTAGGGACCGTCAACCTACCGTAACACCCCATCGAAAACGGCAACTGAAAATAGACTTTACTTCATTGAAAGTAAGTCTGTAATTATGAGGGTATGACTGCATGTTGAAATTCTAGCTGATTCTTTTCAAATTATTTTCGTTATACGAAATAAACCTTTAATTTGTAACACAGAAGCTTCACATTAGCTTCTTCTGTAGAATAGTCTAGAATATTCGCGTTGTGTAGTTACCTAAGCTACACTGGCGCATAGGTTACAGTTTGTAAACCACAAAAGATAAAATTATCATTGACATACTTGTGTAGAAAAAATAACAAATATAAAAACATGAAATGATCATTGTGTAGTATTTTTTGTTTACTTTTATAAAGCAATTTCGACAACGAAACTGTAAAACTGTGTGTGTATGTAAACAATGGAGAAATACAGGAGAAATACCTAGTGTAGGACATAGACACTAAATTCTGTTTGGGTGCGAGCTTGTTCACATTACGCCGCGCGTTGGACGGTGCGCAGTTTCAAAAACTCGGTTCATAAATAATTCTTACATTCATTAAAGTGAACAGCTTCATTTAAACCAGACGTTCCCAGACGTTTTTTCTCATAGACCACTTTCAAAATTTTGCTGGTTCCGGTGGACCCCCTGCAGCTACATTTCTACCATATTGTAAATTGAATTGTAAACCCCCATTTTTTTGTCACGCGAACGTAGACCCCCGTCGAGTCTCCCGTGGACCCCTGGGGGTCCTCCTGGACCACTTTGGGAACTAATGATTTAAATTGTTCAGTCTAATCTAAATAAATAAGAAAAAAGACGGCACGGTTGGCGCAGTGCCTAAGCGATTAGATTTCTGCACTTCGTATCTAGGGTTCGATTTACGCATGGAACAAATATTTGTAAGATCTACGGATAGTTGTTTCAGGTCTGGTTTTGTATACATGTATGTTTGTAAACTATACCCAAGATACAGGAGAAATCCTAATGAGGGGAAAATATTAAAAAGAAATCGTTTCGACGTCCCGTCATAGTGGAAACACGTGGAAACTGGGCCTAAAGCGTAGTTTTCATTTGGTTAATCCAAATCCTTCGGGCTAGTAGGCGTCGAGCCAAGTAGTTGTTACTATTTTTATTATGAACCTAGCTCATAAGAATTAGCACATTATTGTTACATATGTTGAAATCGTGCAATGCTGCTTTACGCCGAATTAATACAGCTACTTTTTAGCTAGTCGATAGTAATCTAGACTGTCCCAATCAAGCCAACGCATAAATTGGCTATAGAAACTATATTATCAGTAGTGTCCATTCTTTGCGTGCCGGTTCCAGTGCAAGCCAGAGACGGTTTTAAAAGCACTTTCGTTTGCCGATAAAACACCATAAGTACTACTTCTACCAATTTCAATCGGATGATCAGTATTTACAAAAGCCAATTATATCATAACTGCAACACAGATGTTGTCCTGCCCGAATCTGTCCTAGAACTCGCAGCGCCACATCCCGGATCCAATTGGTGAATCTAAACCATCCAGGGACCCACTCAAACACACACAAACAAAAATATCAATATCGGTCCATCATTTTAGGAGGAGTTCAGTGACATGTACACAAGTAGAGAAGAATTACATGTATAAAATATCATGTACATAATAATATTTTTCTATAAAGCAGAACTACGTTCAGATACTACGTCAATTTTAAACAGGCATCCGCGTCGCAGTCTATTAAATTGTTAGCTGCGCGGATCCAAAGACATTAAATTGACATGTCATCATGCCATCTCCAAAGGGTAGATAACAGTGTAATAGGGGTTCGCGTCTGTCTACAAGGCACCAACTTAGGGTTGTTAGACCCAATAACATTTTGCCCGATCCGCGGACAATAACCTAGAATTTAATGCTTAGCAACCGCACTGGCGACCACTGGACATGCGACAGGTTTGATTTATTTCTGTAAATGGAACTGGAATAAAAAAGCAAAATCTCAGTCTCACCAAGAAAGATATCTCGTTTTTCAGTTTTGCTGTTGAATAAATCTGCGTCGGACGCTTTTTCCTTTTCAGACATTCTGAATAGAGGCATGACGAACACTTGGAAACGCTACGGAATCGGGAGTTCAACTGAACCGGTCAAATATTTAATGTATCTCAAAACGGGTCTCGGTCAACCGTCCATATATTCAAATGCCTTATGAATAGTAAGTTCGTGCATCATAAACACAGTCGTCTAAACGTAACTTCGTTCAAATAACTGCAGTCGGACACTGACGACCGATAAACAGTAGATTTTCTCTTGTCTATTTTGCGACAGGTTTAATTAATAGGAAAATGAAAAGCAGTTGAACGTGAAGTATTGCGGTCGATTTGTGGGTCTTGGTATCTGTTATGGATTTAGAACGAAAGAAGAAAGAAAGAAAGTCTGTTTATTTCCGCCAAGATGTGACGCATAAACACAAAAATATACATAGTACATATTTGAAAAACAAATGAGGAAAATATGCGCCACATCCGCGCAAAAACGGCGGAAAAAATTTCTTCAGTTTAAAGTTATCTATACGTAACAGACAGCTTAAGGTAAATATAATGGGGTGTGCAGTAATGTACTAGTAAAATGGGTAAAATTAACTTTGCCTAAGGAGTGTAATAAAAAAAATTTGGGTGTTGCAGTGTTTAAACAAAAATAGAAGAAATAATGTGTAATAATGTGTGCTCCACTATAAAAAACAGGTAATTATAATTAAATTCGGGCGCCAGGAGCTAACACAAAAATATAACCGGAAACTTAGCAAGTAAAGTTGAACTTTTAATCTTCAGGCGGGAGGAATAAATAAAAGCAAACAAATTAATTTGACATTTTATTCTCCAGTAGGTTCTGTTGTATTATAAAAGGATATTGGATAAAGGCTAAAGAAGCACAAAAAAATATGTTTTAAATCTAAACTCAGATATTATTATTATTTAATATTATTATTATTATTGTTGCATCCACAAAGAATTTATAAGAAAATACACCTTTGTGTTTACGTTTAATATGATTGTAATAGGTTACTTGACGAGCCGACACGCGGTGGAACCGACGAGCACTCCATAAAAAAAGAAGGTTATAAATACCTCATAGATGGGCATCCATCCAACAGGATAAAAGTTAAATCCAAATTATTTAATTTAGAAATAAAATAAGTATAAAAAAAAAACGCCAATGGGCTGGAACAAAAATACAATCCATTAAAACTTGAAATAACGACCACCATATTTAATTGTAAAACGTGGTGCGTGGAGACAAAACTTACCGTTTTTTTCGTATTAATTCAGCATCGCAACAAGAATGGCAATGCGAATGATTTGCAATAGGAAACTAATACTGAAACAATGCAAAATTTCCAAAAATAAGAACAACATAACGGTTTTGTAATTCAAACTATCACGAGACAGAATAAAAATCTACTCACCAGGAAAAATACGGGAGCCCACTTCAAAACCTGGGTTTATCCCTTGCAATAACAAGATATCACAACATTTTATGCAGAAATACACCGGTATGAAGCCGGATTAAAAATTTATTTAAAAAATATCGGCAGAGACAAAATTACTCCATCGCCGATCGATCGCAGAGTGAGATCCTCAACTGACATCTGTCAAAATGACAATTAGAAAAATACGTTCGGAATCACTCTCGTAACTAATAAAATCGATTACAAACCTTTGTCCTATAAGGCGTGAAGCAAAATGAACCACATAAACACGACCTTTATGAAACAAAATCTTTATTTTTTTTAAAACATGTAACGAATGCAAAAACAGTCGTTACATTACATCCCTCCCCGAAAAAAAAGAAAGGAACTTTCTTTTGGAAAAAAAAGAAAACAGAACCTATACAAGGATAATAAAGAGAAAACCAAAAGCTCTCTTAAGAAACTAAACATTTCAGAAAACAAAGTTCTGAAACAAACAAAATTGTATAAGACTGCCAAGATATTAAAATCTGCTAAGTCTTATAAAAAAACAAAAAGCTGCAAAGTATAAACTTGAAAAACCAACAATTTCAAAACAAAGTAGATATAAGACGGCTAAGATCCAAATGAAATCTGCCAAATCTTATATAAAAATTAACAATAAAAAACAAGTACAGTAAAGCAACATAGCCACTGACTAAAAAAACCCTACAAAACCCTTGTGTGAGTGCAGATAGGCACCATCGCCTCTGACTGACTACAACTAACAATATCAACCCCCCCTTGTGAGTGCAGATAGGCACCATCGCCTCTGACTAACTACAACTAACAATATCAACCCCCCCCTTGTGAGTGCAGATAGGCACCATCGCCTCTGACTAACCACAACCATCTATAAACTCCCCCCTTGTGAGTGCAGATAGGCACCATCGCCTCTGACTAACAACAACCATCTATAAACTCCCCCCTTATGAGTGCAGATAGGCACCATCGCCTCTGACTAACATCAACCATCAACAAACATCCCCTATATGAATTCAGTTAAGCAGTAACGCCGCTGATTATAATATTAAAAATGTGTAATAGTTCAATCTTGCATAACAAAAACAAGATTAGACTATTCACATTATAACAATGACAAACACAAAACAAAAAAATAACAGACTACAAACGAGTTTGTTACAAAATGAATAGCATATTGTGATCGGCATAACACCACCAATCTCCCGAGCACAATAGCCAAAAAATATGCATATTGTGATCGGCATAACACCACCAATTTTCCGGGCACAATAGCAAAAAAAGAAAACATGCATATTGTGATCGGCATAACACCACCAATTTTCCGGGCACAATAGCAAAAAAAATACATGCATATTGTGATCGGCATAACACCACCAATTTTCCGGGCACAATAGCAAAAAAAATACATGCATATTGTGATCGGCATAACACCACCAATTTTCCGGGCACAATAGCAAAAAAAATACATGCATATTGTGATCGGCATAACACCACCAATTTTCCGGGCACAATAGCAAAAAAAATACATGCATATTGTGATCGGCATAACACCACCAATTTTCCGAGCACAATAGCAAAAAACAACGAAATCAAGGTACAAATTCCGAGATCCGTAAAAAAATATAAGGGATTTCTCAACAAATGTCGAAGAAATATAACCCAAAAGAAAATGAGACGTCTCTCAGTCCAAATCCGAGGTATGAAAAACGTTTCAATAAAAAAGTCACATCCGAGAAAGCATAAACCATTCAACTCAAAAACAAGAGTGAACTAGCAAAAAATATAACAAAAAATGTTAAGACTTAAGCATAAGACTAAATCTTAAACTAACAAAAAATATTGTTATTATAATATTAACATCATTAAAATAATAAGATGTTAACAAGATAACAAAATATAAAAAGATAATAACATAATATACCTATAATTATGTTACTAATATGAAATAAAAATATAAGATCTTTTGATGTCGACGATACATGGTGTGGGTGGAAGAAGTATTAAATAAAAATTGACCAAAATGACCTAAGTTATTTTTAGATACTTTAGAAATTGAATCTAATAAATTGTCATGAAGTTACCTAACATACTACTTACTTTCAAAACCCAATAATCTTTCATACATCATTCTAACAAATGGGTGCTTCAATTCAGTTATCAAAATCAAGTCTAAAGCTTGTGAACCAAATAAAGTTAAAATTTGATAATATCTTTAACATGATAACGACCAATAGTGCCTTTAATTAAATCCTTTAAAACATAAACGTTATCAGAAACTTTTTCAATTATTTTACACTTAATAAACTTAGGTGCAAGTTTTGCTGAAAAATAAACAGGTGCACTAGACTGAACAAAACTCCTCCTCCACACAATATCACCTACAACAAGAGAAATGACTCTGCGACCCTTATTATAATAGTGAGCATTACGCTTATAAGCTTTTAATAAATGAGCTTGAACTTTAACAAAAATATCACTAAGTGAATTAAGAGAAATAGCGAAGTGGTTCCTATCTCCAACTTCAACTTGATTTAAATTATCAATAGAATTACTAAAATGATGTAAAGAAGCATCAAAAATGAGTTCCCTACCGAACATCAAGAAGTTTGGTGTAAAATCTGTAGCAAGACTAACACTATTATTCAAAGCTAATTGAACATGGGGTAAAAACTTAGACCAAGTCCTATGATCATCTTTAACAAAACATGATATGCAAGTTTCAACTGTTTTATTATATCTCTCAACAGGATTGTTTTGAGGAGTGTATAAAGTATTATAAAATATTTTAGTGATATTAAAACCTTTCAAAAAATCTACAAAATGTTTTGAAGTAAATTGAGTACCATTATCACAAACTATTATTTTGGGACAACCAAACTTAAGAAATATTTCTTTATCAAAAAGTTTACAAATTACTTTTGTAGTGGCATTAATCATGGGAAATATCCAACAATATTTAGTGAAAACATCTACAATTGAAAGTATATATTTATGACCAGAATAAGATTTAGGTAAAATTCCTATAATATCTACTGAAAGCATCATCATAGGACGATCAACTTTCTTAGGATTAATCATCGTACCAAAAGGAGGAGATGTGGTATGTTTATATGCTTTACAAGTATCACAAGATAAAATATATTTTTGAACATCACTAAACATTCCTTTCCAAAAATAGTGTTGTTTTAATTTATACAAAGTTTTATGAATACCTAGATGACCTGAATTAATATTATCATGATTAGATCTAATGGTATCTAAAATATGTTCTTTAGGAATTACTATTTTCCAATTAAGATGACTGTTAGGATCAAATCTACCTTTACAAAATTTATATAAAGTGTTATTTTCAACTCTAAAATTTTTATATTTACTTGGTGATTTCTGACAATTAACAAATACTTTTTTATACCAAGGATCAAAAATGTCCTCATCTGGTAAAATTAAACTATTCTGAGTAACGTCTATTACAGCAATTTCAATGCGAGATAAAGCATCTGGAACTAAATGTAATGAACCTTTTTTATGAATAATATCAAAAGTAAATTGAGAAATTCTAGCGGCCCAACGAGCTAAACGTCCGCTAGGATTACTAAGACCTAATAACCACTTCAAACTAGCATGATCAGTGATAACTGTAAACTTCATTCCTTCAATATAAGGTCTGAAATGTTCAATAGAATCTAATATAGCCAATAATTCACGCTCGGTCGTACTATAATTACGTTCACATTTATTAAGAGATCTAGAATAAAATGCAATAGGATGTTGTTCGCCATTGTCATCTTCTTGACTCAATACGCTACCAATGCCAACAGAACTAGCATCACAATGTAAAAAGAAAGGCTTTTCAAAATTAGGACATACTAACACAGGAGATTCAACTAAAGATTGTTTTAAACTTTGAAACGCGATTTCAGCTTCTTCGTTCCAAACAAGAGACTTTTTAGAATTCTTGCTACCCGCAGTCAATTTAGTCAAAGGGGAAGCAATATCAGCAAATTTACAAATGAATCTACGATAATATGAACACATACCTAGAAAACTTCTAAGTTGTTTTACTGTTTCAGGACGAGGAAAATTATTAATAGTTTCTAATTTAGAAGGATCAGTATGCAAACCAATACTGTCTACAATATAACCAAGATAACGAAGTCTATCTTTACAAAATCTACACTTTTTTAAATTTACCGTTAATCCTGCCTGTTTTAAAATATTATAAATTTTATGTAAATATTCAATATGTTTATTAAAATCTGAATTTACACAAATAAGATCATCTAAATAACAAAATACGGCATTATCAAATTCAGGACCGAAAAGTTTATCTACAAGTCTTTGCAACTCAGCTGGTGCATTAGTAAGACCAAATGGCATACGAACAAATTCGTATAGTCCTTTACCAGGAACTACAAAAGCAGTTTTTTCACGCGACGATTTTTCAAGAGCAATCTGTAAAAATGCTTTAGAAAGGTCAATGGTACTAATAAATTTAGCACCTCTAAGGTAATCTAATATTCTAGAAGTATAAGGAAGAGGGTAAGAATCTTTAATAGTGACAGAATTTAAACGTCTAGAATCTAAACACAATCTTGTACTACCATCCTTCTTCTCTACGGCTAATACAGGTGAACACCAAGGAGATTTAGAGGGTTGAATAATACCTTCCTTCAGTAAAACTTCGACTTCATCAAAAAGTTCTTTTTGTTTAGCAGGACTCAAAGGCCAATATCTTTGTTTAAAAGGTTCGCTAGTAACATTAATTTTATGTTCAACAAGATGAGTAAGACCTAAACCTTTCTTTTCGTAAGAAATGTCTTCAAAAAGTGAAATTGTTTCATTTAATTTTAGTTTCTCAGAAGGAGAAAGTTCATTAGAAGAAGTAACTGTGCAAACTTGAATTTTATTGCTATGCACAAAAGTTATGTTCTTCCACAAATCTTTAGCTAGATCAAACTCTAACCAAAAATCAAATCCTAAAATGATTGGAGGTTCAAAGGAAGGAATAACAAAAAACTTAATAATTTTAGTTACATTATCGCAAGTAACTGGTAAATCCATGAAACCAATAACTTTCTGTGGAGAACCATCAGCTCCATAAGCAGAACCAAGAATAGAATTAATTTTGAAACCTAGCTTTAAAAATTGTTCATGACTATTTGAGCCTAAAACGCAAGTATTAGAACCACTGTCTAACAATCCTGAAAACTCATTATTATTTACTGTAAAGTTTAAATAAGGTCTAGTGTCGTTATGTTTAACAAATAAAATAGGTGCTGACCTATAAATTTCAAAAAATGTTTTTAAATAATTTAACCAATTTTTAAATTCTCGATTACGAGTTATATCATCAGGTTTGTGACATTCAACAAGTTTCTTATGCATCGAGTCGTGCACAGTTTTAACAAAAACAGGAGCTCGATGCGGCCTAATTAGTTTTTTGACTCATCAGAGTTTTTGGTGTCCAAATTACAAACGTCACAATTCTTAGAAGTAACTCCAACCTTATGACATTTAAAACATATAACGCCAGGAAAAGATGGGCAGTTTTTAAAGTGATGACCAGCTTGTTTACATTTTAAACAAACAAGGTTATTAGATACCACATTAAATTTAATAGGTTTTTCAAATTTCACAAACTCCTTGAAAGGTTTTCTATTAACAAAAACTTCAAGTTCTTTAGCAAGATCAAGGAACTGTTCTACAGAATCTATGTGTTTACCAAACACATATGGTGTATAAACAGGCAACATATTATTTTTAATTATATTAACTAAAACTGAATCGAATACTGGATTCAAAAGACGACTAGCCATGTCCATAATGTCAGTAATGAAATCTGGAAGAGATTCAGACTGTTTCTGTTTCTTCGTACGAAGATCATACTCTAGAAAATAATCAAAGTCAGGTTTATCGAAGCGTTTAAGCAAAGCTAGTTTAAGCTCGTGCCACGAAGCAATACGAATACGAATAGTGCGAAACCATTTAATAGCAATACCACTAAGCAAGTCAGAAAAAGATCCTACTAACAAAATCTCATCAAAATTTTTATATAGAAAATATTCCTCAACTTGAGTTATAAATTCTCTAACACACGTCTTCCCATCAAAATTTATCTTACTACGTTTTAAATCTGGTAACTTAGTTGTAGAAGGCAAACTCTTTTTTATGTGATCATTAACAAAAGCATTCATAGAATTAAAAGAAGGCAAAGCATGCGTAGCAAAAACTGAAGAATGAGCAACCTTGTCATTCTGAACAAAGGGATCACGAACATCTGACATATTTATCATATCATGTACAATAGCAGCATTTGCAACAGCACCAGAACCATCAGAAATCTGATTCTCCGAAATTGAAGGAAATTGAACTTCTTTATCCATGATGACAAGCAAAAACACAATGCAATAAAGCAGAAACCAAGCAAAATTAAAGTTTAAAAAAGTTAAATAATATTTGAGGTTAAGTGTATGTTTTCAATGTTAAATTATTCAAGTGAATAATTATCGCGCAATGTAGCAATGAAAAGATGCAATAATAATTTACAAAGTTGAATTTAACTATAATAAGTTTAATTACATAGTATAAAAGTTTTAATTCAATTATTTTATAAAAGTTACAACTCACTTTGTTAAAAAGTTAACAGTTATGTTCTGTATGAAGATATAATAAACATGGTCTACACTATACAGTTATGTTTGTTTTGCAAAGTAACAAAAATAAATTATGTTGTAACAAATGAGTTAACAACAACAAAATACAATAAAGTACAATGTGAATATTGTTTACAAAAATAATAAGTAGTTTACTATAAAAGTATAGTTATAAACTAACAAAAAACAAATTATGTAAACAACATAAAACAAAGTAAAAGTATTGGATGCAACAATAAATCAATATAATATAAGACAACAAGGAAAACCTACTTCATGTCCCTGGACTAAAGCGCCAATTATGTAATAAAAAAAATTTGGGTGTTGCAGTGTTTAAACAAAAATAGAAGAAATAATGTGTAATAATGTGTGCTCCACTATAAAAAACAGGTAATTATAATTAAATTCGGGCGCCAGGAGCTAACACAAAAATATAACCGGAAACTTAGCAAGTAAAGTTGAACTTTTAATCTTCAGGCGGGAGGAATAAATAAAAGCAAACAAATTAATTTGACATTTTATTCTCCAGTAGGTTCTGTTGTATTATAAAAGGATATTGGATAAAGGCTAAAGAAGCACAAAAAAATATGTTTTAAATCTAAACTCAGATATTATTATTATTTAATATTATTATTATTATTGTTGCATCCACAAAGAATTTATAAGAAAATACACCTTTGTGTTTACGTTTAATATGATTGTAATAGGTTACTTGACGAGCCGACACGCGGTGGAACCGACGAGCACTCCATAAAAAAAGAAGGTTATAAATACCTCATAGATGGGCATCCATCCAACAGGATAAAAGTTAAATCCAAATTATTTAATTTAGAAATAAAATAAGTATAAAAAAAAAACGCCAATGGGCTGGAACAAAAATACAATCCATTAAAACTTGAAATAACGACCACCATATTTAATTGTAAAACGTGGTGCGTGGAGACAAAACTTACCGTTTTTTTCGTATTAATTCAGCATCGCAACAAGAATGGCAATGCGAATGATTTGCAATAGGAAACTAATACTGAAACAATGCAAAATTTCCAAAAATAAGAACAACATAACGGTTTTGTAATTCAAACTATCACGAGACAGAATAAAAATCTACTCACCAGGAAAAATACGGGAGCCCACTTCAAAACCTGGGTTTATCCCTTGCAATAACAAGATATCACAACATTTTATGCAGAAATACACCGGTATGAAGCCGGATTAAAAATTTATTTAAAAAATATCGGCGGAGACAAAATTACTCCATCGCCGATCGATCGCAGAGTGAGATCCTCAACTGACATCTGTCAAAATGACAATTAGAAAAATACGTTCGGAATCACTCTCGTAACTAATAAAATCGATTACAAACCTTTGTCCTATAAGGCGTGAAGCAAAATGAACCACATAAACACGACCTTTATGAAACAAAATCTTTATTTTTTTTAAAACATGTAACGAATGCAAAAACAGTCGTTACAGGAGGTAGGAACAACTATAAAATTTTAAAAAACGATAGAAGAGTAAGATTAAAACATCTCTTTTCAGAGTGAAAATGTTTAGTTCCTGTGTATAGCCAAGACACTGAATATTTAAAGTAAAGCCTCCGTTATTGTTTTTACTTAAAATTATAATAGCATTTAGCTTATCAGTTAGGTATTGTTAGATAGGTCTAAGTTATCTGTTAGCCACTTAAGTAGTATCTGTATATAGGAGAAAATCCCATCTATAAATATAATAAAATTAAAACAGGCCGATGTCTGAACATTATATATATTGGAGAAAAACTATTATGGGGGTCTTTATTAGAGTAACAGAAGCCAAAACAACAGTTTTTAGAATTTTTGTCTGTCTGTCTGTATGTTTGTACATGTATCATGCAAAAACTACTGCATGGAATTGAATGCAGTTTTCACTGATGTACTGCTAGAAGTCTAACTTAATATATAGGCTGCATTTTACGACAGGAAAATATCAGATTCTAAATTCCAAGCATACAATGTTGTGGGCAAAAGCTAGTAGTAAATAATATCTGTTACTCTTACAGTAACATGGCATAATGTTTTTAAATTATATCATAGTTCCTGAGAAGTCGATTCACACTTAAAACAAGTACCTACTTGATTTATGAGATTGAAAGGTATCTTTATCAATTTGGATTATTGATAACCAAGTTTCACAAGGTTTCACAGTTTAAATCAGATAATTTATCTGATAATGGGCAATTAGCATCTGTAAATTAATGGTTGACAGTTCACAGAAACAAGCTGATTCTCCAGTAAGATATCAATATAAACATCCCGTTTGGAACCCAATGATCAGTTAGCAATTTACCCTAGGATAAACATTAAAGATCTGATTCAGGTATCTGATGCTTTGCATATGTATGAAATTAATTTCAATTGCCACCTCAGTATTCATAAACGTCAACATAGGAAAGAAATATTTGGGGTTTCCCTTTAAGCTGATGACCTATTCTGTAGAATATGCTTTTTCTTATGAAGTTAACATGTTTCTGCATTATCTTGCATAATGTATTCTGGGGTGCCTCGCTGTGCTTCTTCATGAAGTCTGTATAAAATACTAGTCCTGTTACTTATAATGGATGGAGAAAGTTTTATCATGAATAATGCCAGTGTAACCATAATTGTGTTATCATCCTCGTAACACGAAACTTCATCATCATCATCAGCCAAAAGATGTCTACTGCTGAAAGAAGGCCTCGCCCAAGGGAGGGGGTTTGCCATAATCCCCACGCTTGGCAGGTGGCTTGGGGATTGCAGTGGCTCACCTATTAGTGAGAGGATGCTGCTGCCCATCCTCTGGTGTCTGGCCGCAGTTTTAAGACGTACCCGGGTCAGGGTACACAAAACTTGCAGCACCCTAAATATTATTTACTTTTGGCAGGTTTAGTCCAACATATACCTGAATTTCTGGCCATGGATCATTATTTTAGAAAACATGAATTCATCATTTTAGTACAATGGTCATTTACATATTGTTTTCAAAATTTTAAAACCACTACACTGCAGAGGAAACTGACCTGCATATTGTAAAAGCATGTCTGAGGTAACACGGAGTAAATGACATCATGTATCTCGGTAGGTTTGTGCAGAAATAGGTGTGAATAATTAACAGGTTATGGCCAATATTAGTGACAAATAAACAGTGCACTGACTTATAAATTATCAATGTATTTTCAAATCTTATGAGTGGGGTCTAGTTATTTATAATGAAGGTTGTTACGATAGTGTGAAATTAATTGCAAACTAAACGTGGATACGTAATAGATACGTGTATTTCAAGGCTAGGAACTCATTAGGTTTTTTATATTGGATACAAAAAGTAGGTAGTTACCATTTACAAAGAAATAAGGTCTTTAATTACTCACCTAAATCAAAAGATTTAATAGTAGCCAAAGCTTTCCATTTGTCCTGTTTTTGTTTATCCATGATGTTTTCGTTATTTCCTTTTCCTTGACGGATCACTGACCTAAATATTGCAGCCAAGACTTCAATTCATTAAAGTCCAAGAAAGCCATTCTACTTACGCAAATGCCATTGTTTATGTTTAATTGAAATTACACTAAAAAGTTAACTTTATAAATAATTATTTACGTAAAAAGAACACAACAACGAATTTCACACACACTCCTTGATTTCACCATAAAACTGACATTAATGACAGAAGTCAGTGTTGCCGCTGCCTAGATTTCGGGATGCCATACACCAGGGTAAAAATTGCCGATTCTAAAATAAATTGCCGTTCATTTACAAAAAAAACGAAAAATATAAAATTACGTTTACTGACTTGAGTGTCTACTGAGTAGAGTAGCTTTATTTTTCTTGTTCCATTGAATGTGAATGAATTGGGCTGGAGGGATTTCCCGTTTCAATTCATTCTAAGAACAATAAATGCAGGAAAAACAATAGATATTTATGATTAACGCAAAAAGTACAGATTATCTAGATGAGGTAGTCTGATTGCATCATTAGTTTAGTGGTCGCCAGTGCAGGGTTCAATTCCTGGGTCGGGCAAAATGTTATTGGGTTTTTCTGTAGGGAAATTCAATAGCAATAGGCTAGCCCCCTATTACATGGGACTTAATAACAGCATCGGCGAAATGTGTGTATGCAATAGTACACCTGTGCCTAACCCTTCGGGGAATACAGGCGTGATGCTATATATAAGATATATATATATTACCTAGTTGCAAGACAAGAAGCAAAAGTTAAATTTCATTTTTTTAAGAAAAACAACACATTAAACACTTTTCATCTCTTGATTATTTCGACTTAAAAAGTTTTATATATAATTGCCGAATTATCGTATTTTATAGTACGGTAATGAGCATCCTGACGAATGCCGTACTATACGCCGTTGTGTGATTTGGAGGCCTAATTGCCTTACAAAACGGCAAGCAACTGCCGTACTTTCGGCAACACTGACACTGTGTTGCCAGCTGGCTCTTGTCAAAAGTTACCTGAAATGGATAAAAAAGTAACCTTTTAGTGTGAAAAAAAAACCTTTCATACATTTTTTTCAGCAGTAAGATTAAAAGTTGATAGATAGATGTTGGCAGGCGCGGTCGCAGTCAAACACTGGGGGGAGGGGGGGATGAAGTTGAGCAAATTAGAATTTAATTCACAAAAAATTTGACGTGTACGATTTTGGAGGGTATCATGATCAGTTTCGAGCATCGCTATTGCTGGCTCAAATGTTGTCACATTTTATATTTGGGAATCTGCTGGCGAAAGATCTTTTGTTTCAAATGATTGAGCCTCTTGAGCTTTTTGGGATCTGTCATTTGTTCTATTATTTCGTAAATAGGGTATTTTACTCTATATGAGAAAAAATCTAAAAATATATTATTGAGATAGCTTAGGCAAATAGCAGTCGGAAAACGTTAGTTTTAGTTAATAAAATAGCAAACTAAATATTAAAATTCAATTCAAAGGTTTCAGCTTTTTTAATCTGTTTCATAACACTATTAAATAAGATTAAATAATAGTTGCCATCAAAGACTACAATAGTATACTGCGTCATACGGCTATGTAAACTTAGAAGCAAATATAAAAAATGCAGAAAGAGATACTCAAGCTCAACATAACAGGGGCTTATGGCATGAACTTACAACACAGCCTCCAAATGTTATGAAGTTAGTCGTTGTAAAACCATCGATGGAATTTTGGTTGTTGTAATTCTTGGTGCAAGGACTCCAGAAACATCGGCCATAATTAGGGGTAGAAAATTAGAAGCTCGTGTGAGGAAAGCTGTTGAAAAGAAATTAGGAGTAAAAATCAAAACACGTGGTTTGTACATATCTGAGACATTTACGATGATAGCTGCTTCACCCGATGGAATTAATGAAAATACCACTCTACTGATAAAACTACAGAAAATTATATTAATAAAGAAGGCAAAATAACAGAAAGATACTTGGCCGAAGTACAAATAAAAATGTATTGTGCTCATGCACATTAAAGTTATTTTTGTGTCGCTAGTAGTGACTGTGAGAAAAATAATAATGTGACACTTTTATGATCAGCATTATGCTATGAGTCTGTTAGACAGTGTTGTTTCTTTTTGGAAAAATAATATTTTTCCAGTTCTATACAAAAGTGTGACATAAATTACCCAATAAAATAATTATATCTTTAAGCAGCCTTTTCTTTCCTAATAGCTGTTTAAAGTTATCCCACATCCAGTCATGCCACATTAATTTTTCTGTACAGGCAGGCTTTAAATATTTTTTTTAAAATTATATTTTAACTTTGTCTATTTTCTCTCTATGTGGCATAACAATGAGACACAGTATCTTCAATGGGTGAGAGTATATATACATATAGATACCAGGTAAAGTAATAGAACCATATATTTATAAATTTGCTTACTATTTATTTATTTATACAGTTGATTGAGATGTAGATGGTTTGGTGGCATTTTTCATAGATGGTTTTTAGGGTGATGTAGCAGTAGATACAATGATCTTTATTGGTGAAGTTATATCATCTTTATTTTTTACACCAGTTTGAACTTGTTTACTTCTGTATTGTGCCTTTCGGCAAACCTGAATTGCTTTATGTTTCTGGCTGAGAACTACTTGTGTTTCTTTATGTTCCTGTGCTTGAATGACTTGAATGGCTTTGTCACATTTATTTTTCATAGAAGGAACATCCACTGCTGTCTGTGAATCTGTAATTGAATAATAATCAAAATGCTTGTATTATAAATAATACTACATAAGTAATAAGTATTACAAGAAGGTATGCAGTGAGTGTCATGAAGTTTGTCAATAATCATTAGGCCTTTGGTACAAGGCTGCTGTTAGAAATTAAATTTATTTTTAACTTTAGTGAGTTAGATTAAATATGTTTAGGTACATATACGTGATATAAAATGTAAAATTACCTTCAACACAGGATGATGATGCTTTGACATTATCTCCTTCTATGTGATCTTGGACAGAATCTTTAGATATTCTTAACCGTTTAGCTTCTGCAAAATGAGATTCATTTGAAGCATACTTACGTTTTCTCATCCAATCGAATCTGGTGGGTATGCAATCCGGTTTCAATCGAATTCTTTTTACTGAACCCATTATTTTATACTGTATGTAATTTTCCATATCCAGTTCCAACTGAAACGTAAGATATAAATAATTTAGCAACTTATTTACATACCTCCATAACCTCCAAATATGAACTTCAATCCAAAAATATGTAGGTACTGTTTCATGTAACATGTGAAAGATATTTTAGATAGGTAATGCATATTCATACTTACATCAAAATGATCTTCACAAAAGTACAATCGAGTTTTTTCAGATAATAGTTCAGGATCCCTTCTCGCAACTTTGAACCAAGTTTTCCTCATATTTTTATCAGTTGGCACTTGAATCCACAATTTCTCCGGTGTTTTTACACTAGTATTCTTGCATTCAGGAACAGCACACCAGCGATAAGTAGAATAATAACTCATTTTTAAAATATAAACAATTAACATAACATACAAAATAACACTGCATTTGTTTACACAGCCAACTGACGTCATGACCACAGAGCAATATGGCGTCCAGTGCGACCAGCGTTTTCGTCAAATTACGCGCGAAATTTGAAAATGCAAAATTTAAATGCATTTTTATGGCACTTAACGATTGAATAAAAATTTTGTGAATTTTTTAGTGGTTCATTAGCACTATAGAATCTAATTGAGACAGTTTTCCAAAATGGGTGTAATACCCTATTGTTGAGAGAGAATTGTTAGAGTTGCACTTATTGCCTTACGGAAGAAATTATGCGTTAGCCAACATTCCGTTCCATTTCATATTGGGTTCAATTAAGAAATTAAAAATGAATTCCACAAATTCATCTAAAAGTTACCTTTCGAGTCGTGTAACCTAGAAGTAACCTGAAAGAGTTAAAAATCACCTAAAAAGTTACAAAAGTAACTTCTGGCAACGTTGCACTGATAGGAGTGTCAGGAGTTGACAGAGGACACAGAATAGAATAAGAATAGAATGGACAATAGAATTCAATAGACATTGATGTGACATTCAAATAGAATTGGGTAATATCGTCTTTACGCTGTATTGAATCGTATCTATATATCGGTTTTGAATATCAGATATCGAATCTATATATTTCAATATTTATATATTGGTCAAAATTTATGGTACTCGGAAACCAAGGAGTAGCACACGTTAGTGTATTTTTTAAAGTTTCGATTTTATGGAACGTATGCGGTATGGCGTATTGGTTGAATCTATGATATTCTGAAACGAAAGTTGTTCATCGGTTCGGTCGTATCTATGTATTCAGAGTATCATAGATATTTTACGTTATTATTATTATGTGGTTCTGTGTAGTGTCACTCGAGTTGAGCGATACTGTACATATTTTGTGCGCCGTTCGATATATAGATATTGGATATTGTGCCGATATATAGATATTGTATCTATATATACGATATATACGATTTGTATCGCCTACTCCTACATTCAAATGACATTGTCTTATACATTCCATCAATAATTACATCACTTCGTTTATTTATTTATACTTTATTTTCACAGTTTTAAATAGTTAATCATTTATATCCTTACAGAATAAAAACTTTAATCTAAGTTAGTGTCAAAGTTAAATTGTCAATTTGACAGTTATGTGACACTTGATACAAAAACAAACGCAGTAGGTACATGTGCATATTTTTTTACAAAAGAATTGTAGTTTATTAAATGTAAAAATGAATCTACTACCTAAAAGTCACAAGGAGTTCAGCGATAAAGACTATTGGAATAAATTCTTTAAGAAACGTGGGAACAAAGCATTCGAATGGTAGGTTATGTTGTAATATGTCCCGACGCATATTATTATTCCTTTAGTGGCTTTAGTCGTACTACAGTATCGCTAAATATAATTAAATGTATATTTTCTAGGTACGGTGAATACTTAGAGTTGTGTGGACAGCTACATAAGTACATAAAACAAAATGATTCTATATTAATCACCGGTTGTGGTAACTCGAGCCTTAGTGCAGACTTATTTGATGTTGGTTACCAAAACATCACAAATATCGACGTTTCAGAAGTAGTAATCAAGCAGATGAAATCTATAAATGCTCACAGATCCAATATGAAATTCCTCTGTATGGATGCCATGAACACATCTTTTAATAATGAAGAATTCAATGTAGTTTTAGATAAAGGCACCCTAGATGCTCTTATGCCAGACGATTCTGAGGAAACACAACAATCCATAGACAAATATTTTTCTGAAATCAAAAGAGTTTTAAAGCTTGGAGGTCGGTTTGTTTGTATATCATTGCTGCAAAGTCATATCTTAAGTAAGTTATTGGACACTTTTTGTGATAAATCCTGGATGTTCCGTGTTGTGAGATGCCATGAGGCTGAAGAGAAGAATGCTGAGAACACTGATGGACCAACACTACCAGTTTTTGTTGTTGTAGCAACAAAATTTAAAGTTATGCCACAATTGGTAAGTTCTATTTTATTAAGATTTTTATATAGATAAAAATAACAACTATCAAAATGTTATACTTTTTACCCAACTTGGCAAGGAACATGGTTTTTTTCTGATCATCATTATTATAGAGAAACTGATCTAATATAGTTGGGAAAAAGCTAGGCAGATGATGATGTTTTTTTTTTTTTAAACTTTGCCCCAATCATTAAGTAATTCCTGTATCATGGGTGCATTTACAAACACATATATTCACATACACAAAGACTCAGACTCGATACAACAATCTGCAGATTTATACAGTGTTGTATTATATTTTTCCAGATATTAGAAGTATGCATGGCAGGTGACAAGATGCAGAGGCTCCAGACTCCAGAAGAGCTGAAGAGTTATGTCAAGTCAGCGCAGGACACAGCTTTTGTAACTAATGGACTTGCCAAGACATCCCTGGATGATGATAATGAAGTAAGTGTACTGTTTTGGGAGCCAGAAAAGTGATGGTGATAATATCCACTATTGTCTAAACTGTCTTCAAATCTTCTGCCTTATTGGTCTACTGGTCGCAAGGGCGACTACTGAACGTGAGGGTGGGTACGATACGGGTCAGGCAAAGTGTTATTGGGTTTTTCTGTATGGATATTTTCAGTAGCAGCATGGAGTCTGGAACTGTGCTCGGTAGATGTCAGTAGGCTTGCTTCCTTTTACATAGGACTCAATAACGGAATCGGCGAAATGTGGGTGTAGAATAGTACACCTCTGCATAACCTGTCAAGCAATACAGTATATGTATGTACAGTACAGTTATGTATCTTGTTATATTCAAAAAATCTTCCCACCTGTATCCCCATTATGACAAGTCCTACTCTTTGAGTCATACTCCTCACTGCTGAGGATTGTGATTTCTATGGAACATTTTCTTATGAACTATGTTCCTCCCGTTTGTTCTATTCTCTGCATCATAAATGGCGCCGCTTTTACTGGAGTCGAGTGTCGTGCAGATCAAGTCTGACCGACGCATTGTCAAGTAATACGGTAGATGACCACTAGTCATCTGAGTTACTTTTTTTTTATAAACTGTCGAAAACGACATTTTGTTCTAATAATGTTTGGAATACAAAAGCATGACGTCATAGTTTTGCATTGCCATTTACATACTTATTGTGTTATTATAAATTAAAAATTGAAAATGCTAAAGATAAGCAAGAGATTAAGTTTACTGAGTTTTTAGAAGGAAAGCTATTTACCAAACAAGATTTCAGAATTTATTTTTGATGCAGTCATCTAGCCTAGTCACAGTGTCATTACATAGTTAGGCACCTACTATATTACACATGGGGAAGTTATCCAAGGTTTCGGTCGTAAAAAGATAATTTGTTCCAAATTTTTTTTCTATAGGTCTCCTTGGACCTGATGCAGCCTGGTGAGAACACGCCTCGGTATACCCTTTACGTGGTAGACCAGAAACGGTCACAAGCCATCAACAAATACGCCGTGTTCATTGTGCCACAGGGCAGGTGAGAAAAATTAGATTGATTAATGTTTTTATACATTTTAACATAAACAAAACAACATAACATAACATCACGCCTGTATTCTCCCAAGGGTAAAGCAGAGGTGTACTATAGTACACACGCATTTCGCCGATACCGTTATTGAATTCCATGTAATATTAGGCGAGCCTATTGCCATCTACCGGGCACGGTTTGGACTCCGTGTTGCTACTGAGAATTTTTATACAGAAAAACTCCTATTTCAAACAAAAAAAAAAGTGACTAAATATCTTGGGGTCTGTAGACCCGAACATTTTACAAGGCCTTAGGGCTGTACCGTAGTATTTATTTATTTCGTGTGAGAATTGCACCTGAAGTATATAATTAAAATTAAGCCAGTTGCTAATTGCCAATCGCACTATCAATCTTTAGCTTTCTTCTCATACACAAACACAGTACATCTATTTACAATACTCTACGTAAGTTGTAAGGTAAATACCCAAGTATTCTGTTTACTCTATGAAGGAGAAATGAAGTGAATATAAAAATATACAGTATAACAACATCAACATAGGTGTTACACAGAATGGCTGTCAGAAATAGCAGTTGTGCGTAAACATCGCCCACGGATTTGAGTTTATCGTGCAAGAGGATCTTTTTGTGTGTTTATAGAAAAAAATCTGCAGTTTGTCTGTTGCTAATGATTTTGGGATACAAGTCCATAGGCGTAGATAAGCTTTTAATGGATTATAAGTTGTTTTACAAATTTACGGTTACGGTTAGGCTCACGTAGGTATAATTATTCTTTAACGTTAACAATAACTAAAAGACTTTTAAACTGAGGCCCTAGTGTAAGTTTCTTTTGACAAATTCGATTTACTACATCGAACGCGTTCGGCGCTCCGATTGGTCCGTTTCGTGTTCTCCACCAATCGCAGCACCGAACCCGTTCGATCTATTAAATCGAATTTGTCAAAAGAAACTTACACTAGGGGTACCGATTGGTCCTTTTTTTTCTTCATCGGAGCGACGAACGCGTTCGATGCGTTAAATTGAGTTAATCAATAGAAACACACTAGGGCCTCTGAACCTTTTTGAATTTTAATTTTCTAACTAAATGAAATATATTTTTGATACTTAAAGTTTATGTCTCTGTTTTTTTATATGAGATTTGTATTTGTTAAATCCAAATGATTCCCAAAGAGTCAAGTCTAAGTTTGAAATGTCGAGACTCTAGATTCGCTTTCCAAAAGTAGGCTGAAAAGTGACTGGCCGGAGAATCCATTGATACTTTTTTTAAATAACAGCTTTGTGTACGATTGCTGTGCAAGATACAATACAAGATAAACAATAGTTCAGTTGAAATTTAAAAAAAAGACTTGTAAAAATGTAATAGCTACTATTATCTTATTGATGGCTATTCATATTATAATAATATTTGAGGGGTTTGGCGCTGATAGCCGAAATACAGGCTTTGCCTAGTTCGGCTACAGATGTCTAATTAATTTGCGTTTACAAAATATAGCCTAAGAAATATCTGTAGCAGTGTATACAACTTTTTGGAAATAAAGAAATTATTATATATATATTAAGTAAAATAAAATTAAAAGAGTGCATCCACAATACAAAACTAGTGTGTAACGCTTGTTTATAAGAGACGTTTGTTTCGCGCTGTGAGCATATCTCGCCTGCAACCAAACTAAACTTGGTAGCTGGACGGCAGGACGTGCATATTATTTTCATTTTTTAAAAATAATGTTTAAGTGTTGACATATTGTGTACAAGAGTTTTGTTAAAAAGTTCAAAAGGATTTGGAGGACATATTAATTCAATTCGGGTAGATATAATTTTATGAAGTCATTTACTTTTGCGTTTGTAAGTATTTGATGTTAATTTGTTACTGTTTGAAAATTAAAATAGTTATTGTAACAAATCACCTACAGTCATATTTATAACTAGCTTCAGCCCGCGACTTCGCCCGCGTGAATTACATACATAATTTATAGGCTATAGCACTCGGGGATCAATGTAGCTATGTATCGATGAAAGAATTTTTAGATGCGGATCTTTAGTTCAGGAGATTACCCCCTACATACAAACAAATGTTACCTATAATATTAGTATAGATATGAATTTAAATTAGTTTTTAAATTAATCGTCTAGTTGTATGTGTGTATGTGACATGTATGTTTGTAAACTGTACCCACGATACAGGAGAAATATTAGTGTGGGGCAATGTTTAAAAAAATATATATATATATTATTAAGACGCTGCTAAGGCTACATAATAATTTTGAAGTGTTTCTGATAATTATGGAAAGGATGGTGTGATTCACTTTTGGTATTAGGTAACGCTTAGTCTAAAGGACCAATTAATATATAATAAATTCAACCCATTACTGTCCTACTGCTGGACGAGGGTCTCTTCTCAAAATGAGAAGGGTTAGGCCTTAGTCTATTACGGTGATCTATACACACCATCGGGAACTATATGGGATAAAGGACTACTTAATTAAGTAAAGAACCAATTATATTTATTCAATATATTTTTAGATAGTTTACATATTGCTCTAGTTAAACAAAATCTTAGATATTTCAACATACCAAGCGCGCTAGTAATATTTTCAGCGACACCAACGCATATAAAATTTCCTTGAAGATCTAATTTTGTGCCCGGTCTATAGTTAACAGATCATAACAGTGTGCCATAAAGCCATAACTTTTATAGCTTGTAATTTATGATAACTATGTCTTAACCCGCGACTGTCTATGAGTAAAATCCACAGTAAATCAGCAACGGTCAGCCATAGAATGATATTATCGGTTAACAGTTCCAATTAGATGTTAATCGCCCTTCACATTTCCCGAAGAAGTTCGGCTAGAAGCCTTCAGCTGCCTAATCGCTCAACAAGGTCCGTCCTCCTGGTCGAGATCGCGCATAGCTTCTCGGCTGCTATTAATAATCCCCTCCTTTTAATTTGCCTATCGGTGCCAAATGCTTAGGAATTAGCTGAGAAACTTGTTTCTACATAGTAAAGGGGGATAATGTGGATTAGAGATAGTCCTTTAAAAAAAAAATACATTGTATTATATATACATATATCGGAGAAACTTATTGGACTGCCTCATTAGTCTAGTGGTCGTAAGCGCGACTGCTGAGCGTGAGGTCCTGGGTTCGATTCCCGGGTTGGGCAAAGTGTTATTGGGTTTTTCTGTATTGAAATTCTCAGTAGCAGCACGGAGTCTGGAACTGTGCTCGGTAGATGGCAATAGGCTCGCCCCCTATTACATGGGACTCAATAACAGCATCGGCGAAATGTGGGTGTACAATAGTACACCTCTGCCTAACCCTTCGGGGAATATAGGCGTGATGCTATGTTATGTTATATCGGAGAAACACAACTTCTCATAATATGACATGTGTTTATTTTAAACGTTTAGAATGCAACACTGGAGGAAGTCGAGATTTTAGAAAAAAAAAAATCTATAGTGGACCATCTTTAACAGAAATTTATATTGAAACGCGCGAAAGTTGCCACACAGGTGCCACTCAATACTCAACTCTTATTTATTAACCGACATGTCAAACCTTACCTTTACCTCTTTCCAAATCTGACTTACTCGCCTTTTTCCCGTGGGTGTAGGCAGAAACCTCGATACGCAACGTACTACAATCCTTACATAATCCGTAACCTTCATTTACATTCATGCATCGTTTCATACATGGACGCCGGTGTGACCTTTTTGTACATCACTAGTGAAGTATAATTACCTACGCTAAGTACTAAATAATTTAACTGACGTCCACTTACCACAGTTACCATTGCCAAGATTACCTCATATAATGTGTGAATCCGAGCCGGCCAGCAGTCTCCCATCCATCATACTTGTTTCATAAATAGTCTGGAGTGGGTGACATCTGTCATAATAATTCACTCGTTTGACAAGCAAAATCTTGCTGGAATAAAATTAATATTAGCCTGAATTGAGAAGAAGATACAAATGTAGGTACTTAACCTATAGCTGTATCTTCTAAAATCAGGTTATCGCAGTCCACTGCTGGATATAGGTAGGTCTCTCCCAATTTTCGCCACAATTTGATCTTCTTATATTAGAAATCGTCACCTAAATTGGATGATTATTAATAAACCGTGGCGGTTTTCAATACTATGTCGTACCTACTTAATTTACAGACAAACATGGGAACTGACTTATAATAATAACTTGCTGTGTCAGCGTGTGTGCTCAGCCAGCTCGATAACTTAATAATCATCTTCGATTTTCCCGTAGTTGCACGTAACTTCAGTGCAAATTTTCACCAAAATCGGTTCAGCAGTAGCATAAGAAACAGACGGATTCGGTTTCTTTTCTACTCGTCAAGTGACGAAATCCAGACATTCATATTACTGTGGCTGCAGGAGATCCGCCACCGATTTAATTCCAGTGAAATTTCTCAAAAATAGTCTGTTTACAATTTCTGCACCTCCCCAAATAGCCCACAGACATAGTTTAGAACATAAAATTAGCAACACCACGCCCATATCCTCCGTGCACAGTCGGGTAAAAATAGATGTGTTGATCAACAAGAACGTTGCGTATTATGAGCCGATGAACTCGACACAAAAATATTTACAACAGAATATACATATTTCGTAAACATACCTATTATTTTGGACATTTCATTTTTTAACCTTTTGACCACCACGCTTGGTGCTGTCGACTGACGTGGGAAACACATTTTCATGTCGTCATTATCGGCTTGGAAACAGTGGCCTACAAAAGGTTAATTTTGAAATATTTTACGCTGCTGTCTCATTATCTACTACTAGCTAAACCCGGCCACGCTTCGCTGTGTCAGTCTGATATTAATTTTATTATTTGTCATTTGTCAGATTCAATTGTTTTAATTAAACTCTTGGAATTTCCAACTCCCGTGGGAGGTTCGGGATAAAAAGCATATAAAAACACTCTTATATAGAAATGCAACCTTGTGTAAAAACTTTTAACACAAAAATACGGAACCTGATCTTTTATATACGTATAAAGATTAACTTATTATGATTCCTTACCTCGATTTTATCGTGAAATACTTCTTTTGCCGTAGTTATGACTCTCGGTGAATTCACCAAGGTGTGATGCCCAAATTAACTATTCCAGGGAGTCAGAGTGGTTATTCGGCACGCCAGCAGGTCGTCGTCAGCTTCAGGACTCGGCTCGGTTCGGCCGGCTAGTGGTGGCTGTGTTGCGGAGAGGACACAAGTTTGATTCTTTAGACGCTGTGAAGGAGGAGCTCGCTCACGCCGCCAAGATGCTCATACCTTATGGATTAACTGGACAGGTAATATGAACCCTATTGCTGTACCTAATTGTCTCCTAACGACTGTGAATTGTTTATATTATTACACTACACTATTATTTGTCTACCTTTTTCGGATACGGCTGAATATCAGTATTTTATAAGGAACGATAGCGGGTAGGACAGGACCGGTGGATGTCAGGCCTCTGTCCAGCAAAGATGACCAGTCTTTGGCTGAGATGATGATGATGATACGGAGCGATAACCATCTGACCCCCACCACCCAATTACTTTGGGGTAACGAGATGATGATGACGATTATTTTTTCAGATCCCGTTCCTCTCTCTGGGCAGCGACGTGGGTCGAAGAGTGAAGGTGTTCGAGGGCTCCTCGCAGATCTCCGGTGACTTTGTGGTGGAGGACGTGGATGTAGAGGGCGCCACGCACCGCCGGCTCGTGTTCCTCGATAACCAGTTCTTGGTGCAGTCGGAAGCTAAATTGAAGACTGGTAAGGTTGCATGGTATTTTTATGATAAGCAAGAATTGGGATTTTGTCCGGTTGTAGCGTCTTTGAAGTTCCCTGCCTAATAAGACGATGCCTTAAAAAGATTTTTATACGGATTTCACCACCTTCAAGAAAACTTAAAAATATTTACATCAAGCCTGTGATAAATTAGCCCTATTGTCCCATAAATTTGTAGTTTTTATTGAAAAAAAAAAACAGCACATTACTGTCTCACTTCTGGGCAAGGGCCTCTTTTCAGAATGAGAAGGGTTAGGCCTTAGTCCACCATGTTAGCCTGGTGCCGTTCCTCACGATGTTTTCCTTCACCGTTAACGCAAATGATAATCAAATTCTGATCCGCACATGATTCCGAAAAGTCAAAGGTGCGGGTCGGGTTTGAACTCAGACCCTCTTGCGTTGAAGGCAAGCGTTCTGCCACTAGGCTATCACTTTTAAAGAAATAATTGCATTATATATTCACTTTCCAGTAAAAAGAAAAAACAAAACGAAGCTGGTAGTTGACTTCGGCCACATATCTTTGTACCACTCCTTCATGTGCGTCGGCGTGCAGATATCCAGGACAACATTCACCAACGTGGCTGTCCTCGGGCTGGGAGGGGGCAGCCTCTGCATGTTCTTGAGGAAGTGCTACGACTCCCTCAAGGTCACAGCCGTAGACCTGGATCCAGCTATGCTGGATGTCGCGAGGGACCACTTCGAGCTCCAGACTGATGATCGGTTGGAAGTTCAAATCAAGGATGGACTGGATTTCTTGAAGGATGAGGTGAAGAAAGGTGAGTGGTGGTTTGTTATAAAACGAAAAAGTATATGTAACATAGCATCGCGCCTGTTCGCTTAAGGGTTAAACACATGTATTACTGATGTACACCCACCAACGATTCCGCACGTTTCCATTTATCGTCACACAATCCAAATCTCGATTCTAACCTCCAGGGTCTTACTGAGAATTTTCTAACGGAAAAGCCCAATAATACTACCCGACCTGGGGATCTGAGCCAAGACCTCATACTTAGCAGCTTATAGCGTATTTTCCCTTTCTGTGTTCAACTGGAGACATCAAACTTAATGTCCATCTTTCAGGCAATCGTTACGAAGCGATCATGTTTGACATGGACAGCAAGGACCGCACGGTGGGCCTGTCGTGTCCTCCGAAGCAGTTCCTGGATAATCATGTGCTCGAAGACGTCAAGAACATACTTACTGATGATGGTGAGTGTCCTAAGAACTTATTGATAACATTATGCATATATCGTAACTATCTCAAACTTTAAATAATCATTAGATTAGACGATTATAACTTATGAAAATATAAATCCTAAAAAATCAGAAATATCCCAGCGTGGGATTAACTATTGTACTTCATTCTCTAAAGCCCATGAATTATAATTTCTGATTCCATATGATTTTTTTTTTCAAATTCGTTTCCCTTTCTGTGAATCGAAACCATTTTTAACTGCTCTTAGAGAGTTAAATTATTATAGTAAAATTATTTAAAATTAAATTATTTTTCCAGGCAACTTTATTCTGAACTTAGTCTGCCGCGACACCGACCTCCAGCAAACTATAATGGACACTTTAAAACGTCACTTCAAGCACTTAACCACAGTGAAACTTTACGAAGAAGTAAACGAAATTGTATTCGCATCGAATACCAACAAATTGTATAGTACCGACGATTTTGATAAGGCAGTGAGGGAGTTGAATGCGTCTGCGCGACAGAAAAAACTTGTCGATATCAAATGTGTAGATTTGAAGGACTTCCTGCAATCTGTTACTATTATTTCGTAAGTAATCAAGACGGTTAAGGTGCTGTATGTGTAATTTTAAGGGCTCCAACAGACTGAGTGGTAGAAAGTGTTGCCATACCATACATTACATGAATAGATTTGTGATGGCAATGTTGTTATTACCATATAATGATGTTGGTGTCTATCTTGAGAAGTTATTGTTTTAGAATTAATTATTTAATTAAAATTGTTGCTCAGTTAACTACTCTGAAATAATTATCTTCTTTATAAATTAAATATACAAAGTAGACTAAGCCCTAGCTTTTAGATTAATTATAAGAGTATTTAATGGTTATTCATTTTTACAAATACAGCTAAAAGTTTATATGATTTTGAATTATTTACGTTAACAAAAATACTGTAAAAACGTTCAACAATTAGATTTAAGTATTAATTAGGAACATATTAATATTAACATTGCGTTAATGCAGTTATAATTTTTCAAACAGACTCATAAATGGGCAGTTATTAATAATTAGGCATCGTTTGTACATAATTCAGAATTTTGTAAAATCGCCCATAACAATAAACTGACACGATTATCCAATACTTCAATAACTTACTAAGTATATTCTGTGATAGGTTTATGAATATTTTGTAACAATAAAATGAAAATACAGAATAAAATTAATGCATTTAATGCCGTTTCTTTGTTTACCGATCGCTCCCCACTCGAGACTAGCACTCGTCCTCCAATTTCACATTATTGTCGCCATCCAACATTACACCGCCAAGCAAACATCATCGCATAAAATTAAAATTTAACACGCTAACAATTAGGCTCCCTAATTTATCACAATTGGCACCTATGAGGTCTACTAACAACAAATATACAATAATTTAAACATTAATATTCGCAATGAAATAAATTACAATAGCGACACGCTTAATACTTTAAGCGGAATACACGACACTGTTAAATTAAAAAGTTGTCCTTCAAAACACTTTCTTCAATATATTCTTCAGACTTTTTTTCTTTTTGCTACCACTGTTTTCGTTGTCTTGCTGTCCGTTCTGTGATATTTCTGTGGACTCGGACCACAAGCTTCCCGTGGGTGACTCTGAGGCAGCTTTCTTGTTAATGTTCCCGTTAAAGATGGGCTCTGCAGTCCTCACCACTGGGCTGGGTGTGCTCCTGCTACTCTGCCGGCTCAACGTCCTTAGGAAAGCTGGTGATGAAAGCCGCCGTGTTTTCATCGTTTTCGTCTTCAGGTTGGTGAAGAAAGACCCGTTAGTTTTTGGGAAGTCTCGTTTCGGGGGACTGGATGACTCGCTTTCGTTGAACTCCTTGGGTTCGGATACTGGAGCGAAAAATTCTTCCTCATCTAATGGTATGGGATTATCCTGAAGCTTCACAATACTGTCTGGTCGTGACCACTCTTTGGGATCCGTCTCCACTGTTCTGTGCACTATCGAAGTCTTTCGTCTTCTGTTTTTGCGCGCCACCTGCCACTCGCCTTCGTCTTCTTCTTTGCTCATCTCTTCAGTGGACAGCCTGGCTATTTGCAGCGCTTCCTCGCTTGGCCGTCGCTTCTTGGCCGAAGGAGTTTCATGTCCACTAACGCCTTCGACAGATTTTCTTCTAAACTTATCTTGTTTCTTTTTGGTCTTTTTCACGACTGGCATGATGATGGGTTCTACTTTCCGTCTTCTGGACAGAAAGTAGAATGCTACGGCGAAGATAATGAATTGGAACACGACGAATTTAAAGAAGTTGATGTTCCCGAACCAGCTGTCTCGTTCTTCCATGAGGATGTGCATGGCTGCGGCCATCTGTCCGAGCTGTTCTTGGAGGCTGGTCATCTGTTCGAGGTACTTTTGTTCTCTCTCGTTGCTCTTCCGTCGCTCCTCCGTCATCTGCTGCACTGTTTTCTCGAAGGTCTTCTGCATTTCTTCCACCTGCTTCTTGTAACGCCGACTCAACTCCTCTAGGTATTGTCCCGAAAGAGACATGTTTCGCTCCAGAGTCTGAAATGGAGAGTTCAGATATGTTAGTATTGAATACATATACGAATATAAGGTGAAATAAAACTTAGAACAAAATGTGAATACATAGTGTAAAAGAATACAGAGTTTTAAAAATATAGTTGATTAAGATTGTCAATAAAAATAGGCCTTTTTTTTCAATGATTTCTTCATGATTGATGGATAGATCAATCAGACGGTAGGGGGTGGCTGACAGCCCAGAGATCGAAGTTTTCAGTTTTCCATTCATTTACTGCTGCTGTTTACGTATACATAGCATGACGCATGTATGCACCGAAGGGTCAAGCAGAGATGTACTATTGTACACCCATATTGCGCTGATGCCTTTATTGAAATCCATTTAATAGAGGGCTATTGCGATTTACCGGGCACAGATCCAGGTTTAGTACTGCTACTGAGAATTTCATAAAAAACCAATAACACTGCCCGACCCGGGGAATCGAACCCAGGACCACACGATTAGCAGCCGCGCTTACGAGCACTAGATAGACGACCAATGAGATAGTCTACTGTTGTTTAGTACATCTCAAGAATATTTTTTAATCAATCATATCTCAGATTCCACACAAGCATTTGGATGAAAGAAAGTACGAAAGATTTATGCATATTGGATAAGCACTTTTCAAACAACTAATATTAAAAAACGTGTACCAACCTTCACTCTGTTAGATAGTCTCAAAAACACAGATTCCTTCTGCAGCGTCGTCTGCGTTGGATTTTGATTATGCGATGCTGGGATACCGGCGGGGGTGGGATCCACCGCTATCTGGTCGAAGTCGGACATAAAGTTCTCATTATCTATGATAATTGGATCACTCACTTCTTCAATAATAGAGCTATCTTTTGATTTCTCCGTGGTTACTTCAATTTTTCCGTTTTTCGCTTCAGTCTTCTGAACGACATCCTTATTTTCATCTGTGATAGTTTCTGTAGTCTTTTCTATTTCTGGGGTAACTTCCACTGCTTCCTGTACAGGCTTCTCATCAATCGAAGGCGTTTCTTCGATCCTTTCATCAACTATATCGTTTTGCTCTTTAGGCAAATCCAGAGGAACTGTGGGGTGTTCAGTCACAGCTTCCGTTGCTGTTTTGTCTTCTGATTGAGCTGTTTCATTGGCTTTTTCGTCATCAGAAGCTGTATTTTTATCAGGAACTAATTTTATTTCCTGTATTGAATTCGTCTCACTATTTACAGTTTGCGGCGACTCATCAACCGTTACATTCATGGTAACATTCAACTCCGTTTCAAAACTTGTGTTCAAAACAACTTTTTTTTCTTTAATAGCTAAGATATTACAGAGGGCGGCTAAATATTTCTGGGAGAACAAAGCATTAATGTAAGCGACGCGTTCTTCACTAAACTCTATTGTCTTTGTACTTTTAAAATCAAGTCCGTACGGTTGGCAGATGCCGGTACATTTTAACGTTTCGCGGAGGAACACTTGACGCACTAAACTCACTAACTTGTCCGAGCTACAGCTAATCAGTTCATACACTTCATTGTAAAGCGTCTCACTGCAATTATCACACACTATTATATGGCTGGGCGAGCAACACCGTTTGTACGTTTTGTCTGTTGAAGTATCGTTGTGTTCTGAGGATACGTTTTTAGGAACTTCAGTTTTCACCAGCGCTTGTGCCGCCTTCTTCATGATAGACATCACTGCGTCTCTCGCAGAACCAAACAAGTTCTTGGAGGGCTCCGTCTCGGCAGCGGGGATGTCTGGCACGTCTATTATTTCATCATCCTCATCTTCGTCGATGTGGGCGGGATGCTGCGAGTTTTCCTTCTCCAAAACTTCGAATTCTGACGTGCCGTACACTTTGAATAGTGATACCGGGCAGTAGTGCTCCGACCCATGATGAGATAGCATCTCAACTTTGATAAATTTTCCAAATAAATGCGGGTACAGGTCAAAGCTTTGCACGTCTCTCATGTCTTGTGCCGTGAACTGGCCGACGCTTGCCCAGTCCCGGGTCGGGAACCGGTCGCTGAAGTACACAGCGATTTCTTTGGGGGTCGAGGAGAATAGCTCGAAGTTGGCTATTTCTATTTTCTGCGCTTGCACAGCCTCGCAGAGCTCCACCACGAACCAGATGCGACTGTTGCATGTGTTGAGCATATACTCGTCCCTGTTGGGAGATAGGATCGAGCTGGCCGAGCCTGCCTCTGGGTTGACGGCCACGATCTTGGCGCCGCACGCGAGCGAAGCGTAGTTCTTCGAGCGCAATTTAGTGCTTTTACTACTAAAATTCGTATTACTATGACTAGGTTGACTCGAGTGGTTTAGTACTGTGTCTTTTTTCTCGGCTTCGGCCAGCTGTTTTTGTGCCCACTCCGAAAACGAGGGGATGTCCTCCTGTGGCGTTTCTGGTTTGACTGGAATGTTTTCTATTTCTAGTTCTTTCGGTTCTTCGATCTGAGATTCTGTGACGGGCTCTATTTCCCCTGTGAGCGATTGAAATGGTTCCTCTACCTGTCTGGTCTCGTGCATGGGCTTGGCTTTGACAACGAGCCGTGGTTCTGTGCTTTCCTTCTCCACGTCTTCCGGTGGTTTCTCTGCATCATCTTCAACGGTGTCCCCGTCAATGATGGAGAATATCTTAGTGTCGTTATGTTCCTCGGAGTCGTTGACGAACAGCAGTTCGTCTGGATGCCTCAATTCCAATTTGGCGTTGTCTGCTAGCGATATGAGCACTGGAGGCTGTCCGGTGTCAGGTAACCTGGAATAGAAGAAACAATCAGACGTTAAACACTTGTTTATATTAGGCAGCGAGTATTGAGAAGTTAGCCATTCAAATTTAATTTGAAATTAGAAAATAAACACCAATTACTTCCATTTTTGTTTTATATAAAGACACTGTTGAGTGTTACATCATAAAGACTAGTTTTAATTGATTCAATAAGTAAATCTCTATTAATATCATATCCATATATCGTGAATTCACAGAGAAAATTATTGAATTAAAAAGATAGGACCTCCAACACAGATTTTTGTGAACATTGTTAAATGTGTTTAGAGAAGTACTTTTATTATTCTGTATTATAAAACTACTAAATTCTTAATATTAGCAAAATACATTTAAAAAATTAATACAATTCGAGTATGAACTGCACACATTTTCAAAGATTTATAGCAACCATTCTCCCAATCGTTATCGAGCAGTTACATAAAACAACTAATAAAAAATCTGCCGCATTCCGTAGCCCCAGCGAGCTAGGCGCGCCCATGCGGCATTCACCGGCCTCAACCACTGACAATGGCCGTATCGTTACATTTCATAGGATTTATGATCATTGATCTCAATGCATCCAATTGAAACAATCAGCTAGATGATGCTAGTATTTTATGTACTTGTTATAATGTTAAACAATTTGTAGAAGGGGTCGATAGACTTGTAAATAACGAGATTTATTTTAACGAACATGTTTGGCCGATTATTAAAAATATGACATGGTTAGTTATTTCTTTTTTAGATGCTTAACTTAGCGCAGCAGTTGAAAAACTGCCTTCCATGCAGTAGAGTCCAGGGACCAGAATCGATTATCACTTGCGAAAACATCGTAAGGAATCCTGCAAACCTGTGAGGTCTCCATTATGCTGTCGATGGTGTCAGTAGTGTGGTCCACTACACGTTTACGTACTTCTCATTGGCCCGTGAGCCAATGGTACAGTAAAGTACTGTCTTTATTTATTCTATTATAACTATAATCATGGTTATAATCTGGATAAGATTCGAAATACCACACCGCGGTCCAAAACCCTATCACTGACGTGGGTTGAAAAGCTGCTAAGCTAAATTGGGATTGTGGGATGGCCACATCTGCCGTATACCGTCTGAGCTGTGGGCCAAAATAATCACGAAGTGGAGCCCTGACAGAGCAAAACGGCGACGCGGAGGACCGCCAAAGAGATGGCGGGACGAACTGGACACATTTGGAGAATACTGGTCATCTTTGGCACGGAACAGAATGGTCTGGAAATCAAGGGGGGAAGCCTTTGTCCAGCAGTGGGATGTGACAGGCTAACGGTAACAGTAACCATAATGACAGGTCTTTTATCCAATTCTATCCATCCTCTATATAATTATTTCTTTCGTTTGGCACGGATTCGAGTTCAAGGTCGAGAGTAAACAAAGTGGCCAGCGGTATCAATCATCTCAATTGAGGACAATTAAATGTTTATTATTACAGTATTCATTCTCTGAGTTTTTGATCATCTTACGATATCCGTTAATATGAAATATTATATACTTGTGGTAAACAAATAAGTGTTCAATATAAAATATAGTATCAAAATATTCTTTGAATTGTTTACAACATAATGTGTAAATAAACCATTCAACGACATTGTACTGCTATAAGTTTCATTTCAGAAGAAAAATCTGTAAAACGAAGCATACATTTTATACAATCCGTAACAGATTACGTGTACTGTAACGAATTATTGCATTAGGTATCTGGTATATGCAATGCGATCGCAAGAACTAAAGGTAGAACTTTTGCATCACCATACAAATTGCACCCGTGCAAGTTTTAGGATGGAGCGAGATCCAATAATAGGCGCCCCTCTTGCCCTCTAATATATACCAGTTATTCGTATAAGCATGGAACTTAGAAGATCTAGACAAAATATCAAATCTTAAAAAAAAAAACATTTACACTGAGGCGCCCGGCGCCACCTGGAGCGGCCGCACCGTTCGACCTATAGTAGGGCTAGTCATTATACAGGTGCAGGAATCAACAAAAGATAGACGTTTTAGTTCCATTTGGGTTGCCAGTACAACTATATCGACACTAGATTTTGAAAATAAGTTAGGGAAGTAGATCTGAAACCCACACCTCGGCAAGAACTAGCGATATCTTAATGCTCTGATTCTGTAATTACAACGCTATTTATACTCGTTAGCCAATTAAATACAAGTAAAACTAGTTATCGTCGAAACAAGGGTTATTAAATATTCGATATTAGGCTCTTCACCACTTCTTACAATAATAAAATTGAACCTAGTAGATACTTGTGCGAAGTTGCTTCTTAAATGAAGATATTATTAATGAATATAATGTTCATTCATATTAACATTAGTGTATCTATGAATATACATTGTTCAATCTTAACTATTCAGAAATCTGTGCTATTAACCTAAATATACAATGTAAATATATCTAGCTCGTTGGACACAAATTAGAATATTTATACGACTTCACTTTAAGGCTGCGCTAGTCGAGATTTTCTCCATACAAACGCTGTGGGGTGATTACTCCACCGTTTGACATCGTAGGACCAAAGTTAAGCATGATATCTATTTGTCTCGTCGTTATCTATGCCTGTACGTAAACCGAATACTAAAATAAATAGTAATTTGAAAGTTATGAGCCTCTAAAGTTCCGTATTTCAACACTAATTTTAACGCAACTTTGGGCGTAAATAGATAACAGAAGTAGTATAAAATCTCTAAAACAAAAGACGTACAGGCATAGGTTATTTATTCAAAAGTCTAAATAACTTTATTTTGAATTGATACATTCAGTAGTTTTTTTGTAAGAACACCTCTCCCAATAGTATTTTCGCCAAATTTTAGGCGCTCGTTACTAACAAGAAATTATGTGCCTTTCACTGCGAAGTTCCGCCCTGAGGGCCGCGCGGGTAGCGGAGGGGTGGCGCACACGCACTCCCACCGGCGCCTCTCGGGCACCTGTGTGTCCTATCGTAGGACGTACGTGACTATAATCATTTGTATCTTATTATTGTTATCACATTGACTCCTAGCTTTGAATTTTGGATTCCGATTTCGATATAAGTACATTGATTGAATGACTTCGCTTGTATATTTTGTTTTGTATTTATGTTCTGGTTTTCCGTTCTCCGCTCCTATTGGTCGTAGCGTGATGTTATATAGCCTTCCTCGATACATGGACTATCCAACACAAATAGAATTTTTCAATTCGAAGTAGTTTCTGAGATTAGCGCGTTCAACCAATTCAGCTTTATAATATTAATATAATATATTAATATATAGTATAGAAGTATAGATAAACTCGTGATCGGCGAAGCTATCTCGACAACGAGATGTCTCAATCTCAACGTAAGTAGGTACATCTCCCGTAGTGAACGCCTGGTTCCTACGAAATATTATTAGGATAAGTTCTACGTACCTATTTATTACGTACGTATAGTACCTATCTAGTACACACGGTGACATATCAAGTAAATATCCAGTATAAGCTGAGCTCGCATTGTATAGGCTTTTGGTACAACGAGAGCTCAGCTTACACTGACAAACTAATATATCATCATGCGTACCATAAAAAATATGAGTAACACACTATGATAAATAAATACAAATAAATAAATACAAATAAATAATATTATTTTATCAAACTAGGTTGGGTTTGGTGGTTTACGTTTTCTTTCAAGCTTGTGTGAGCGTGTTGTACCTACGTAGGCGAATCGCGGCAGCGGCGGCGGCGCACAGTGGGAAAATCGCGTATGTTTCTCAAAACTTCATATTTCAGTTGTTTCAAAATGAAATGAGCTGTAATTTTGCACACGTATACTTGGATATACCTATAAGGATTTATTGAAATATTTTTTTAAAAATTATTATGTTATTATTCAAATAAAAAAAAACATGCATTTTAAGTAAAACTTATATGTTTTTTTTTTATTTCTTAATTTATTTTATCTAAAATAGATTAAGAAATAATGTCAATCTATATATAAAAAAACATATACAAAATTTAGCAAGATCCTATTGATTTTCGTTCATAGCAAGAAGAGTCTTAGCTTCATCAAACAGTTCCTTTTTTGATATTGTTTTTGAGGCATTTCTCAAACTTGAAATATAGGGACCAAGGTATGGAACACGTCTTCATAGGTAACTGTTAACAAATAAAATAAAAATACCTATTATAAAACTTCATTTATTATAGTAATATCGATTTTCATGTAAAACAGTTTTGAGACGGCTTTGTATGGGGCTTTTCCACAGTGCGGCGGTAACGGAGCCGCGCGGTGCCCCGGCGCGCTATATCAATGAGCTTGCGCATGTGTGCGGATACTTAGCGGCGGTATACTATACGGGAGTGTTTACCTGTGTGCGCGCAGTAGCGTCTTACTGCTCATCACTGGGTCTATCCCTTTCTCAGACGATGTTGCGTGAGATAGCATGCATATTAGCCACGCCCATCAACGAGTTCGTGCTTTCGACTAGCGCACCCTTAATCACTGATGCCATTGTCCTCAGAATCGGTCATGTGGGTGTATGGGGAGGATATATTATATTACTTAACTTTATTATACAACAGATATGTAACTAAAATAATGCAAAACGCCGCTGTCGATAACCCACAAACAAACTGATATGTATATCAATTTCGTCATTTATACTGTTACATATATAAAGTTGCATTTATCGAATTTTGATAAATCGGGGGAAGAGCTGAACATAATTATACACGTCTTAAGGTAATAAATTGGTTTTATAAACGTGGGCCATGTTTAGACTAAAATTGTAGAAACACTTCAAATAAAACTTGAAAAGTGATTGACACAAGCTACATTTGAACCCATAACCTCAAAATTAAGGACGTTAAAAAAAGTTCAATTTACTGATGCGGACAGAGACACGATAGCACTGTACAGGTTGTGGGTTCAAATCCTGTTCATAACAATATTTTTTCTGGTTATTTTTTAGCATTTCTAGGTCTCAATTTATTTAAAAATGTATGGTCAAATCTCACATTACCTATAGTTATTGCTTAACGAACATCTACAAGCAATCATATTAACTGACATGTGATTTTGTCTAGCCTTTAATAAACTATGTTACAGCGAGGATGTCATTGAAATGCCTTTCTTCCTCTCCACTTCTTATCAAAAACCTTCATATTTTTATAACCAAATTCAGTCTTCTTTTATGAAATTTTTTTAACATGTGTATTTATCTACATAATAACATTTATTTTAGAATTTGCTATTCTTCTAAAATTAATATAATTTAACTGCACATGTCTAGAATCATACCTTACCTCAGATATTATTTTCACTGACATATCGACTGTGAACTGGCAACTGTACTATCTCATTTTTGATAACATTACAGGATTAAGAAGAAACTATTGACCGCGTTGTGCATACAACGCGGTCGATGTTAGTACAAATTGAATGAATTCGATTTTGGCGTCTAATTTTGACTGAACTAAAATATGCTTTTTGCAACGCTGCCGGGTATGAAATAGTTTAGAATGGTATAACCAAGTAAAATCCTCATAAAATCGAGTTAAGACATGTTGCCAGTTCACAGTCGATATCTTTACTAGTAAATTGTTTCAACAGCAAATGTTTCCCATTTCCAAATTTGAAACGAAAACTGAAGCAATATCCAAATATGCCTTGAAACCAAAGTATTATGTGTCTTGTATGGAAAAGTATTAAAACTAGAGGTCGCTCTATTGTATAGAATAGCCGTAAAACACAAATACAATTATGACCAGCCCTGAAAACTTGGCCATAGACAAACGAGTGTCGCTAATTGTAGTTGTTAATGTAGTTGTAGTTGTCAACAGCATGTATGTTCTGCTTACACTTTTGATTTTAATATCACAATTTTGTCAATTTACAATGACGTTAAGATTGCTTATCAAAAGTACCTACTTATAATTTTAGGCACGTGTGATGATGGTTTTTCCTTATCAAGGAATGTGGCATGCTATTTTAGACTCGAAAAGAAAGTAGTGATAACACATATAATCGATAAAATTATCGTATAAGCATATAACTTATTTTTGAATCAGAACATTTTAGTTAAATTTATCTCTTAAAAGAGGTCCATCACGAAAAAATATTCTTAAATTAAGAATCATGCTTACGTGTAGAATATCTTGGTGAGTCCTTGGTGGCCACCGTACGACAGCAGTTGACAAATAAGCAGAGCCGCCAGCAGCGCCCGCGCCGGCGACATCCTGTAACCGCCGCCGGCGCATTGGCGACGCGCCGATACACCTATCACGACACGACACGACACCACACCACCGATGCGACACGAACGTGCGTCACGACCAAATCGCACACCTAAATTGTCAGCTTCCTCTGTCGCAATAGACGATTAGTCGCACGAAACAGTCACACAATCGTCCGACAAAACCGTACGACACGATAAGTCGGACACGTCACTGTTGTTCACCTTTTTATTTTAAAATTCGGTTGCGCACTGAAACCGTTGCTGTCCATTCGGGTTTTATTTAGTGGTAAGACCTATTGACGAATCGGGTAATGTATTACGGATGTTTGCAAAACAAGGACTGTGAGAAACTTCGTAGACAATAGGTCTGTGTCACAACTACGACGGAGACTTGTGTCGCTAAATACGGCTATTTGTTTTGTCAAGGTGCGGGGATTGGGAAATTATGGGTTTGATCTGTTTAGTACGGATCGAATCATGACAATATTGTAATTATTACACGCACATTTGTAAGGATTTTATTTGTTACTAGCTGTGCCCGCGACTTCGTTCGCGTGGATGTCGGAACTTAACAATGTATTTTTTAGTGAGACCAAATGCACTTAACCCTATTTTTTTCTAAAATAAAAGAATTTTTTAAAATAAAAGTAGCCTAAGTTACTTCTTATTACATCAGCTACCTGCCAATAAAAGTCCCGTCAAAATCGGTCCAACCATTTCAGAGATTAGCCTATACAAACAGACAGACGAAAATTGTAAAAAATGTTATTTTGGTGTATGTACCGTATATATATTCATATGCATGTAGTAAAAAACGGTTATTTCAATATTACAAACAGACACTCCAATTTTATTTATATGTATAGACTAGCTGTGCCCGCGACTTCGTTCGCGTGGATTTCGGAACTTAACAATGTATTTTTTAGTGAGACCAAATGCACTTAACCCTATTTTTTTCTAAAATAAAATAATTTTTCTAAAATAAAAGTAGCCTAAGTTACTCCTTATTACATCAGCTACCTACCAATAAAAGTCCCGTCAAAATCGGTCCAGCCATTTCAGAGATTAGCCTATACAAACAGACAGACGAAAATTGTAAAAAATGTTATTTTGGTGTATGTACCGTATATATATTCATAGCATGTAGTAAAAAACGGTTATTTCAATATTACAAACAGACACTCCAATTTTATTTATATGTATAGATAGGCGAAACTTTGTCACTTGTGTCTGAAATTATTTTGAAACTAGCTTCCGCCCGCAGCGACGCCCGTGTGATTTACGAACCCGTACATTTTCCGGGATAAAAAGTAGCCTATGTGCTATTCCTAACTATAATCTATCTCTGTGCCAAATTTCATCCAGATCCGTTCAGCCGTTCTGGCGTGAAAGAGTAACAAAGATTCATCCATCCATCCTCACAAACTTTGGCATTTATAATATTATATAGTAGGATGTCAACATAACATATTAAGTTACAACTACACATAAATAACTCTTCGGGGAATACTTTCTGAATAAATATCTACCTCTGTCTTTACTGTACTGTGTATTGATGCACAGTCACGAACATCAACATGTATACATTTGCAATTATTTTTTTATAATCCCCACTCTTTGAATAATTCCTTTATCGTGGGTGTGTTTACAAACACAAATATTCACATGGACATACACCCAGACCCGAAACAACTATTTGTAGATCATACAAATATTTGTCCCGTGCGGGAATCGAACCCGCACATCGCTCAACCACTGCGCTCCTACTCCTAAATAGTCATCTGAATAATAAAGTATTTATATATGTCTATATATAGAAGGCATGGTTCTTCTATCTGTGTTACATACCTAATTATCTTAGTAATACAAGTAAGAGATATTATCGGTAAGTTTATTAAAATGTGTTTACATGTTTGTGCTAATTATACGCACATTTCCCCGATGATGTTAAGTCTAATTGAACTCAAGACCTCACGCTCAGAAGACGCGTCTGCAATCACTACACCAACAAGGCAGTTTTTGTTATTAATAATATCAGAACTGAACCTTTTGTAATTGAAACGCTCGTGATTCTTAAAATGAAAAATGCAGAAACAATACACTTATTTACTTTCAGTTACCGCTAAATTCATCGAAATGAAACATAAACACGTTATTATTTGTAAACAAATACTTTGAATTCATTCAACAACTGCAGACTACAATAAAAACAGATATTAAAAACACGAAACTTTGTTTTACATGGAGCGTGTCATTTTACAATTACTTTATCGATATAGGCTTTCAAACAGACTGTTATATAGACTCAGTGTTCCTCTATGTCGAATGACTTCACGCCTTTGTATTGCAGGGAATTCTAAATGTCAGTCGGCCAGCGCTAAGGAATTACGTCCCACACTCTATAAATTGCTAACCTATAATCATAATCGTATTATAAAACAAGAACCGGTGACTTATCATTAATTATGATGGACTAATTAATAGCTGATTTTTCACGCTGACATCCGACACATTTGAATAGAAGATAAAGAGATTGGAGCGACCCCAAATAAAAACATGTTAAGGGAAGGTCGATAGATGCCAAACCATTTGCAGAAAGAAATAGAAGAGATTTGTAAGTAATTGTAAGGCCTTGGTACACTTTATAAGTATCTCTTCTGTTTTCTCCATAATCTCTCTCTTTCTTTTTTCTCTCTTTTTGTAAAAAATGTTGCCCCACACTAGGATTTCTCCTGTGTCGTGGGTTCAGTTTACAAACATACATGTCACACACACACACAGACCCGAAACAACTATCTGTAGATCATACAAATATTTGTTCCGTGCGGGGATCGAACCCGCGACACATAGCGCAGAAAGCTAATCGCTTAACCACTGCGCCAACCGTGTCGTCATAATCAAAGGTATGCTAAAATTTCTAAGCATACAATGTACGCCACTGAACATTGGACGATATTGGTAAACGTCAAATAGATTGGCTAGTGATCTCAATAACACGCTGTCGCTCAAAACGATCAGTTGTTACATAAACAATTGTCTATGTAATGAGATTGTTGACGCAAATTGTAAGAGACTACAATGCTATTATTCATCGAATAAAAGCTACGATTCGTTAACGTCTGTGAGAATTTAAGAAAGGCACACAATTTGTTTGTATTTTCATTTATTTGAACGAATTGACTAAGTTCTTGATAATTTATCGTTGGATTGTATTGAAAGCATGATAAAAACTAAATTTGGGTTTTCGTATAAAAATCTCCGCGAATAAACCAACAGGTTACTTAGCCTTTTAGCAGCAAAAACCGTCAATAATATTATGGTAAAGCCTTTTGCCATCACTTGTGCCAAATCTGATTTGACTGCCCCATTAGTCTAGTGCTGACTGCTGAGCGTGAGGTCTTAGTATCGATTCCCGGGTTGGGCAAAGTGTTATTGGGTTTTTCTTTGTATGAAAATTCTTAATAATAGTACGGATTTTGGAACTGTGGCCGGTAGATGGCAACAGGCTAGCTTATTACATGGGACTCAATAACGGTACCGGAGAAATGTGGGTTTACAATACAATTCTGCCTAACCCTTTATGAAATACAGGCGTGATGCTATGTTGTGCCAAACTTTCTAAGCAAACTCTTATCACCAATCCGCATAGGGCGTGGACTGTGACAGAAGTTCACATAAGGCATTAAAAACCACGTGTACCACTACAATAAGCATCGATTACATTGTAACGTATCAACTGACGTTATTTATACACGCGTGGGAATAATTACGTAATTACTAGTGACGTGCGTGTGTTGCGGATAAATACGCGTATCATTCCATGTTCTATTATCTCATCGCGAATGGATAAAATAAATAAAGGACTTTATATAAAGGAGCATAAGATCTATTTGGGATTAAGTTTTAGACATCGTATAGGCGTTATAAGATTAAATTGAAGCTACAGACTGAATTTGTTAGCTATTTGTGAAGCTGTAGAGTACATTTTTTTAGGTATCCGTTAAAATTGGGTGGCCAACATGGTAATAAGCATTGATTTGTGTTCTATAAGTTATATTCTATTCATCTTATGGAGAAACGTGGTATGGTGTTCCTCCAATGAAAAGGGAGGATCCTCCGACCAGGCAAGGTGGTTAGCCTGGCGGGCCGAAGCCCGACAGTTGATGTTGGACATTCGTATATTTGTTAGAACCGTTGTAAACTTTCATAGTGCGATTCAGGGTTTGCTGTTGTAGCTTCACTCCGATAGATGGCGCTTTACTTTTTGCCATGTTGCGAGTAGTAGTCGCTACAATCTAATAATAACTAGGTGATCAATTCTCGGATACTTAGATATTGAATAAAGAATTTATAGGACTGCTTTATTGGTCTAGTGATCGCAAGCGCGACTGCCAAGCGTGAGATCCTGGGTTCGATTCCCGGGTCGGGCAATGTTATTGGGATTTTCTGTGTGGAAATTCTCAGTAGCATCACGGAGTCAATGACTGCCCGGTAGATAGCAATAGGCACGCCCTCTTTTACATTATATCTATGGCATTAATCAACAGTTTGGAAAATATCGAATTGTATAGGTAGGTATATGATGTTGTTTGATTAATTGCGACTGACATTGATCTAATGGTAAATGTTTGAGTTGTAAAGTCGTGGATTCAATCACATTTTTCCTGAATTGGGAAGGTTAGGAAAAATGCTATCGCGTTTTGAAATTGAGGGGATCATCGACGAAATGTCGGTAACCGGAACCTATACAATGAATACCTCTGCCTAGCCCTTCGGAGAATACAGGCGTGATGCTACATTTTGTTATTCGTTATTATAATATCCGTAATGGTGATGAATTCCTTGCAGTGCATGTCAGATTTATGCAAACTGCTGCAATTAGATAAAGAATTCTAAAACTAAACTTAACCTATAATTTAACTTTAATGACGGCTGAAAATCTATCTCTTCGAGAAGGTAGAGAACAATCAAAACGAGAAAATTGCTTAAATCTTATTTAAATACGGAATATTTGACAAAGATACAGATAAACTAAATATAGGGAAATGTAAACGACATTATACTTCTTGTTTGTCATAGTAATTAAGTGGAATTGTGATATCAGACGCATTATCATGTATGTCGCTTATAAAAGCACAGATTATTTACAAAGGATTATTTTTAAGTCAGAGACGCTTCTTTCAAGACGTACGTTAAGTCCGTTTGTGGAAATAAATACAATATAAGATGTTATTAAAATATAGTAATCGTTTTGGCAAGTATGTCTTGTACTTTACAATTGCACTGAGAATTCATGTTTGGAAAAATGATTAGATATTTCCTTCATCTTAAAATTTGCTTGGTCTACCATCAGATGTCCTATGGATAAGACGGAGTGTATCCGAATTAATGTTATCTATCCAACCTCTCAACTCTCAATAACAAAAGCTAACATTAACAAAGAATGCACCAATCTATTAGCTTCACTATTTAGCCAACAAGCTACACAACAAAATTTATGTGAAAACTACATTGTAACCGACACTAATTCTACTATAAACATTAAAACGACAATTTCCAAACGCAATATTCAACTATCCAATCGGATATTTATCCGAAGCCAGCCACCTTAAATTCAAATAACGACCGAACGTTACACAAGTCCCACCACTATTGAACCGCGTATCTAGCTAAGCGAATTCTTATCAGGCCTAGAGGGCAATAAACCAATTAAGTAAAGCTTGCGTACACTGTCTATAGCCGTCTAATAACCGCAGTTATCTGTTACTACTATGAAATATTGAATATTATTTGCATATTGTTGGACTGACGTAGATTTTGTAAACTGATCGTGATAGAATGGAATACTGTTTAGAATAGTTTAGATAAAATTGAATTTGTTGTTTTATTAAATAGAGAATAGCGTTTAGTGTTGTAATGTTAACAATCCAGTTCTTCTAGGTAAACTTACTTTAAAGCTCTTCCAAAACGTGTCTTGAGGCGACTTAAGCTAGTCACACGCCTTTAGTTACAATTGAAAGATTAAACTGCGGTCTCGCACCTGCAGTTTCAAATTGAAAGATTTAATTGCGCAGTCCGAAGTGTACCCGGCTCAGATTTATATCGCCACTGATTACATAATATTAGTGTACGGTTCCCAGCGGGTGGAGTACTGGTCTCTATATCAGCTCGACCTTTTAACTTTTATGATATACTAGAGAATATCTTGATGTGCATTCGCAATCAATAAAATTATGTACTTCATTAATCTACACCATTAGTTCCCAAAGCGGTCCAGGTGGACCCCCAGGGGTCCACAGGAGACTCGACGGGGTTCTACGTTGGCGTGACAAAAAATGGGGGTTTACAATTCAATTTACAATGTGGTAGAAATGTAGCTGCAGTGGGTCCACCGGAACCAGCTAAATTTTGAAAGTGGTCTATCAGAAAAAAGTCTGGGAACCTCTGGTCTACACTAAGCAAAGCGCAAGGAAAGAGTCTCCACGAGGGACGAAACATTAGATCGTCTGGCGCACCCTGAGCAGTCAGCCTCGAGACTACCATTGCTGACTGGCTGATCTATCCACTACGGCATGAGAGACCTCCATGTCCGCGCCGACTCGATAGAAGAGCCTACTTTGACAAAACTTTAACGTTGTCTATCTGAACAATTATAACTAGTAATTAAAACCAGTGGACCGATTTTGATAGGACTTTCGCTGTATCGTTATTTAGGTGTCTAGTTCTAATAATAAATATGTATCATCACGCTATCGCTCATAAGAGTTTAGCAATTTTCTCGACCATTCCTAATTCACGCGGGTGAAGTCGCGGGCACGTTTTGTTATATAAATAATTACTTAGCTATGATAGACTATTTATAGCAACTGGTATTCTTTTCCGAGAACTAGTATGAAAGTAGAGCAGTGTATTGGATCGGCTCTCACACTCTCATCCCGCGTAACTTGTATGTGAACAAACTAAATGGGTCATTTTGACGTATACAAATGAAAATTCGAGATGACAGGTTTGATTATGTAGCGTAAATATTTTTTGTGCAAAGAGTTTTTTCCAGCGGTTCTGCCTACACGGACTTCGTAAATAGATTAATATATTTAATTAACTTCACTATTTTTCGCGCAACAATACTTCTGGGTGAATATTCAAAGTATACCAAATTCACAAGTTCTAGTGCGTAACAAATTTAAACATAGGTTTAAACTTTATTTAATATATGTATGTCGTGTAAACCTACAAGTTTTAATAAGCGCTGTATTTATTTTTTTAATTTTCTATGTGAATCATACATGAATTGTAATGTAAATAACACCAAAACTCATTACAGGGACCTGTTTCATTGCTAGACTTGATATATTTATTAGTATTTTAGTAAATCTAGTGCTAATAACGTAAAATTGGCGAATGTGTCGAATAACTTAATCTTCATTTGTTACTTAATAATAAACTAACACGTAGTTTTATAAATAAATTAAGAACAAATATGTTTTTAAAGTTTTGTAATGGCGCAAAACTCATCACCAGAACCACGACGGTAACTAGAATTTACGCGACGAAATCATTTGATCATGCCGCCATATAGCGAGCTGCCGCCCCCCCGCGCTTTAGTCGACCGAAAAACGTAACAGTGGAAGGACGTACGCAAGATTTAGCGCCATAAATTACGATCGATGTAAGTATTGACAGTGTTTTGTCCATTTTGTGTTTCATTACAAGTCCGCTTATAACTTGATACGTAAATAAACTTGGTATCTTGTTTTTATATCAATTCATTAGGTTCTGTTTCAATTTTGTTTTTGAATATGTAGATTGCATATACTGTTTATAGAAAAATGTATAATAATCTAAAAGTGCATATTTTTCATTACCGTGTCCCTCATTACCGTCGTTTACCGTAACCTTTTTGAGGTCACGGTAATGAATGAAGAAATACGGTAATGAATAGACTTCTTTTTAACAATTTTAAAAATAAATTATTCTTAAGGTGGTTAGGAAACTACTATTAACATTGTTGCTAAATAAATGCTTAATATTTCAGTTAAAAATGGCACGCCCTAAGAAGACGAAAGAGGAAATTTTAGCTAGAAGAAGAATAGCTAAGCGTAGACGCTATGCTGCTTTAAAAGAAAATGAAGAATTATATAATATTGAAAAAGAAAAGGAAAAAGCAAGATACTTGAAGAGAAAATCTGAAAAGAAAATTGTTAATATTAATGATTTAACACCCCGTGCTCAAAGAGATAGACGTAGAAGATGGAGAGTTAATAGCAAGAAATATATAAATAAAAAGAAACTAGAAAAAGATATTGAAAATGTTGTTATGGACATTGAAAAATCACCAGACGAGCCTCACGAAAATGACAGTAATGATCCCCTTGACTCAGATCTATCAAATGGGACCAATAATTATGAAACCGAATTCAAATTAAGAGCAAAAATAAGACATGTACGTTATCAAAGAGATAGGGACATAAAAAAAATGAAAATTGAGCTTTGCAATGTAAAAAAGGAAAACAAGAAATTGAAGAGACTTTTAAACATATATAAGAAGCAGATAATGGATACTAAAATGAATACAGGTAATAATGAAAAACTACGGACACGAAAAATAGTCAAAAAAAAGGTCCATAAATATTATAATATAAAAAAAGAAAAAGAAGTTGTTGAAAAAATTGAGTGTTTTTTTAATGAAGATGAGAACACGAGAATGGTACCAGGTATAAAGGAGTATATTACGAGACAGAAAAACAGAAAACAAAAAAGGTACTTAAATGATACACTTAAAAATTTGTACAAAAAGTTCTGCATTGAAAACCAAAATATTTCTGTGTCTTATACATTTTTCTGCAAACTAAGGCCATTTTGGGTGTTGTTTCCCAAACCAAACAGAAACACATGTGAATGTATTCATCACTGCAATTCAGATCTACTAATAAAGGCTCTAAATAAGGCAGAAATCATAAATATAAAAACGAATCATGACCTTTTAAACACTCTTTGTTGTGATAGATACAATGAGGCGTGCTTAGATCGTAAATGTTCGATATGTAAACATAAGGTAATAGAATATTTAGGATTTAGCAATGATATAAAAATCAAATATTTTGAATGGCGTAAGACTCCTAACACCTATGAGCAGGAAGGAAAAGTAAAACATAACATTCTTTGGGCTAAAACTGAAAATTATGCACCACCTTTAGATGTTATTCATAAGTTTGAAAAGGTGATCACAATTTTTTTGCCGCATTGCGCTACTGTTGTTGTTCAAAATAAAACTCTAAAAGAACTAAAAAATAATATTCAGATAAATGAAGCTGTGGTACATTTAGATTTTAGTCAAAACTATGCCCTTAAACATCACACGGAGATTCAGTCTTTTCATTTTGGCGGCAGCAGAAAAGAAGTTTCTATTCACACTGTAGTGATATATATCAAAGACTTCGAAACGTCCGAGTTAAAAACTCACTCAGTTTGCACCGTATCCGACAATTTGAAACACACAGCTGTTGCAATTTGGGCACACTTGGGCCCAATTTTGAGTCAAATTTCTGAAATATCACCTTTTATTGATACCCTGCACTTCTATAGCGATAGCCCCAGCAGCCAATACAGGAACCGAAACATGTTTTATATTTTGACTCAATTAGAAAAACAATTTTTAGCACTTCGCAAGTTAACCTGGAATTATATGGAAGTAGGTCATGGGAAAGGTGCTCCAGATGGTCTAGGAGCGGTAGTCAAAAGGACCGCCGACAGAATTGTCAATACAGGAACAGATGTCGGAACATTTTCCAAATTTGTTGAAATTGCAAGAGCAAACTTGCCAAATGTCAAAATTGTGGAGATCACAAATGAAGATATAGACGAAAAGCAAGTCATAATGCCTAATTGCGTTCCATCTTTTAAAGGAACTATGGCCGTCCACCAAGTCATTTGGAGGTGTGGCTCTGAGAGAAATCGGTTAGAGATGCGTAGCCGAAGCTGTTTCAGGTGTCAAGATGAAGTGTGTCAACATTACCATCTCGGTATTCACAGCCTCGAAAATGTAGTGATTTCCCAAGTTTGCAAAGAACCAACACTTGAAGATAATACGTTACCTGTACCAGTTCCTGCACTTAACCCCATTCCTGGAATCTATGAGGTACCAGAACAATCAGGCAGTTATAGTCCAGAACTCATACGAACCGCATACCCGAGTAAACGGCGTAAGAAGTTTCATTCAAACAAATTAATAAGACAGGAAGGACTAGCTAGAGATATAATAATAGTTCCTGTTATGCCTCAAAAAGCCTCCACATCAAGAGAATTTAAATCACCAGAGAAGGTGCAACCTTTATCTGTAATTAGAAAACATGGCGATTGGCAGAATTCAACTTTTGTTGGATCTGAAAGCAAGTCATATTGTGATAAATTTGAAGAATTTATATCTGATTTCGATAAATTTGAAAACTACCCAGACACTAATATAAAAAAGAGAGAAAATAAAGAAAATATTGTTGAGAATCAACTTCGAGAGAAAGGTAAAGGAAAAGGAGTAGGAAAAAAGACTGGCAAAGATACTGCAGCAGGAATAAAGTAAAAAATTGTCTTTAGTAAATTCGCAAATAAATATATAATTTGCTAAAATAATATAAGTATAAAAACATTAAAAAAAATACTTAAAACAATAAAAAAAAAATACTTCATCATGATTACACGTGAGCTTAAAATAATTCGTCTTGGTGATTCTTGGTATATTTTATTTTTGTAATTGTACTCGTATTAACAAAGTCTGATTCATATTGTTTGTAAAGAAGACTGGTTACTAGAATTATTAAATTATGGAAGAATTTAAGTATTAATTGTTATTTAGTTATTAAGATTTTTTTACATTATTTGTGTAATTGCTCTGAATGTCAAAATCAGATATTTTTATTTTTTTAATCTTTATCAAGACATTGGAAGGCTGATTGTTACCAAAACCATCTAATTATGGAAGAACTATTAGTTATTTTGTTATGACGATTTTTGAATAATACAATAAATGACAATCTAAAACATCTTTGTTGTTTTTTTATAATCACATCATTTTGTATCATTACCTTATCCCTATATTTCATCACCGTATACCTAAGAATTCATTACCGAGGGTAGGGTTCATTACCGTAGCTTGTCACATATTTTTAGTGGCAATAACTCTATCAATGTTTTAAGTATAGGTGTGCCCTTCACTTATCTAATAAATAAAATAATGCAAAATATCATAAAGCGATCAAATTCAAATAAAAATTAAATTATGCTTTTTGTACAAAAATTGCGCAAATAATGTCGAAACTGAAGAAATACCCTTCTGTAGTTGCATGAATTATTTTTTGTAAGTATAGTAATACAAGCTTCCGCCCGCGGCTTCGCCGGCATGATTTACGCACCCGTACATTTTCCCGGGCTAAAAAATAGCCTATGTGCTATTCCAGACTATAGTCAATCTGTGTGCCAAATTTCATTCAGATCCGTTCAGTTGTTCTGGCGTGAAAGAGTAACAAAGATCCATCCATCCATCCATCCATCCTCACAAACTTTCGCATTTATAATATTAGTAGGATAGTAGGATTTTAAGAGCCAACTGTACTCATCAATCTGCATTATCTTATAACGGGACCAATGCTGATATCGCAAGAAGATCAGCTGTTAAGTAATGTTTTTTTTTTTTGTTAAGTTTCGGTCCACTTATGTTTAGAACATTTGTGTGTTTTCACGAGGTCAAACTTGATCTTAGATAGCGAAAAACTGAGATAGCGGCTTAAACCGACATACCAGGAAGCGGAATTATAAATCTATAAAAAAATAGTAAATAATGTACAGGTCATAAACAACTTATAATGACGCATCGATCACGCACTTTCGATTTCCATCACCAATATTCAATATGCGCGGGATCATTTAGTTGGTATCAATTTATAAGCTTCTATATAGCTTTCCCCGTGCTCGGAGCAACGGCCGAGGTGGGCGGGCAGGTTGCATAGTTAGCTAGTTCGCGAGGGTGTAGCCATAAACTTTGTTCGCAGACAGGGGTGGCTGGAAATATTAGGACCCCTAAATACCTAATACATACGTGATATACACGTAAAACATCTTCATATGAAATCCTATGTAATGGATTCCATAGCTGAACGTGGGTAATTGATATTCCTATAGTGTATAATAGCCCGTGCCTACGACTCGACATAATCAGTTCCAAAATAATCCGTCACGACTGAACGCATCATCTAGGAAGATCACGGACGCTTTTAAATATGCAATTGTTTTTTATTTAAAAAAAAAATACAGTTCGTCATAACGCTCTACTAAAACAATGCTTTAGATATACCTATATAAAAAAAGAACACCATTAGAAAAAAGTGCTTAAGGGCAGATTTTTCAATCATCAGATAACTTTTATCTGAGGAATTCATTTTGCCATTGACCATGACAGCTTTAGTATAGAAAATATGTCAAAACGCCAGTGATAAAACAAAACGAAACATGATAAAAATTCTAGAGTTGAATATACCGGGGTCAATTTTAATTACAAGTAACAGTCCATCACTCACATTTTCCTGTGAATCATAATGACATGCCGCATAAATTACTTACTTACATATAAATCCTACGATATTTTCTACTTGACTTTCAAAATCGATTTCAACTTGACTTTCAAAATCGATTTCAACAAACGAAAAGATCAGTTTCATATTCAACATAATTACAACTTCAGATTGAATGAGAAAAAGTATGATTGTGTGTGTACCTAGTCTGTGACTTTGCACATATAAAACTACAAAAATGCAATAAAGAATTCAGAATTGAGAAGAAACCAACTATACAGGCGATCGTTAAACTGGACAAGATTTTGAAATATTACAAAAAAATGCAAACCGAAATAGAAACAAAAATAATGAAAACATGTTCACTGGCCGATCCCTCACGCGCTGTCTGTTGCTAGGTAGATATATTATTAGCGGGTTCAGTCGTGCATCCAGCGCCCTGCATCGCTGGAATGTCGCAAAAACTCAACCATTTGTACGGATATAAAAACTTGCATCCTACAGCCTTGGGTTGTAGAACCTACTACTATCTAGTGGTTTCACGGAATATGTTACATTTGACTTGCAATTAACTATGTATGTTGCAAAGTTTATAATTAAAATTGCATCCTAACCCCGGCTGCAGTCTCCGCCAATTGCGATTTTCCTAGAAACGGCTGTATTTGATTACCGATTAGTAAATTTTGTAGAATCACATCATTTGTTTTAATGCCTGGCATTTAGAAGCCATTACGAAATACCTAATAGAATAAAACAGAAAAACGAAACAAATAGTCCGTCTGCACTTTGTACAGTAAATGTCACCTGAACTAGACTGTCATTAAAATAGTTATGTTCACAAAAATAGCTTCATTTTCTTCACCTGCATTTACCTAAATACCAAGCTAGATAAACGAGATAATCATGCTAATTACAAAATATTTTAGTAACACAAACAACAGAATAAAAGGAATTTTATCAAAGAACTATTAAAATCGATATTCGACTGACCGGAAACATGCAAATGGCAAGGAAAGATAAACAAAAAACAAAGTGAATTCAATTCTATAGCAATTCTAATAAAGATAATATTACTAAAGGTGACTTTGAGGTCTTGTGGACATGAAAAGGAGACTTAAGTCGTTTGCAATCGTAAATCTACGCTGCAGCCGAACAGTCAGATAATTAATCAAAATCCACAAGCAATTTATTGGCACTAACAATTCAAATGGAGAATGTAGTTTTGACATGCAATCCTAGGCGATAACTATGAGAAAAGGTGTTAGGAAGTTTGTTTCTCAATCATATCATCTACACTGATGAATGTTTATAGAAATGCTTCACGCTCAGCCGAAGGAGGATATTAATCAGGGATATTTACGTCAAAACTGAGATGAAATTTATTTGTTATGCCTAGATTTCTCGACCAACAAGTATGTCGTCCACCTGTGATCAAATTGGAAACTCGCGTTACTATCATACCATGGATTAACGAATTTATCATACGCTTGTTAACGAGCATAGGAGCTGTTTCAGTTGCAGAGCTGATTGTGGAAATTTGAGGCAAAGCCAGCTAGTAATAAAACAAAACGCCTGTGTCTCCAACCTTACTCCCCAAAAGAAATAAGATGAAAGAACCAAGGTCTTCATTACAAAAATGGTCCACTCATAACACCAGAACATAATAACCACGAAAAGGATACTAAAACGGCACTCGAACGGTACTAAGTCAAATCCCACGTACGCCCACGGACAGTGGGCGAGTCATTACCGACTGTCGCTGCAACTGCAATACTACTGTTTATTAGTGTTTACTGCCCATTGTTTTACCATGGCGAAATCTGCAGGCAGGTATAATTGTGACAACATTGTGGATGACTACGAGGTGCATGGGTCAATCTCGATAATTTTAATTGAATTTTGTTTATTACTTTTTGATGTAACACTGTCGGCTATTAAGGTTAAACTGACCAGATTTCCATGTTTGTTAACTAATGTTTATTGCTTACATGTGCCAAAAGGACCAAAATATAATTTAAACAAGATAATCATAACACACAAATAATCAACAATATTTATCTGTTATGTAAATCCTAATGCAATTCTGAACGCAATAATGTTCTCTGTATTATAATTCAATAATTCTAATGTAGGTAAATTCATTCGCTGAGGATGTGACGATGAATGTTAAAAGAAAACTACACCAGTATTCAATAAAAAACGTATTACAAAGCAGACTAATTATCCCTAATGCTAGATGATTCAATAGCTTTCATAATAGTCATCACCAACAGTGAACTAATTCTTGCCAATACTATTTCTCGACATTTAGAAAATGTCGCAAGAAATTGCTTATCTAATTTTAAAGTATTTTTTGTCTATATTTGTCTTATTCCATTCGCGAATAACAAATGATAAAACACGTAATAAAATAATTAAGTGATTTTGGGATGTTTTTCTTTTTACATCGAACTACAGATGTTTCGTATTTTCGATTAAGTGTAAGTGACCGCTGGTTTCCTTCAAATTCGACCGACTTAAACCGCGAAGACACAAAACACATGTGACATCATATCCTTAAGTATACTCAACCCAATTCTAATCTCGGTGCTTTTACGAGTCGCAGGCGCAGAATCAGCTGACCTACTGAACGAACCTACGAATGTAATTGAATGGTTTGTGTAACAAGTCTGTGATCAGCGTAATCATAATAAAATTTATTTAAACAACAATTTTATTGGCTTCAGTGAAAGCTGATAGATTTTACGTGTGCAATTGACGTATTTATTTTTAAGTGCCAGTATGTAGAGCGATTTGTTTATGTAAGATTATGCAAAGCGATTGTTTTTGATCGTTACGTGGCTAATTGTATTAGTACAATTTGAAGCATCGATTAGCACAACCGGGTTAAAGATCTTTGTTATAGATACGAGTAGTAACGGGTTTATTTTTAACCCGTAAATTCCTAAAGCTGAAGTATGCGTGTTATTTTTCAACAGTAAACAAATATTTGCATTGAATTGTATTCCTTGACATCACAAGTCCTGCATACCGATTCTATTGCAGTTTACCTCTACGAAAGTGAGAAATTAGATTTACAAATCCTTAACCTAAAAGGTTATTTGGTATTTGTTATAGGATTACCGTTATAACGCTCAAGCCAAGAGCAATAGAGATGGCAATACAGCGTCATAAACACCGACAGCTTGATATTAAGCCTACGAGGGCTATAGAAGACCCTTTAATTAACTATTACAGTTTGAAATGGCAGCTTTGTAGGCACTTCCTACATGCTCCAAGAGATTTAGTGAAGAAATAAGCTTGTTTAATTCTAGTCACTTGAGGTTAAGCAACCACTATTTCAAAGTGTTTCATAATGTGACGAGATTTGAAATGCATTTGGTTTGCATTTTTTTTAATCTATGCCCTACTCTACGAGTATTTCATGCATTTCAACTCTCTAACACGGAACAATTAACGATATGTCATAAAAAATATTTGCTTCGTGCGGGAATCGAAACCGCGTCTCCTAGCGTAGGAGTCGGTCGCTCAACCACCGCACCAATGGTACGGTTAAGAAATACTGTGTTTAATAAATCTAATGTTCAAAATAAATCTGTTACAAACAATATTAATTAATTATTATTCTTACTGATATATAAAAGAGATTATTTCGAGTGAATGAGGAATTGATAACTATAAGATATGATAATACATACATTGATTTAATTACAAAATGATATAGATATCGATTTCTTGGATAAATCAATCAATTTTGTACAACAAATGATCTTATGACATCACTTATATTATTGAGAAATTTTGTAATAATTTCTCGAAAATGGTAAAAAATTTACTGAGACAAGTCAATGAAATCTTTATACATAAAATTCCAGTGTGCGTATGTTCGTAATTCTGTTTCTAAAGGGCTTGATCAATGTATTATACATGTTTTTTTTTTTTCTTATTAAGGGTTGACCTGGATAATTCTTAGCTATAGTTAGACCCGATAGGTGGCACTATTGTCGAGATCCAGACAACGAAATACAAACAGACGAAGTTGAGGCAAAAGCTAGTATATTATATATTTCATGTGGTTATTGAAGAAACCTCATCTCTGGAAATATGTTTATGGTGCATAACCTATAAACCTCAACAGATGCAATTGCAATATTCAAATACATCGCATTATTGGCGTACGTGACTTTAAAAGGTATTTGTTATAACCACAGAGCACCATACAGTGGTACCGTTGACGCTTACTCTACTTGGAAGAACGGAAGCCGGGTTACGGTGAAGAATTTTGATGACGGTTCAATCGAATATGACTCATCACTCGTATGTCAAACAAAAGAAAGAAATAAACTGAACCTATTATTGTCTCACTGCTGGACAAGAGTCTTATATCAGAGTGAGAAGGGTTAGGCCTTAGTCCATCACGCTGGTTAGGTGCAGGTTAACAGACAACACATACCATTGAGAACTTTATGGAGCCATCTCCGGTGTGTAAGTTTCCTCACGATGTTTTCCTTCAGCGTAAACGCAAGTGATAATCAAATTCTGATCCGCACATGATTCTGAAAAGTCAGAGGTGCGGGCCGGGTTTGAACTCAGATCGTTCTACATGGAAGGCAAGCGTTTAACCGCTAGGCTAACACTGCTTAAAAGGAAAATAAAGAAATAGAGACAAAAATACAAGACCGAGTTTATAAAACAAAACACTGCTATTTGCTTTGACAGCCTCAATAGTCTAATGGTCGGAAGCGAGACTGCTGAGCGTGAGGTCCTGGGTTCGATTCCCAGGTCGGGCAGTGTTATTGGCAGCTTTCTGTACTACAATTCTCTGTAGCAGCATAGTCTCGAACTGAGCCCTGTAGATGGCAATAAGCTCGCCGCCATTACATGGGACTTTAATGGCAGCGGCTAAATGGCCTAATCTTTCGGGGAATACAGTTGTGTTGCAATGTGTAATCATAGTTATGTGCGATTAATAGATGCTAATTACTGTTAATCGTTTATACCAATATCATTAACCTAATGATTCGTCATAATCATTAGTTTTCAAATGGACGCCAATATTGCTAATCTGTAATGGACCTAATAACCAAGTTCTCATAGTTGTAAATACGAGTATGTAGCACACTATTTTTTTTTTCTTTTGTATTTTTTTTTAATAAAGCTTTTCCCCACACTAGGATTTCTCCTGTATCGTGGGTACAGTTTACAAACATACATGTCAAATACACACACAACCAGACCCGAAACAACTATCTGTAGATCATACAAATATTTGCTTCGTGCGGGAATCGAACCCGCGACACGTAGCGCAGCGGTCGATCGCTCAACCACTGTGCCAATCGTGCCGTCAATAATTAATACTAAGTCGTATTGTTTAGCTGAGTAAATATTTTTGTTTACATGATATCGTTTGCTTTAGTTGGAAAATTAACTACACAGAGAAGTCCAATTAATAGTTATCGCCGCTGCTACTGATAATTTCCATACAAAAAAACCCAACAACACTTTCCCCGACCTGGGAATCGAAGCCAGGACCTCACGCTCAGCAGTCGTTCGCGACCACTAGACTAATGAGGTCGTCTGTGATTATGTAGCTCCATTATTCATTATGATGGTATATCTACATCAGCTGTTTTGAAAAAAACATTGTTGTCGTATTGTTTTAGATCGATATCGTAAATGTAAAATTTTCTTGTTACTTTGATATATCAGAAAGATGTTCCCTCTCATATTTTTTGTCCGACATTATGCGACAGTAGCATAAAAAACAGACAGATATTAAGTAAATTACGTTTGCCTTCTATCCATGTCATCCATTTAAGGCTTTGAAGAGATTATGTCGTATACTGTCTGACCTATTTCTTGACGCACACATTGGAAGATAAAAACCCCGGGTGTAACATATATCCATGGAACTTCAACAAGCAGATTTATTGTATGTATGAAGTTCAATTCCCTTTATCTTATGTTTTTTTTTATTACAAATTTGAATGCCTGTGGCAGCACTTCACCTGATGGTAAGTGACAATGCTGTCGAGGATGAATCACGCAAGCTCAAATAATGCCTAAAAATCGTCTTGAAGATTCCTGGGTTTTCCGAATCGGGGAATATAGATGCCGGCAGAGAATTCCATTTCCTAGCCGTTCGCACGAGAAACGATGAAGCAAAACGCTTAGTGCGTATAAAAGGAATATCAACGACAGCCCATCCACGTCTGGTCGTGCGATTGTGGAATGGAGAAGGTGGTATGAAGTCGTTATGATCTTCTTTTTTAAATAAAATTAATAAATTTGAAGTTTTAAAATATTCCAGACATTCCCAAAATCTTTCCCACCGCTAGCTACAAAATTAACTATTTATAAAAAAAAAATGGTCATAATTTAAACAGCTCACTCAAATTCAATACTTCAGAGCAACATACCAAGACTAAATCAGTTACTAACTTCGTGTCTATCAAGGTTTTCTACTGACCCCAATGCGGGCTAGTCCATATAACTCATGTATTATGTAGGCGTGTACAGATTGGACGAATCTCTCCGTTTTACGGCTTTGTTAGAACAAATTGCATTCGGTGGCAGTTGGTGGGTATTGTCTTTGATATTGTGACACCTGGATTGACTAATGACTATGTATGTTATAAGATTGTAAGGAACTAGGTGTTCCCCGCAATATCTGCGTGTATTTCCTATTTATTGCCTATGTTCCTTTCCAGGATTTAGGCTCCCTCTGCTTAAAATTTCATAACGATCGGGTCAGCGGTTTAGTTCTGGTGAGTTAACAAAACAGACAGAGTTACTTTTGCATTTATATTTGTGGGGATTGATGTAAAAAATTGTAGACTTATAAAACATAAAATTCTATTCGCAGTTGTAGGTACTGAAACGGGGTACATTAAAGTTTTATTCAGTTACTTGAATTACTCGCTACGTCTAGATTCTCGAGCATTTCCAGCACTCAAGCATGGTTGGATTCTGTCAACGAGAATTTAAAATTATGGGTACTAAAAGAATAAAGTAAGAGGATTAGTTTCGTATGCAAATATTATGATGTACTGAGAGTTATATGAAACAGTAAACGCCGACATGCCCATCATCGTGTTTGGCCATGTCAGGTACCAATATTGAGTAAGGTCCTATATATGAAATCAGCACCAATATTATTGACTCTTGAAGCCTATGGTTGAATTTGTCTTTATCTGTAATGTATACATAAAAAAAAGGTTTTATATTGTATATATTTTTTTAAATCTCCTTTGAAATCCATTGAACAGCAATAAGAGCTCGAGTGTAATTAGACACACTAAAACATTCTAAACAATTAATTGAGATAAGTATTCTAGACTTTCACTATTAGTGAACTCTGCAATGAAAAAAGTTTAGGCAGCCATATTATTACACCTACTTATTATGCCACACGTAATTTGTTTGACAGCATAATAACAGCTTTAATAACATGTTCCGATTATAATCTGCAAAAAACAACAACACCATAATCCCCACGCTTGGCAGGCGGTTTGTGGATCACAGTGCTCACCGATTAGTGAGAGGACGCTGCTGCCCGTCGCCCGGTGTCTGGCCGCAGTTTTAAGACGTACCCTACCCGGGTACGTCTTAAAACTGCGGCCAGACACCATCTTAGGCTATTTTACACCAATCTCCGCGTACCACCTGGCTAGTTTTATCACGTAGTTTTATCGTAACGAGTACCACGACATAATCAATTCAACTCGGTTCTCTATAACAAGTCGCGAGCGCTGATAAGCGCTAATGCACTGTTTCTTTCATTTCCAAATATGCGTTGACGCGTGTATATTAAATCGGGTGTTACCGTAATGATTAGAAAGTGAATCATCGTCATCCATCTTCATATTCGGCTACAAAGTATGCCTACTATCGAAATTTGAAAATTTGAACTACAATACGGTAGATGACTACTAGTCATCAGAGTTACTTTTTATGAACTGTCAAAAACGACATTTTGTTCTAAAAATGTTTGGAATACAAAAGCGTGACGTCATGGTTTGGCATTGCCATTTTGATAAATAAAAAATGAAAGCTAAAGATAAGCAAGAGATTAAGTTTTACCGAGTTATTTGAAGGAAAATTATTTACCAAAAAAGATTTCAGAATTTATTTTTGATGCAGTTTATCTAGCTTATTAATAAAAGTCGTGAGTCGGAAAAAGTCGTAATATTAATTGCATCAGTCATATAGGTAGTTATTCCATCTTAATATTTTTCTCAACTCACAAAATAAACAGAAAGAAGACATGAAATAATGTCTTCACGTTTATAAAACTTTTAATGATCGATTTTAGGCTCCTAACATAAAAGGCACTGATCTAGACCAAGTTATTGATGTTGGAACGTGTCCAACTGAACATACTTGACCTTAATGAAACATGTTCAATAAACGAGCTGCTATGCTAGAAATGATTGATGACAAAACTATTATAAAACGTGACATTATACGACTACCGTTGTACAATACATTTAACGGGAAAAGAAATTACCTAGAAAATGTCATCGTTAGGTGACGTGGTAATAATAATGGTAAGTGACCTTGCGTAAACAGTTATGAAACGACAGCCGTCACAGTTGTGACGGACAGGGTAAAGTTATACAATACTAAAAATAGATCATTGATGAAGGAGGTTGGAGGAGTAATGAACATAATATTTAAGAAAAGGGTTTTAAATTGTTTATCACGATGATGAAGTCACATTTCATATCAGTCTCACTCGGAAACAATTAAATTCTTATTACTAAAAATTTTAAGATGTATGCAACGATAAAGTATTTTACCCTGTTCAGCCTATGCTGCCAATAGACCGATAAATCAGAAAACATGTTAAGTATGCTTGTGTAAAAAGTTCCAAAAACCAATTATATAGGTATAATTATTATTTGTCTGCTACCTCAATGAAGAAAAGCATTGTTAGACATTGTATTAAACGATGACGAAACACATGCAACAAAAACAATGTAGGTAGAAAGCATTGTATGTAGCGCAGGAACGCATATGTAATCACAACAAGATAATATATAATAGTTACATTGAAGAGTCTGAAATAAGAACGTGACGTTTAGACTGATATGGGAAAGAAATGTATACCTAGTGTTCTTAACAACCGAGTGTATTACAGCGAAGCCAAAAAAAAATAATAGATGCAAAGCGAAACCATTGGACTAGTAAGATGAACTTCTAAGGGGCATGTAATCCCATCGACTGTGTTTATACCAAACATGATTTCTAGAGTGTAAGCTGTCCTCATTCAGCATGTAGCTTGGCAGCCCACTGACTAAGAGCACCCACATAAGCATTACACTGCACAAACCCTGTGGACCCAGAACAACAACTCAATCAGCCATATATTCATGCTTACCATACAATACCAATACTTGTGCTACATAGATTTCTCTAACAATAATTACGAAGCTATGTCCAACACCCACCAGCTCGACTGCACCGAGTCCGCGGTGGGCGCAAGCTATGTAAATCGTGCCATGGGGCCGACCGAACAAGTTTTCTATTTCAAGGAGAAAATACAGATTTACAGTGCCCGTGAAACGTCAATTAGGTAGCTTTCGCGCCTTCTACAACTATTTCGAGTATTGTATGATTGTCAATCTATTTTGCCTTATGGGGTGAACAAAACTTCGGGCGGTATCGCTCGAGGTAAGGGAGAAATAGATTGCAGAGACCAAGTTCCTTTAGCTGTCTGAAAGTGTGATGGGTGAAAATAGAGGTGCGAATGTGCGATAATTCTTGGGTATATTGTCTAGGCCCGTAGGTATCCAACGGCTTTGGCATTGGTCCTCGTACAATTTGAGCCGGATTCATGGGACGTCGGGTCAAAATCGTATGGATAACAAAACTGATACCATTGTCACAGAATACATAAAAGAATCACGCCATTGTATAGTCCAATCCTTATCCTTTTTCAAGCTCGCTTGACTCACAAGAAACTCGCTCTGCACTAATTAGCAAGCGGGCAGTCTTGTTTCATCCATTATATTTGAGTTTCTGCCCTCACGAGGCGCAACAGCCATTTGACCTGTGCACCCATAGAGAAAACTGTTTTTACACAGCATGATGTTAATAATTTTACAAGTAGGTAGTACTTACTTGAGAATTAGTAATATAGACTTATGTTTCAGCTCACTAGAAGGGATAATACCTATGGCCGGGTATTATTAATTATGTGTTATTGGTTGTATCGTGTTTTTCCCCCGGCTACATCGTGTAAATGACTTTATATTTTTTTTTATGAAACCTTTGCCTCCTTTGACTAATTCTTGTATCGTGGGTGCGTTTACAAAACACAAATATTCACATGCACAAATACCTAGACCTGGAAAAAGAATCGGCAGGTTATACAAATATTTGTTCCGTGAGGGAATCGAACCAACACTTAGCGCAGCTGTCGATTGCTCAAGCACTGCACCAACCGTGCCATCTTTTTTCATACTAACTTTGAACCCCCATCAGGGTTTGAATTTTGGAAAATTCTTAGCGGATGCCTCCTGCCGCAATAAGGAACCTACCCACCAAATTTTAAGTTTGTAGCCATAATAATTCCTGTGATTAGTCAGTGAGTGGGTGTAATTTAGCTTTTATTTATATAGATAACTGCTCCTTATTTGCTCAGTCATTACAACAGAATAAATAATTAATTTTACTGTCAATATGCTATCTCAGTAATCTTTCCGAACTAGTTCAGGTTGCCATTTCAAACGAATTAGATTACTTGGCCTTGAATCTTAAGATTATTACGCAAAGATAGTGCGCGACAAGTTCTTCGTGCGAAGCAGCATCTGGCTATATGCCGCATATGAGGCAAGGGTAGAAATATAGAGATTTCTTTGGGAAATACGAACTCTCTTCGTTACGAGAGTTTTTTTAAGAAATGACATCTTTTATTTTAGATTTTGGATATGTGAATATATGTGTTTGTAAACGCACCCACGATACAGGAATTATTCCTAGTGTGGGGCAACGTTTCGTTTAAAAAAAAAAAGACTGAAAATGAATAGTGTCGGTATATTTTAATTTAATTTTCAGGGGGATCACTTATTTTGTTAGAGAAGCAATTTTCAAATTGGTATCATTATTTTGGAGGCAATGTAATGATTCGGACGAATTTAATTGGTTTGTTAAATTGTATGATATAAAGACAGTCGTAGTCAACTGTGAATACAACGGGTACAATGAAATTGGAAGAGAATAGCCTTAAATATTTGAAGAGGATTATGTTCAACGTGGTACATAAAAGTTTTCATAGATCTACCTAACACATACGTACTGAACACCTCGATAACTGTCTAGTATTGTGTAATTCTTTCACTGTGAAGAAAGCTGATTGACATAGGTATTACCTATTGAATTATAATAAAATAGGGTTACATAAGTTCGCATGACTGGAGTTTCTGCGAAGCATTATCAATAACGGAGAATATTTATAAAATAGTATGAGTCAAAGTTACGCGAGCGTACATTGATTGTGATGTTTTGATTTGATATATTTAAACATGCGAGTTAAGTCCACGTTTGAGGAATATAACATTAACAGCATATCGCTGTTCTTTGTCAGAGTAAAGTATTCCCGCAAAAACCAAGTTTCAAAAACTTTATGTCTTTTAGTTTATTATATGCTCGATGGTTCCCTCAAAATTAAACAAATTTGGTAATAGAAATCGATTCCATCGATCGTGATTATTTTTGAGATGATGACTACACTAATACTATAGAAGAATAAAATTAAGAAAGAGAATGATTTTCAGTTCGTTGTACAAAATTAAACTGTAAAACATAATATACTATCTCTCATAATCTTTGAAAGAGACCAATCAACGTGGTGTCTAAAATGAAGCAATTTAAAGGAACGGGTATGTTTTATTTTTGCAAATAGAATGCAGCTACCAGACAGATATCTAATTATTACTAGTTAGTGTGGTAACAGACAATTATGGGATTAAACATATCAGGTTGTTTGGCATTTGAATACCTGCTGATAGAAACATAATGCGATCTCCGATCAGCTTGCCACGCGTAGTGATTACGACAATATCAAATGACAATAGTTTATATTCGCTATTCAATATTTGGCGTGTTGTAAGTATCAAAGGTTTTAAAAAAATGCTCTCAGAAAAAGAGAAAAATAAAATCTTGTCCAGTAATTTCGGTTACATCACTTCAGTGAGATGTTTTTCGAGTTCATTTCCAATAGCTTTATTATTCGGAGTTTCTAATTCTATCTAATTCTTCAGATTATTTGTGTCGGACAGATTTTCGTTAGAACTTTACATCTTCATAGAATTTGTTTAAAACAAAATTACTGTTTCATTTATTTTATTTTTATTATGGTAGACTCACATTTAAAGTTTTAAACATTATTTTCCTGGAGGAAAGTAAAGATACTTAAGTTATTGAATCCAAAACAAGTTTTCTAAGAGGATTCCTAAGCCCTTCAACATCATTCCACTTACTGACAGGCAACTGATAGTCTATAATTTCCCTTTATTATCTCATCAGCGAAGTCGTATTATTACAGAGCCTTATAATTTATTTCAGCAATTTTCTATCCTCTTGTAAAAGTTCTCATAAATCAAACAAAATCTCTAAAGAAAATGGTGTTGTTGAGAATAATTCAAGGTTACTGGTACCAGCCACTTAACAGGATGTTCTAGTCGTTCATTGTAAACGTTTACACTCCAGACAAGGTAAAATGTCTGTTGTAAAATAAACATGAATACTAAACAATTCTAACTATTTAATGTAGCAGAAATATTGAGGATATCGTAAATTAAATAGTAAAACAATTTCTCACTAAGCTTAATTAGTATTATTTCATTAAGTTTCAACCAATCCTAATAATATCTTTAATTGAATTAGTACTTCAAACTAATGATACTGTCATAAGCGGAAACCTTATGAACGCATTAGAAAGGTTAGTCGGACCGATAAACAATCGTGATGATGGCATTAAAATGTATGAAGATAAACAAACAAACATTTTAAATAATCATAACATCCATTGTTATCAACTAAGGAATAAATTGATGTTGGAAATAGAGCTAGGACATTAACGCACCTTATTGTGTCTAACAAAGTGAGAACTTGAATCATAAAAAATATCTAAAGCCGCAAGCGTTTCTTATAAAAATTATCCTTTAATAGATAAGACACTTGTACGGGTTGAGTAGTAGGTGTAATACAGTATAATAAATAATTTTGTCCTACGTGATCAACAATCAATGTTTTGCAAACACGTAAAGGGATTTACCCAAGTTTATGGGAAAACTCACGTTACAGAAGATATACCACAATCCAATTTTTAGTTATTCCAAGCACTACAAACACTCAGATGCGAATAAAATAGAAAGCTAAAACACGCTTTCGTTCAATAAAATTTAAACTTCGCAAAATTCACGATCGCGTCGGATAATAAGATTTATTTTCCGTCCGAACGTAGTGCACACGTCTTTCATGTGCGCAGTCACGCGCCTTACTGAATTATTACTGAGTACTGCGTCGACTGTTGAGAGCGAAATTGGTTTTCGAACGACTAATCCTATCGATATAAAATGAGCTCTGATTCATTACGATTTAAAGTTCAATTTTCAATAGGAACATCTATTTTTTTTAGCTGCAACGTGCAAACAGGTTGGACACGAGAAATTCGCAGTCTGCCAGGAAACTTACACGTTAGGGCTTTTTGACCGATAGTGACTCGTAATCTCTTTAGTTTTACGCGTCCATAAACTACAAGCAAGAATAAGATTATATTATTTATGTTCTAGTAACTTTAAAATAAAATCAGTGCACAGCTCTAGTCTAGCGTCAAAAATCGTGACAATTTCGAAATTGCCAAATAAATGTGCAGTAGCCAAATCACCAAAAGATTTATTTTCCTATTTGTATGCAATTATGACTTGTTTATTTTTTCAAGTCCATTCCACAAATCGTTATAATAAACCTAACGATGCCAAGGTCCAGACTCTGACATAAGAGCTTCAAACTACAGCCAAGTTTTAGCTCAACCGAAACTCATAGCCTGCATTGCAGATATGCCAAAACAGAAGCTATTACTATGATACCAGCTTGAAATGGTTTTATATCAAAACAATTATCTTTCCAAGCGATGTAAGCAGTTTAGACGAGGTTATAAAATCAGTTCCCGTTAGAAACTACTTAAGATTATAACGCAACGAGTAGGATCACAAGGTGGGTAGATGACAGTTTATTAGGTCTTGTTAGACCTGGGAGATTGTTATTCCTTTTCGATTTAGCTTTGTGGTGTTTTATAACTTCCAGGATGACGTCACTGGTAGGTTGGCTGTTATAGGCGGGTCATAATTTTAAACTTTTAGACTTAAGTATGTAGGGATCTCCTTTTAGTCTAAATAGTTATTTTTACTTATAAATGGATTGGGTGAGAAAATTTGGTCATTTACAAAAAGTATAATTTTCGACCGCTTCGACATAACAATATAAAAGAACTTTTTCACTAAAATGCACGATAAAATACTGCGTCCGACCAAAGTTGCCGTAAAAGATATATTATAGATTATATTACGTGTATTTGATCTGGACTCCGACGAGATCACTAACGCGCGAGAATCCGAATTCAACGACGTCGAATTCGACGACACGGTTGGCGCAGTGGCTAACCCATTAGCATTCTACAAGTCGCGGGTTCGATCCTCGCACGGTACAAATATTTGTATGATCTACAAATAGTTGTTTCGGGTCTGGTTCGGTGCGCATGTGACATGTATATTTGTAAACTGTTCTCACGATACAGGAGACATCAAAGTGTGGCGCAAAGATTTAAAAAAAAATAGAAGAAAGTAAGAAAATTGCCCCCCCAAGGTCCTGGGTCCATCTTCTTCACAATAATTCCTGTCGGTATTCAACTTCAATGAGTTTCTACTGTGTAAATACTAAATTGGTAATTCAGCCTGACATTGAAATTTCCAAGAGTAACCCACCTGACCCTAAGTCATCGTACTTATTTATCTTTTTTGGCACAACTGTGATAGGTAATAATAAAATAACTCTATGACGTCTGTTATGTCATTGCCGTATGCTGTTTCCAGCGCAAAGGTCGTGTCCCCATTATGTCACACAAGCTGCTTTGTTGCCTGTCCAAATTGCCGGTAGTACTGTGATAGTCTCTTCAGAGAGCTGTTGTGATTTGGATGCAGCTTGATTTTTCCAGCTGCATCCAGTTACGAACACTATTGTCCAGGTATCTTCTATTGAAATTTCCGCCCATCACAACGAGAACAAGGTCAGCTCAACCGAACTCTGGTGTTGGATTTTTGGGTCACCAAAATTTTTTTGGAATTTTTTTGAGGCCAAACATAGTACACCTGTATTTCTTGAAGGGTTAGGCAGAAGTGGTATGTGTATGTATATCCACATGTCACCATTATCGTTATTTACTAATTTATAAGAGGCCAGCCTTTTGTCAGGCACAAGGCTGCAACAGAAGATTCTTCAACAAAAAAAAACTGACTTCAGTCGAACTTAAGGGCTTTCATTTGCGAACACTAGACCGATAAGGCAAATTTTGAAGCCATATAATAAAAATATGACGTAATTCTTATATAGCTTTAATAACTGAACATTTTAGGTTAAAAGCTTACATGTATCATGCCGGGACATTGACTTAATGCAGAACCGATGTTATACGAAAGATCGATACGCGTTGACGTCTTTGCTGCAAATATGTCGTGTGAAGTACATAAATGATATTATATCGCGTGACAGAACTTCATACAGACAAATGTTATTAATACTAATGCGACAATCAGCTAATTGATAATGTTACTAGGTAAACTAAAATGATTCCTCAAAAGAGTAATTAAGACTCACGTTTGAAATATTCAACTATAACATAACATAGCATCACGCCTGTATTCCCTGAAAGGGTTAGGCAGAGGTGTACTATTGAACGTCCACATTTCGCCGATGCTGTTAATGAGTCCCATGTAATAGGAGGGCGAGCCTATTGCCATCTACCAGCCACAGTTTTAGACTCCGTGCTGCTACTGAGAATTTCCAAACAGAAAAATCCAATAACACAGCCCGACCCGGGAATCGAACCCATGACCTCACGCTCTTCAGTCACGCGACCACCAGACCAATGACGCAGTCAAATTTTCAACTAATTGATCATTATATGATGAAAACATCGCGCATGACTGGCTGACGCTAAATGTAACATTTACAACGTCCTTTTCGTAATTAATAAATTCTTAACACACGGTCTTCATAAAAGTAACATTCATCATCATCATCATCAGCCAGAAGACGTCCACTGCTGAACGAAGGCGTCCCCCAAGTGGGGGGGTTTGCCATAATCCCCACGCTTGGCAGGCGGCTTTGGGATCGCAGTGGCTCACCGATTAGTGAGAGGACGCTGCTGCCCGTCCTCCGGTGTCTGGTCGCAGTTTTAAGACGTACCCGGGTCGAAAGTAACATTAGTATTATAAAATTGCTGTTTATTTCTAGTCTGTATGTTTATGTACCGTGTGTAATACCTATGATATCCGTGACATAAGATATAACCCAGTGTAGTAAATCCATACCAAGCGTACACGTGGCAAATACTATGTAATCGAAGATATGCCAATTGCAATAAGTATGACGAGATATCGTGTCATGACGAGACTTATGACACATTTAGTTAACAGACTACAGGACATACATACATATGTATACTCGTATGTATGATATTTTTCCCTTGACATAATAATACTGCACGTTTATACATAAATGAGATTCAAATCTTTTTCTAAACATATAAAATAAAAGTAAGATTTAAAAAAATATTGAAAATTATATTATTTTATAAAAGCAGTGATAGCGTAGCGGTTGAACGCTTGCCTCCCATGCAGGAGGGTCTGAGTTCAAATCCGGCCCGCACCTCTGACTTTTCGGAATCATGTGCGGATTAGAATTTAATTATCACTTGCGTTCACGGTGAAGGAAAACAGAAAGAAAGAAAGAAATTTTCGAAGTCGGTATTATTCTATCACTAGCTTCCGCCCGCGGCTTCGCCCGTATTGATTACGAACCCGTGCATTTTACGGGCCACACGTAGCGTCATCTAGCGTCATAAAACAATTGTGACCGTCGAAAGTTATTGTTCTTTCCCTCGGGAACAATCCCTGACAATTTAGATACAATATTTCATGATGATGGGTTCAGCGGTTTAGGCGTGAAAAGGTAACAAACAAACTTACTTTCGCATTTATAATATTAGTTAGGATAATCACATTAGGTCAGTGGCGTGCGGTCTATAAAGATAAAAAGACACTGCCTACATAACTCAGATGAATATTAATTAAATTTGAGGTGGCAAATCACATACATAATTATTTAATCGACAAGATGAACCAATACCAACATGCAGTAGGTATTTCTGGTAAGAAAGCTTCTAAAATTTTCTGCCTATCCTGTCTAAAAACTCTGTGCACGCCGCTGCATTAGGTATCACAATAATTTCAGACACCTGAAAGTGCCTTTTAGTGCCCGCTACCACAAGATATGAATATCTTGACTTTCAACATAATCACTATGACTAACACCACATAAGAAGATATTTTAAACTATTAATTGCAGGGCAACACCGCATTGAAGCGACGCCGACAACACAACCAAAATAAATTAGTACGCTGCATCTGAAATACAGTCTTTAACATAAGTTCAAAAGGGTCTGTTTTAATTGTCACTGTCATTCTGTTGTCCTGTCCAGCCCGCATAAAGTAACTATAGATATAACAGGATATTACTAAACAAAACTAATAAGGCAACGCGAAGACCATAACTACAATACATTCTCATAATAAGTTAATAGTCAATTCACACGCGGGTGTCAATTTTAACTGACAATGATGCCAAATTTAGCAGTGAATGAACATATAATCACGATAATATAGCATCACGCTTGTATTCGTCGGAGGGTTAAGCAAAGTCAAAGTCAAAGCAAATATTTTTATTTTAACTGGGCTTTTACGAGCGCATTCCAAACGTAATGATTCAAGTTGCTCGGTTTCAGAAGTGGGTCGTTCCTATGGAAAAGAGACCGGCAAGAAACTCCATGGATACTCTTTTCAAAAAACTGTTGAATAATATTCTTCAATTTACAAATTATACTAAGTAAAATCATTAAACTGTACTAACTGTAGTTGGTCAACCAAATGTCGCGGATGATGTTATTAAGTCGCATGTAACAGAGAGCGAACCTGTTGCCATCTACAGGCCACAATTCCAAATTCCGTCCAATTAGGATTTTTATGACAGAAAAACTATCCATCACTCGGGGATCGAGCCCAGATCTCACGTTCAGCAACCGTACTTGACACCAATGAGGCACTATTAATATTTTTTATTGTCTATGCCCGCTCATTTATTCCTCCATGTAGCCCGACCCTTAAAGCCCTTACGAGAACTAGGCTTTCGCAATAAAATAATGAATACTAGCTAATTTAATCCATGATTGCAGATGAGGCTTATTCATGAAACCGTCACTCCCTCTCCATTTGTGGCTGTCGTAAAGGCGACTGCGATCACTGAGAGGAATGAATGAAATGTACATTTTCTTATAAATTTTGTAAGGCGTATTTGTACTGTTCTATTTACATTTTTTTTACACGTTGGGTCACTAGGATTTCTCATATATAGGTACAGTTTACAAACATACATGCCACATGCATACACAACCAGACACGAAACAACTATCTGTAGCTTATACAAATATTTGTTCCGTGCGGGGATCGAACCTGCAATACGGAGCGCAGAAATCTAATCGCTCAGCCACTGCGCCAATCGTGCCGCCCACATCAGTTAAGTATGATGATTATGACAAACAGTATCAAATCAGCTCTGAACGTGGGTTTAAATGGTACTTCGTAACCATGATTGGGACAAGGAAAGGAAAATCCGGCTTATTACAAAAGGTAATCGGTTTTGGTTTGCAATACGTAATTTCATGCAATATTTGCGTTATTTACCTCATAGAAAATGTCTTTAAACAACATAAATCTAGAAACATCCTCAATTGTGACGCGATTTGGTATTTAAACAAGTTTCAAACGCAGACTGTTCTGCACTGAACCATTTACTTTATTAATGAGTCTATTCATTGAAACAAACAATTAACTGTAATTGTATGTAAGGCATGCGATAGACGAGTGAAAAACAAGATTTGTATTACATCAGACAAGTTCAACAAGGTGTCAATTAATTAGTTTTCTTGTATGATACAAACAACGTAATTATGTAAGAAACGCAAGTGATTGTGAAGATTCCGAGATCTCGCAGTAAGCCTAGGTAGCCTGTTGGTAAATTATGGATTGACCTTGTTTTGGTTTTCATAAAATATCAAAAACAATCTATGGGGACTTAACAACCTCATATATTTGAAACTCACGAAAATTAGTTTCCAACCGCTGAAGCTTTTATCTGCTGAAATTGGCGAAATTTTTAAACAACTGACGCGAAAAATCTTCGGCCAAACAAAAATGACTTGTCAGTGTATAACTCGCTTTACTATTATTGTTTTCTATTAAACTTCGAGCGGTACATAGCAACAGTGACGTCAATGATGTATTTATACGTCAAGCAGACGATTTCGTGACGGCTAGAGCGTCGGTGGGCGCGGCGCCTGTTGTAAATATACGCAAATACTAGTAGTGAAGGTGATGTTATTTTTACTCGTCAACGTCACAGTATGGGCAGAATTACTGTTGAGTTGTTCCGTTGAGAAATTTGAGCTGATTTGCTTCTGTTGGTGATAGTGATCAAAATCGATTAATTTCGATCCACTAAGCCAAAACCGAGCGCATAATTGAAATGACAGCTTTTCCTTAATCAGATTTATCTATTTTAGGAAGTCTTTAATGGCTAGCATATTTGACAAGCGAGAACATAATCGTGACAAAAGAAGATTCTATAGAATGAGCTACAGATAATTTTCAGAAGTTCAAACGACAGCTAAGTGACAGCATGATTCACATCCACTTCACAATTCATCAAGTATCACGAAACTGCATCCAGCCACACAACAGTAATATTGCACTAAAACAATAACATCATAACAGTTCATACATTTCCCACTGTGACGTCACAGGTCACAGTTCACGCTGGCACCAGTCGTGACTCACGCGCCTGATAATCAAGACGTAAAAGGGGAATTAAACTATCTAACAGATGGGAGATGTGTACAGATTTGTTCGTATAGAGTTATGTGGTGTTAAAACTTGGACTTTCTCTGTCTTTTATGTTGTACACGGTAAGGTCGACTGATAGGCTTCACAAACCGTAACATTCCGCAAAATTTTGAGACGGTTACTTTACTACCTTTATCGAAAAGGATTCTTCGCAATTATTAATAATAAAAAATGATATCCAGACCGCATCCTTATTTTTATTTATATTAGATGTATTGCTATGAATGACCACGACTCAAGTAGAATACATAGAATAAAGTTATTTTTATTTCAAATAAACCTATTACAGGCACTGTATAAACGTTAACAGGACTCTAGTTGCACGATTCAAAATATTGCAATATTGCAATTGCGGTAAAAGCCGAAGATTAAATTGTGTTATTAAATATGCTTGTGGTAGCTATTGAATAATACATATTAAAGTCTTAATCCATCAAACAACACAAAGTAGACGCAATAGAAATCTATTGTTTGATCGTATTGACTGCTAGCAGCTTACTAAATAGTTATTTGAAGATGGTAATAGAACCATTAACATTACAAAAGATTAATAGGATTTACTGACATAGACGATTTAACCTTAGTTTACTAAATAAGTATTTATATGAACATTTAGGATCATTTGACAAACAAAAAAATTTTTTTTTTTAAAACCTTGCCCCTCTCTAATATTTCTCTTGTGTCGTGGGTACAGTTTTACAAACATACATGTCACATGCACACACAACCAGACCCGAAACAACTATTTGTAGATCATACAAATATTTGTTCCGTGCGGGAATCGAACCCGCGACTCCTAGCGCAAAAAGATAATCACTTAGCCAGTGCACTAACTGTGTCGTCAAAACTTTAACCCCAAAGTGACATTAACACCATCGGATTTAACTGATACTTAATTTGACGGTTAGTAGCGATAACAAACATGTAATTTTGTTATGAAAACATATTAAGCAATAACACTTAAAGCCTTTCGATTGGTCCTTTTAGCTTTTCAAAGATAAAGAGAGATGACGGTCCAATATTCCAGTATAATAGTTAAGCCTGAAGGCTTTACCAAGTTGAACTTAAACCGTTATGTAAAACAGAAGCCACAAATTATAAAGTTCTCAAAGTCAAGCGCAGAACAAAGCCATTCTCACTAAACCCACGTAAAACCAGATGAACTTAATTATGAATCATGTACTGCTTTCTAAGACGTGAATATCTGTATAAGGCGCGTATTTAGAATTAATTACGTGGAGACAATGGTTTACGTAAGTACGCGGTCAAATCCTGACCCCAGGGCAGTACAAGTTGATCGTGGCAAGTATTTATTTATGGATACTTTAGATTTCTCAAATGTTCAATGGAACGTGGATTGGCTGAAATAGTTAAAAAATTTCGATGGTCTCGAGAATTTAAGTGTCGCCAATCTAATTCTAGCCCTCTACTTGAAGGATTTCGTAGAATCATTCTGTGTCCTTCTAAGAGACTAAACTTACTGCTTTCATACGAAAAAATCATGAAAACCTGTTTTCATACTCTATTCTCGAATATGATTATCATTGCAGAATCGATAATCTATTATTCCATTCCATAATATTAAATCCTATCAAGACTTATTACATGCAAATGCACAATCTCACGAATGCGTAGGCACATCATTCAATGGATTTGAGATATGCGAGTCGGATTTTCGCACACATCAAAGCGAAGAAAGTTGGAAAGCCAATGTTTGGGAGCGCACTTTGGTGTTAAGTTCCGCGCGCGAAAGTACCTGGGACATTTTGTACAAATGTTTGTACGTGTTACGGATCAAAGGTGCGTAATTTTGTAAATGTCTGGGATCGATAAGGGCGTTTTACACGTTTATATTACAAAACTTAAACCTCAATAGAAATAAAATATGGTATTTATTCCGCTGCACAAATCTTTAAGAAAATCTATTAACCGATTGATAGGACTTGTCAATATTACGAAAATAATCTGACCCAAGCAAGCCGCAAGCATAGTTTGCAAACACAGAAATCAAAATAAGATAACACCTTTCCTATTCATATATCTGGTTTGCACTATGGCAATGATTGATTTTATCAATGGCAATTTTTTCAATGACCGATTATTAATTTATTTTAGGTAGTCTGTGACCGAGGGCTTAGATTATAGCCAATACACCCATGATTCATATAACCAACAAATCATTAATATTACACCAATATAGATACAAACGGCTAACTAACTCAATTTGTTACTCCGACAAGTAGGAATAGCTTCTAGCTATGTAAACGAACTTGGTATTCTGATTTAGTACTTCCCTTCCCTCATAAAGGGGAAAATCGAGAGAAACACATATTTCACGAAACTAGGTGAGCTATAAATAAACATACTACATCAAACGGTGAAGGAAAACGTGACCTTACCCACGCGTTAATATATCTATAGTATTTTATCTGTTCGGCCTACATTCACCCTCAGCATTAGCTCTACGCCTAAGATTTTTTTCGTGAACCACTTTATTCGTTTGACGATTGGGCCAATCCCTGCGGTCGCCCCACCTGACGAGTAAAAGTCGAGGCTACGTAGGAAACCAATTCCGAATTGGTTCTAACTTCGTTTCATCATTGGCCGGACGAGGAACTAAGATGACATTTTTCGAAAACTAAATCACGCCCATGCAGTGCTCTCAGAAAATCCGTTCAAGTTTGTCTAGTCTTCGGGGACAGTAAGCCAGCCATCGAGTCTCTTGTCCAGACCATAAAATGTTTGTGACCAACCTGGATGTCAGTGCATGTGATATAAAAATCTCTAGATCTAATGTTTCTACGCGTGCAATTGCTAGTGCATCCGCCATTGATGCAAGCTAGATAAGACTTGTAAACCTTATCTTCGTCTGCATCTAGGCGCTCTCGTGTGGGAACCTGGTATTTGGTCTCTGCATCACATATCGTGACCTTACATAATACTTGAGTAATCAATACTGATGTTATGTGTACAATTTCTTTTAAGCTCGTGGTAACATCGGCTAGAAAATAGAATCCATTTATAACAGAATAGTTTCAGGTTTTTGGAGCGCTATCTCGGTCTCTTTGGTCATTATTTTGTGACACGATATGTTTCGTCATTAGTTGATTCGTTCTCAGGCTAACGGGCAAGAAAAATAAATCGCTTTACAAAACTGAAACTAGGCAGTTATACAAAACCGAAACTAGGCAGTCATGGACGACTTTTTGTTTTTTGGTCGGTGTAACCCGAGTAATTAATCAGAATCTGTAACAAAATAGTAACGTGTTTGGTCTTTGTTTTTGTTATTGAATATTTATGTAAGTGTACGCTGAATATAACCAATGTCCCTTCAACTTAATGACTAATGGAGCGGCTCAATGTGTAACGTTGTGCCAGTTGCCTATTGGCATTTCAGGGCGTTTTCAGAGCACGCACATTCTTTATTTTATGACTTAGGTAATATAACAGTTATAGTTATCACACTCCACGTCGATGATGGTTAATTAGTTTTGTGTACTTCTGATTTTTATACGTGGATCATCAAGAGTGAATGATCTTTAACTTAAGAATTACTTACAATTAAAATGACCATTCCGGTATCTGACGTAGGAGTTACCACACGCACGTTTGTATACCAAGTACAAATGTAGGAAGTATTTTATTACTTAAAATAATCTTCACTTATATCACAAAGATGTATTATACATGCATCAAGCTGTACCCTTCGCCCTATTTGTCTGTACATCGTTCACAAAGTAACGTTTACGTCGAGTCAACGTCCCGTATACAGTTCACGGGTTAACTGGGTTACCGAGTCGGCCGCTGCACCCGATTGTACTTTTGCATATTTCAGGGACTTAACGTCGACGTGAAATGTTGTTGTGTGTAACTATTTTCTGCCAACTGGACTGTCTAATTTTTAATTCCGTGTGGTAGCGATGAGATTTCATGCATGTTTTATTATGAACGACATAATTTCATGCGAGCAGACTGTGATCTAAACCTAACGGCTAGGACATTGAGGACTGATGATCTAGAAGCTTCGAACCCGCTTGCCTTCCCCAAAGATGTCACGGTCAGCTTCTAACCACATGTGGCTATACATGAATATAATACTTTACACATGGGACGAAGCAAATGCAAATATATTATGTGGCCGTAGCTTGCGTGTAGCATACAATTATGTATTAGCAATTTACTGCGATAAGCGGAGTTGATTAAAGGAAGACAAATGCGATTGTCTTAAACATGTTTAAGCTCATTACTTGCTAATGACATTACATGTACGCATTTGACAGCGACCAATGTTCAAGACGAAAAGGGCCGAAGATTTCAGTTTACAATATTATATTATGAAAAGTACAAACTTACTCAGAGAAATAGTTCGTGCGGAACTTAGGACCAAACTCTAAAAATAATGATAACATATTCTATTGTGCTGTATATTACTGCAGTGGATCGCGCTAATTTGACATTTAAAGTTCAGATAGTCTTCAGTTCACGGTATAATTAGTAGATAAGTGCGCTCTTAGCGTCTAATAATAACCATAAACTGGAACAGATAACAATAGAAAGATTATATTAAACTTTATATAATTATATTTAGATAATTAATTAATTAATTATTGTTCTTATCTAACCATTACATTAGTCGTTAAAGATACGCTATTCCTATAATTACTAACAAAATAAGGAAATTTGCCAGTTTTAATTCTATTAAAAATATTTAATGTATGTACTTATAAATCTTAATACAATAATCAGCTAATTTTGTCACCGACCGTTCCAAAATAACTTCCAATATATCTCGGAAATTGCTATTTTCCGATCATTCTGCCAAAGAGCCCTGTCGAGTTACGTGACTGGTGGATAGGCCACGGGTGCCACGGGGCGAGCCACGAGGACGGAAGCACGTGGCACGGATCTGATCCTAATATGATTTACTGGCACGAGTGCTGCACTGACACGAGAGAGAGAGATTAGGGGTGATCGCGAGCAAGCTTTAATTTCTAATAACATGCATTACATGATTTTTTAGAGCACGAAGGTGGCAAAAAAAAAATACAGTCATAGCTTAGTGGTTGAACGCTTGCCTTCCATGCAGGAGGGTCTTAGGATCAAAATTTGATTATCACTTGCGTTAAAGAGAAGGGCGAAGCTGAAAAGCTACATAAAGTTCTTGATGGTGTGAGTGGTTTGCCAACCCACAATGGGCCAGCGTTGTGGACTAAGGCCTGACCCTTCTCATCCTGAGAAGAGACCTTTGACCAGAAGTGAGAGTAATGAGATGAATTTATTAGGTGGCAAATAAGCGTAGGTACGACTCGCCCTATAGTAAGCGGCTACCGTAACCTACGCTTGCAACACTAGGGGTACGATTCGCGCGATACCGACCCTGCAAAAATAAGTCACGCGCTTTTTTAGAAAAATCCGTGGTGGATTATGTAAGTACTTGAATTTTTTTAACATACCTTGCTCCAACCTGTTACGGAAAGTAAGGGTAAGTTTCAGTAGTATTTCCAAATATACTTTTAAAAATACATAAATACTCGACCTTGACGCACGCCCATCGACAGCATTTATCTTATTTACAATTTTCGCTTCTAAAATAACTGTCTGATAGACAATTGCTTTGTAATATGTCAACGTCTGAAATTGGCGAACAATTCAATTTAGACACCGCATCGACATTCCGAAAGCACTATTACCCTGAATAGCTAACGTCTGACGTCTGGGAGCGTGGAAGGTCACCAGTTCAAATCCAACTCAATTGAAGCATTATTTTGTACTTAGTCACAGCTTAGAATAATTAAGTTAGGTCTACCGTCTGGGTGGCTACTCAAGCGATTAATTAAAAGGGCTTTAACTCTTCATAAACAATTGTGGTTCAGTGACCTATAACTTAAAGATCTAGAATACTTTCATAACATTTCACGTATTTACAAAAGCCAGAACCATACATGTAACACAAATGAACGCAAGAAGTCGCTCACTCATTACTTCACTAGCCAGTAACAGCGATCATGAAAAGTGGTGGTAAGTGTGTTCTTGGCTTTGATCTTGGAACAATGAAACAGTTAACACGAAAATCTTATGTAAATTAATAACACAGTCCATTGATCCAGACACAAATAATTCAGTACAATTCATTTGTTCCTTATAAAGGTTAACGCACTTCTTATCGAAATCATTCAGTTCGTAAACACTACTGGTTAAAATGAAAGTTAAGGGTAAAGAAGTCGACACACGCGAGTCGATACGCATCCACGCAAGCTTCAAAGACTACTACTACGTACCAATTTTTTATTAAGACGGACTCGGTACTGTTTATATGTCGGTACAAAAAAAAATAGTTGTTCCTCGAACTCACGTAGCGCATCAGCCGACTGTTCAACCACTGCCTCAACTGTGCCATGAAACTACTATATGTTAACCAAAACAGTAAACCGTACAAAACACCTTGAAATACAAGTCGTCTACATGCAACGGATTACCATGCAATATATTCAGTGACTCCTTTATCCGCTTTAGTTAGATACGCCAACTTCTTCGAACTCGCTGCTTATCGCATGACCAACCGGGTTCAATTCAAAAAGGCTGCTACTAAATTTTCTAACAGAAAATTTCGATATCGTTATACCTGACCCGGCAATCACACCCAGGACCTCACACAGCATCTTGATGCAGACGAATGTGAAGTTTGTTTTACACGGCTAATCCATTTGGCATACCACAACGTGATGTTGGCACTGTTGCCAGGACGCCACTTCATCATTACGAATACGTGAAAGACGCCAGATAGGTGATAGCTATGTAAACAATGGACGTAAAGCATTCAGGAATGGCGCTCGAACCAACATTTTCATTGGTTGGCTAATAAAATTGAGAAAGTACTTGTGATTTATATTTTTTTGTTTGCTGATGATCGATTGGGAGAATGTTCTAAAAGGTATATTCTTAATCTAAGTACAGTAACAGTACAGTTTTTATATGATGGAGAAAATACATATTTTGTCACTTACTCCAAATATACAGCCAAAGTTGAAATGTTTCTGGAACTTACCTGAAAAAGAAAACAGAATGTCAAAAGATGATGTATTAATACAATAGAATCGAAAGGTTTAGTAGAATCTATAGGTACATAAGTACCAACAAAATTTGATAATAATTTCCTCGATTGTAAAAAAATACTGTGACCGAATTTGACGTGTCAATCAAGTATAACATAACGAGTAATTAATAAGGGATCGGTTACTTGTAATATGATTTTATCTATAAGATACAATCACAAATTAGATTTAGACAACAATTGAACCCACTAGAATAGAGTTCAGAAATCAGACCCCACGACAATACCAACACACAGACCAAACGGAAACAAATTAACATACGACTGCAAACCTAACCTATACTTCAAACAGATCCTATTTTATTCAAAGCAACAAAGGGGTAAGGCAAATAAATTGCAAACAGGAGGCAATATTTTATTAAAAACGGTTCATGGATGACATGCACCAACGCGGTGTAACCAGGGATGCTAAATTTAGATTTTAAAATGTTAAGACACTTGAGATTTAGTAAGAAGCAAAGAAATAAGTAGGAAGCGGGGGAAAATGGACGTGTTGTAAGATCGATGTTAAGGGCGATGACATCGGTAAGGTTGTCTGAACGACCTGTATAAGATTGAAAGATCACGAAAGGTTGGGCTTATGCAGTTGCAGAAAACGATAAAGATGATAATCCTAAAACTTGGTCCTTTGATCCGTGTTCTTATCAAAACTCATCACTTATCTGTCTGAAACCTTTTTTTAGTAACCAGCTTTCGCTCTACATTTATATCCTTATATAATACAAGGATACCTACATTCCACGAGTTGCAGCGTGCAAGTGAAGTAGACATTTCGTAGGTATTTCAAGAATTTCGAACCGGAATGACACAAATCAAGTCGAAATCAAACTTGATTTGAATGCCGCGTATCTGGCAACCCTGGAAGCGCCTCGCTCGATGTATATTAGAATTTATTCGTAAGAAGAAAGAGTGACTATACTTAGCCAAGTGGCGTCTGTAAATCCTTTAGCTTTTGTGACTCATATCCTAATTGATACGTTTATAGCGTGCATGCGTACGTCAACTGCTTTGTTTAAGGGTTGATGCTTCTGTTTAATATCTCACAAGGCAATTTTCTGGACAACATATTTGTGTTATAATTGGCATAATTTTAAAGAGTAGTCAGATACATAGCTTTTACAATTGACACAGTACATTCCATTGTTTACGCAAGAGTTTAATAAGTGAATTAGGTCTAATCATACTACGTCTACGTTCCAGAATACATACAGAACGAAATTTTACATTCCTAAGTTTTATCACAGATGAGATAATTCTGTTTCAATCAAATTAACTAAGCTTATCGAAGTCCAGATGCTTGCTTGATCTAGCAATTGTGAGTTGATAAAGTAATTAATATAGCTTAACAAAAAAGGTATCGTGTTTGTCCTCGATAGGTCAATTTGAATAATCAAGTTTAGTTTTCAGATAACGGCGTTTGTATTTATACTGATTAGATTATGCGTATCAATTGGAAAGTACCAGTTTGCTGACACTATGTAACCTTGAATAAATGCCCTTATCAAGGCCAAAAGAATGAGATATGAAAAGTCAATTGTTTTACAAATAATCCTGAAGAACTCGTAGACGAGGAAGGTGAATGACATCTTAACTTCGTTAAGTAAGGACCGAAGTATACAGAAAGTAACACTTCATAAATAAAAAATATCTACCTATATTTATTTTTAATTAATTAAGTGTTACATCCTGTAATAAAAATGGCAAACCCTGTATAGAGGAACGTGAAAATCGAAAGGAAGCCTTATTCCAATAATCTAATATATAAAAATCAATTTTTGTTTGTTCGTATTTTATGCGCTGCCATACTGTTCATCTGATTGCGATAAGACTGGATCAACTTATTGCTTACACTTCCGCGAAGGCTATAGGCATAGTACAATTAACTTACAGTAGGTGGCGTGCGTGTCGTACCAGTGTATTTGAAAGAGCAAATTTATTTCTTCCATCTAGTAATAAAATAATAACATCAAATTCTGTACCTCTTGTTGACGCTTACAAACACCACAAGTTAATATTATACAGGTTGCTCGATTTGTGTTTAAGTAACATATAATTTTTATATAGGTACATTCAATGTCAGATAACGTTCATCGGTAACTAAGTAGGTACGTGTAGATTCTTCTCTTACGTCGGTATAGTTCATTGACAGGTGGCGCTAGCCGCACCCAGGTCATTGCTCGTTTAGAATGTATCATTAAATTACCATTATGTCTAAGCATAACTACCCGTATTGACGCTGACGAGTTGTCGTTACCAGAATACGGGTTAAGACTTAAGTTTAGATTTATAGTTTAGATAATTATGTATGTTTATAGAATTTATTTTACACAACATAATTATAAAGGTAAGCGCATACTTAATTTTAAAATTAAGAAATGCTTGTGTATTCGTTCTTATTGCAATTAGCAATCTGCTCTTTGGCGAAATGTGGGTGTACAATAGTACACCTATGTCTAACTTTTCGGGGAATACAGGCGTGATGCTATGCTATGTCATGCAATATGCTCTAGTTGTTTTTATAAATAAATCCTTAAAATCGGTTTACAAACGGCAACATTTTTTTTTTTTTTAAAAACTTTGCTCCTTCTCTATGATTTCTCCTGTATCGCGGGTACAGTTTATAAACATACATGTCACATGCACACACAACCAGACCCGAAACAACTATCTGTAGATCACACAAATATTTTTTCCGTGCGGAAATCGAACCCGCGACACGTAGCGCATAAAGCTAATCACTTAGCCACTATGCCAACCGTTTCGTAACACACCAAATCGAATTGAGAACCTCCTCCTTTTTTAAAGTCGGTTAAAAAGTAATGGGTATGTCCATTCATCTTAATTTTTAAAGACTTTACAATATTAACTATTGTAATATTAAGTAACACTTAAGAACTGCTGAATGGTTCCTTGTATGTACCAAACACAAGTCTAATATGTTACTTTCAAACTGTGACCGTCACTAATCGCTTAAGATACAGTAGTTTGTCCTAGTGCCATTTCTATTATTATGTAAATTGAAAGGTTTTTGAAGATAACCAAATACATTGTTGTATGTTGTAATTATATCACACAACAGAACTGTTAAAGAGAAAGTAGTAACGGGTAATGAAGATTAGAAAATAGATGAAATTGATTTTATATATAGCACAGACTGTCTGATTGGTCTAGAGGTCGGAAGCGCGACTGCTGAACGAAAGGTCCTAGGTTGGGACAGGTCAACTCAAAATTGTATGGCTTTATCCTCAAAAGGCGATTCCAGATCCCTACATGTTCTCACATAATCTAAAATAAATGTCTGGACTTTAAAAAAGAAACCTTTGAGTTTGTTTCGGAGTTTCTTCTCACAGGCAGTCAGTAGGAAACGCCGGCACCACCCAGATTTAAAAAAGACTTGTGAAAGCTTCCTATACGGAATTATTTACAGAAAATAAATCATTATTTCATTATTTCATAGATGTTATTGGGTTTTGCAATATGGAAATTCTCAGTAGCAGCACGGAGTCCTGAACTGTGCCCGGTAGATGGCAATAGGCTCGCCCCTGTTACATGGGACTTAATAACGGTATCGGCGAAATTTAGGAGTACATAGTACACCTCTGCCTAACCCTTCTGGGAATACAGGCGTGATGCTTTGTTATGTGGCGTGGGAAAATATGGAGAAACAAAAAAAAGGTGGCCTATATCCAGTAGTTTAATCTAATATACAGAGTTGACGATAGACAGAGTTTATGAGAGGGCACACGAGCGGCTTTAAGGGGTTACATCTAGTTGGCGGCCGAAAAAAACGAAAAGCTTTTGTGTATTTTTTTTTTTGTTTAATGGTTGCAGGTTTCGAACTTTTTTCACAGTAAAGGGTATATCTTCGAGTATGTTTCATACCTGCAGCCATTTTCCCAAAAAAGAACATCACAAAAACACTTTTCCTTTTCGGCCGCTAACTAGATGTAACCAAACTCCGTCAAATAAAGTACAAATCATCAAAATCAAATATTTTGTTATTAACTTAAAAAGTACCTTAAAATTATGTATAACGTCACTCAAAGATCCAATATTTCGGACTTTGGCACGCAAGCACACGCGTGCACATTAAACGATGAAAGCATATTCATTTTTCGTCGTTCATGCGTGTTGTTCTGGCAGTACCTTGTTTGGCTGCGTGCCTGAATGTTGTATACGACCAGTGTTGCTGTCTTGACTATAGTTTGACATTTTGAAAACTGTCTATATTTTGGGATGAAAGAGGAATAGATTAAAGTGGTAACTGTGTTATCCTTGATGAATGTATGTATTTCGATACATTTTGATCTGGCTTGTTTAAAAGACATAATAATTATGAAAAATGTGTTTCTGGTTAGGTACCTAATATAGGTTCCTGGAGTATGCAGCATGGAGAAACAATTATAAAGATCATATAATGATATATAAAAACATTGTCTAGTGGTCGCAAGCGCGACTGCTGAGCGTGAGGTCCTGGGATAGATTCCCGGGTCGGGCAAGAGTTTTTCTGTATGGAAATTCTCAGTAGCAGCACGGAGTTTGGAACTGTGCCCGGTAGTTGGGAATAGGCTTGCCCCCTATTACATGGGACTCAATAACGACATTGGCGAAATGTGGGTGTACCCTAGTAAATCTCTGCCTAACCCTTCAGGGAATATGGGCGTGATGCTATGTATGTTATGTAAAAACAATTGATGTATTCTTTATTGATTAGAATTGTAAATTGTAATAGCTAGATAATGTTTCTTTTAATTTTATAACATTTATACGAAACAGATATAATGTGACAGAGCACATGAAAATGTTTATTAAAACGCAAATTAAATGCTAATGGTATTATTTTCCACGTGAGAGCAAAGCATAATTATTAAGCGTATAAATTTTATGCGAATATTCAACAACATTTAATAACTTTATGTTTCAAACGGTTAGGTTAGGTTATCAATATATCTCATATGTTAAAGACGAAAAACAATTACATAAGTTACCTATAGAATTGTTCTTTCTTCAGAACATTTTAAAATTACAATTATCAATTAATTTTTCATACAGATTGTTCATACATTCATACATGCTATAAATATATTGTAATACTGATAATTATAATTTTAAAATAACAAATTAAATTTACTCATGACAGATAAACTTAGGACTAATAATAAAAATGCGATAACCTCGTACATTGAAAAAATATCACAGTAATTTACTCCTCAAATAATTATTTGTTTAAACTGTGAACTCGGTACATCTGTTTAGTTCCCATGTTGATTTTATTTCACGTGTTCGAAATACAATACCAAACTGTGCAAATACACAGTGAAAAGCGAGGAAATGCAGTTTGTTGAAAAAAAAAAAACATGAATCACGTAAAATACGAAAAAGGACGTAAAAATCTTAATATTATTTTTCAAATCATTTTTGTTAAAATAAAGAACAAAGTGAAAGAAACAAAAAGTTATTTTGAAAATTGCCTGATTAATAACACTTGACTGCGACAAAGAATTTCTTGTTTACATTCCCTAGTCAGATAGCGCAAATGCTATCTAGTAAGCTTCTTATTAATTTGGCCAAGAATGCGATTACTTGCGATCGCCAATTATTATCAGTTTCGATTGTCAGTACGTGATTCAAGATAGTTCTACGATTTCGTGTATGATATCTTTAATATTGGGGTTTTTGTATAGCTGTTTGTAGTTTTAATGACAAACAGAGTCTTAATAAAAATAAATCATAGTCATTTTTGTCCATATGTAAAAGTATCTCCCACGTTTGGGCTAAAGGGCAGGTGGAAGTATAAAAGAATTCGATGCGAGTAAATGCTATCCCACACCCTGTAAAAATACAGTATTTAAGCGATTTTGTTAATTTGATTTTATACATTTCTCATTGGTAAAACCGCACTATCTATACAGAAAACTTACCGAGTTTGTACCTACATTTTCAATGAGCCCGCATCTCGCAGATTTCAAGGATGGCCTCATTGAAATATAGGCGCTCGATAAGTTTTCGGTACCTACACAATATACCAGATTATATTAAACATAAGGACTCCGTACCGATAAAACTTGAGCGGTCTCGAAGGACCAGTGCTAACTAACAATACTGTACTTAAGGAACCGGCTGTCTCGGATGTTACGCTGGGATTTAGAAGCATGTGTGGTAGACTACAATCATTCGAATGATTAATCTTGAGATAAATTACATGTCACTCATAGTAACGTTTGCTTCACTCTAAAAGTCGCTACGCAGAATCATTATCATTAGTTACCGCCAGAACATACAGATGTACTCGTAGATACCGCCATTCTTAAAGCATTACGCATATCCATTTGATAGAAAGTTGTTTATATTAATGTTTCATATTTTTGAGGTGGCATATAAACAATTTTGATAGATGCTGACTGCATGTGCATAGGCAACTTTTAATAGTAGAACCGAACGTCAAATGAATTCCATAATTGTAACGTTTTTATCAGATTTATCATGTAGTACGAAATGAGAAGGGAGAATAACATGACAAGTATTCCCCGAAAGGTTAGGCAGAGTTCTACTTTATACACACACTTCACCAATGCGGTTAGTAATTCTATTGCATAGAAATTCTATTCTATAAGTCTATTGCCATCGACCAGGCACAATTTCAAACTAGGTTCCAATGATGAGAAGGAAATTCGTCAGGAAATCCACAGAAAGGTTACAAATGAACGATATGATTGTAGATGTGACGTCAATATGCAAAAACCTTGACTCTAAGGTTTCCTTGGACTTTTACGTTTAATACGTTTCCTTTAAATAGCTGACTGGCTTGCTAATACTGCAGAGATTATCAGCAACAAACATCGCATTTCCTCCCAATTTCGTTATTTTAAATTCAAGAGGAATACCATTATATTTAATGATAAAATAACCTGTAGTAAGTTTGTTTACAAATTATCTTAAGACATCTTGGTCTTAGGAGCATATTGTGTCATACACGGTTTGGCAAACGCGTTGTTTCCCTTGTCATTTTGATGTAGGTAGCTGATCCCTTAAATTGTTTCAATAAGCTAGAAAGTCTAGAAATTATCATCTGCCTAGCCTTTTCCCAACTATGTTGGGATCAGCTTCGAGTTTCTTGAATGCCGTATGACCTCCGTCAACCAATTAATGGGGGAATCAAACAGGTTTTCAGTCGTTTCTAGAACTCTTGAATCAAAGCTCTTGAAATGATTATTTATTGGATAGATTACGATGAACACGCAAATCAATCTTTTAAATAAGCCATAACCCAAAAAGCTATATTTTTCGATCCTAACATGACTACTGCTCGTTTACATAACTTATGTGGTGAATATGTAAGGTTCCAGCCAGACAAAACCTGTACATAGCTTAGGCAAACAAATTGGGTTAGGAAAAATCAATAACGGCACTGACCGGAGGCTGTTTGACTTGGCCCCGTGCCAGACTGTATCGATCAGCTGTTTCGACAATAGACCTTTAGTTATTACTTGTACGTCATAAGAGTTCAGTAATAATGAAAATAATATATATATATACATATATTCTATATATGCATATAATATTATATGCTATTCCGAAGACCAGAAATGTCAGTCCTTTGAGCCAGGCTTTTGGTTCGCTTCGGTTAAAAGCAAAAATTGGCCATTTTATATTTTTGTGGATAATCTATTTTTCGATTATTCTCTTTTTAAACAAAAGAGGACTTACAGTAGAGGGTTTCAAGTTAGCCATAAATGTAGAAAGTATGTTTGCTGTGTCTTGTTTAAAGTGGCAGTTATTTATCCATTTGAACCAGACTGCGAAAATGGAAACGATGTTTATTTTATAGTATGTTTGGAGAACGATGATTTACAATCGCTTTATAATTTACGACAGTTGATATGTTCTTATGTTAGATGAGTTCTATTTTCACTGAAGAACCGGATTTACGGGCATTCAGTATTACTTTATGGGTCCAACGACTATATCTAATCACCATAAAAGATTTTACTACTTAGTGGCGAAACGCATTAATGGTTAATATGCAACTAAACTGATTTCGCGCCGTAAACTTATCTGCTGTTAATCTAAATTTACCATATTTTCTCTATTTATACAGATGTTAATCTGGTACGTACATATATTGAATTTTCAACCGAAGACTAATAAATGATTCAGGCCTTTTTGGGTTTTCGACGCGACTGTAAACAATCTAGAAAAAAGTAAGAATCAAAAGGGACAATGAGAAAATTGGAGCTTAGAAAAACCGACAGACAAAAGCTTGGAGACTCAGGGCAAGCTAGCTGCCCAACGAAAGCTTAGAATAAAAACATGAGGTAGGTAAGTACTTAGTGTAAGTTTTCCATCAGTACTTAGACGCCACACGAACCATATCTTTCAAGTGTGAGAAAGTCTTTATACAAATACTTTGCTGGCTGCACTACAGCGTTGCGTAGCAGATATGTTTGCTGAAGGATTTTAAGCGCGACAATTGCATGCAAGTGCTAATAAAATAAGTATTGCAAACACTTTCGCTTGGTTTGCAAACTCGCAATGTCATTGATAAGGAACTTGTACCATTTAGACGGCATTTAAAGGGAGATACCTAATGCTCCTAGGTATCACATGACCAAGCAATGACTCTACAGATTCTTGTCATGATGTACGGGAGTGATTTTCATGTCAATTTTCGCTCGATAGCTCGAACTTAAGGCTTTTAATTTCGTCATGAAGTTCAGAATTCTTATCTATTGCCACCGAAAGAATACGGTAGATCTGCTGCTGCATAACTGCCTCACTGGTTTAGTCATCTAGTGGTTGCAAATGCGATTCCCGAGCGAGAAATCTTAGATTCGATTGCCGAGTTAAATACATAAATAATAAAAAGATTTCTTGGAATTCGTATTCATAAATCGCAAATCTCATAAAAACATTCAAAGCAACACAGCAATTTATTTTCGCACATGTGTTGAGACGAGCAGAGTACACTCAGAGGACAAGCGAACACATTTCATTCAATACACTAACATCTGGCCAAACATGTTAGCAGAAAAATTATTGTAAGATGTTGTTGGTTTGTCACACAATAGTGAATAGTCTTGCAATATGAAATGTATGGGCAACTTTATGTCCTGCGCTGTTACGCGTGGATGAAAAGGAATAACCCATTTTATAATACAATTTACTGCAGAAATCAATACAATACAATAAAAACCTACTGTTTTGCATATCAACAAAACAATTTATAAAGTAATGTTATCGCTACTTAGCGATCTACTCTACCATTGTATTGAGTGCAGTCATGAGAATTATTTTTACTATTTTACATAAATGCTAACTGAAATGATTAAAACTGTCTCACTGGTCAATTGATTGCAGGCTCGGCTCCTGATATGATCCTGACTTCGATTCCCGATATCAAGTATGGCTTGATTTTTTCACAATATAATTCTCAGTAGAATCCAAGTAGTAGATACTTGGCCAGGACATTTGGATGGGACATAATAACGGCATCAGCGATATACAATAGTAAACCTCTACCTAACCCTTCGTAGAATGCAGGCGTGATGCTATGTTATATTTAAATCATTAATTATATCCTTCCTCCTTTATTCAATATATGCATATACAAAATATTTTTTGGTAAAATTCTCCTGCGCATTTGAGCACGAACGGACGGATCCTCGGCTAACCTTGCATACCTTTAGGTAATTTAATCACACACACTACGTACATACTCACTACTACTTAAGATTGCTTTGATTATAAAATAATTGAGCATTAGATTAAAATTGATTACCAGCAAATTCAATTATATTGTTAAAATTTCGCGTATCTTGGGAATCTGATATACGAGACATTACCTACAATCCAATTTCAATTGTCGTCAGAACAATTATCGATCATCATCATCATTTCAGCCAAAAGACGTGCACAGCTGGACATAGGCCTCCCCCAAGCATCGCCGTATTATTTTGCTATAATCGACACGCTTGGCAGACGGATGGGTCGCAGTATGGAATGGTGGTCAGTGTACTAATAGAACGCTGCTTCCCATCCACCAAATAGTAGTAGGACCCTTAGTCGTCTTATACTACATCCACGTGGTGATTTTCATTCCGTTCGACACTACATGGATAATCGTTATGGATAGATCACACTAAAGATTTTTGACTTCACTGACTTCAACGTCACAAAACCGCGCCGCAATCGTGTCTATTGCGTCAACCCGTTGTCTTTAGTATTCAGATACACAGCTGAAGATACGTAAAATACATAAAAACAGATACATAATGGCAATTTCGTCGTATATACCGTCTGCCAAGTGAAATAAACGCGGTGATAAAACTGGCAATGGATAGTCAGTTACGATAGCTTTCTAAATACCAGTACATCGGTTTAAACAAGCTTGTATAGTAAATTATATAATATTAAAATAAGGTCGGACAAAATAGTCGCGTCGTTAAGCTTTCGTTGGTTACGTCTTGAAAGCCCTTCAAAGGTAAGAAGCGTAATAATAATATTTGAACTCCTCAATTTTATAGGCATCTGCAGAGTCCTCAAGAGCCCCCAAATTGATGATACATAAGTACGTCAGAGGCACACTCGGCATTTAGTGGAATAATAGTCAGTCAGGTTTCGTTATGATCTTTGCTGATTGACACCTGATTTCCACCACGGCATGAGTTATAATTCTCATGTAACAGCAGAAGGAAGGTCCGTTGGGGTGCAGGGAAAGAGCCTCCGTGAGTGACGAGACCTGAGATCGTCTGGCGCACTCTGGGCAGTCAGCCTCGATACCACCATTGCTGACTGGCTAATCTCCATTACGGCATGAGCCAATCCGATGTGATAGCTTGTGCCTACTCGACAGAAGAAGTACCGATAGGAAGAAAAGTCTCCAAAGACAACAAGTTTCTAAAGACATTAACATTCAGCTTTGCAGTTTGGTAGCTAAATGCGGACACGTCACGTGAGTGCTATAAACAGACTCCAAATATCGGGCAGTTTAAATTCTGTCATCTACATTGTGCTTCAGTATTGCCGCGCCCACGTTGTTTTCTGCGGAGAACTGAAATATCGTGTGTCAATCAACGTGTTAGAGGTTGATGACTAGTCTTAATGAGACATAAGCTTTTAAACTAGTAACCCATTTTCTTTATTCTAGTAATCTAAACACAGTACCATAAAATGGTCCTTTGTTACGAGCGTCTGATTTAATAAATCTAATTTTATTGATTATGTTGGTCACACACGTGACGGTTCGAATCTTTGCTATAACGAGCTAGTTGTTAATGTAGCTTAGAAAAAAATAAAATATCTAATCCGATTATACGTAAGTAAATGTGTGTAAATGCAGCACAAAGTAAACGAATTTATAAAATGAACTTACATTTCTCCAGTGCATCAAGCGTGACCTATCGATTTTATTAATATAACATAACATAACATAGCATCACGCCTGTATTCCCCGAAGGGTTAGGCAGATGTGTACTATTGTACACCCACATTTCGCCGATGCTGTTATTGAGTCCCATGTAATAGGGGGCGAGCCTATTGCCATCTACCGGGCACAGTTCCAGACTCCGTGCTGCTACTAAGAATTTCAATAGAGAAAAACCTAATAACACTTTGCCCGACCCGGGAATCGAACCCAGGACCTCACGCTCAACAGTCGCGCTAACGACCACTAGACCAATGAGGCAGTTTATTATATGATACTAAATAACAATTACTTACAGTGAAATTAAGTAGATATAGTATAACTGTAATTAATTAAATAGTATAATTGTAAACTGATGGATAGCGCTAATTTCATAAGTGTTAAGGAAAAGTCGATTTTTATTTAATTACTAGCTGTGCCCGCGACTTCGTTCGCGTGGATGTCGGAACTTAACAATGTATTTTTTAGTGAGACCAAATGCACTTAACCCTATTTTTTTCTAAAATAAAAGATTTTTTCTAAAATAAAAGTAGCCTATGTTACTCCTTATTACATCAGCTACCTGCCAATAAAAGTCCCGTCAAAATCGGTCCAGCCATTTCAGAGATTAGCCTATACAAACAGACAGACAGACAGACAAAAATTGTAAAAAATGTTATTTTGGTGTATGTACCGTATATATATTCATATGCATGTAGTAAAAAACGGTTATTTCAATATTACAAACAGACACTCCAATTTTATGTATATGTATAGATGGAGACTGGTCAATGACGCCAACGAAGATTATTATACTGATACTGGCCCAAATTTGTATAATTATTTATTTTGTGTCCAATCTTCTTTTATAGCTTCCTTCAGTGTATAAAAATATTTGGTTAAACCCAGTAGAAATTCTTAATATTATGTTACCGACGAAATTTCAAAATACAGTTTCAATATTTTATTTATTTAAACACGTACATAAATACAAATAAATCAAGGCACGTCACACTGAATCAACAGTCCAATTATTTATATTTTCTGTTACACGATGAAAACACAGGGTAATTTTTCACTCAATTGATTACTTCACCTTTCAATGATCAAAATGTTACATCAAAATTAATATTAGCCTATTTCGGGCGTTATATTATAACTATAATTTTAGAAATCCGTAAAGTCTGGGGTAAAATATAAAGACTGAAACAGCTATCAATGCTGGTAGGTACTAAAATAGCTCTTAAAGTGAGTCCGCAGTTAAACTACTTTCGGGCCATAATCCTTCTTTATTATGTACAAACGAGATGATCATACTCTCGTAATTCAGTTAATTAAGTTTCATAATTCACTAGCTGTTGCCCACTTCATCTGTGTATATACTGTTTTTTTTATTTCTTTAAGAGCGCCATCTACCGGGCCCCACTATAGCTAAGAAACATCCAGGTGACCACATGAGTATAAACAAGAAATTCATTAAAATCGATCAAGCCGTTTAGGAGGAAAATAATTAGAAACACACGCACACCGGAATAAAAGACTAGGTCTCATAAAACAGATGAATAAAAAACCAAGCTTCCATAAATACAACAAAATTTAAATAACCAACAATCTATATTATTGGTACATGTATAATGAAAGAGAAAGTCACCCGGTGCATCCTACTCCACGAAGATTGATGATTAGGAAGTGGCTGATTGAAGACCCCACTCGATTATTGTATAAAACCAACATAATTACTTGCTAGGGAGAGTTAATAGTTATTATAATTACTGCCTTCAGTCCACGGCAGCTTGATATTGGTTATTTGTATAAAGCCGCTCTCAGATATGTGATCAAATATTTGAACAAATCTTTTGGAAAATAGTGATCACTTGACACAACTTTGCAAATGGCTTGTCGTATGCAAAACAATTACCAGTCATATTCATTTTTTTTTACTTAGACTCCACTTGGCATGCGCAATCCCGAGAAGAGGATGGGAGCCTGCTCTAAATAACTTTTTACTTACCATTTTTTTTCTATACCTTCTAGAACATAAAAGAACAAATGGAATTTCTTGAAAGTATTTTTTGTAAAGGATCTAAAACATGGAATCATTGCTTCTGTGCACATATTTTAACAAATGTCTGAAACTCGCCTTAGAGAGAGCTTACTACAGTGACAAGTAGTGTTTAGTGCGGTCTGAAACCCAGGATTTTTACATTTTCGCCATGTTCTAGTTTTCTTAGATGACTTTTACATCTTGAGATGAAAGGACTGACACGTTATCATTTTCTTTCATAGACTTATCAATATGGAAATGTTTATGACTAGCCTGGTTTCCAGCTCGCCATTTAATGCATCCCTTTGCCAGAGTGTCCTATGTATTTTCTATTCATCAATCATTTCTCTTTGCGCATGTTCTCTCTTGCGCATGTTCTCTCTTTATTTCTTTTTGCGCTACTACTAATACTAGAACTGTTTAATTGGAATTTATAGAAAAACCTTTTCCTTCTTCAATATTTTCAATAGGTCTAGCATCATCGGTTACGTTTAAATAATAAATATATACCTACTAATAAGTCTAGAGCTGCTTTCACAACTAACTTGCACAGTAGACATGGAAGAGTACCAACAAATCGTAACGTCTTCGACCTGGTTTTTGTAGAGTTTATTCGAGAAACATTACCCACTTTATCGCACTTTAGAATGGGTGTGAAATTAGGTCGTCTACCACCTAATTGCGATATCGTTTTATTGAAAACAACATGACGACGACAGGTAAGATTTATCAAGCATTTATGGTCTGACAAAAGCTATAAAAGTCAACCATTAACTCTTGCAACGGATTTAGGACCTTTCCCTACTTAATGCGATGCTATGTTTATAGCTCCATTAATATCGCACTTCGATCGAACTATTGAAGGGCAAAATGAAACGGCATCTCACTCATTATCGTATTATTATGATAATACTCGAAACAATATAGCACGCGGTTCAACTTTCTATTATTAATAATCAGAAGACTTTAAACGGCTTTTCGCTTGCAAGTGCAAATTGTTGGGACCAGCTTCCTATGTGAAAGTGTGCACTTTCTTCTTAAATCACCATATATCTGGTTGTATCATCAAAGTAACATACTATTATGGTAAACGGCCAACACTTAGGCGCTGCTTTGTGTTATACGAGTGTTGGCTTCGGGAATATGGTTTAGTTTAAGTTGTTTTCTGTCATACCTATGTTAACTGCGGTCATAAAATTAACTGTTGCTCTACAATACTGCTTCAGTAAAGTTTCACCAACTGCTGTTCAAATAACTGCACAGTCAATTGTTTTGAGGGAAAAATAACGGTCTAGTTAATTTATGAAACTCGCCATTTTTTTTTCTACTGAACATATAATCTGTTTCAGTAGTTCAAACATAAATGTTAGGTAAATAGCGAGATGTTCTAAATAAAATGTTATTATTAATTACTAGCTGTGCCCGCGACTTCGTTCGCGTGGATGTCGGAACTTAACAATGTATTTTTTGTGAGACCAAATGCACTTAACCCTATTTTTTTCTAAAATAAAAGAATTTTTCTAAAATAAAAGTAGCCTAAGTTACTGCTTATTACATCAGCTACCTGCCAATAAAAGTTCCGTCAAAATCGGTCCAGCCATTTCAGAGATTAGCCTATACAAACAGACAGACAGACAGACAAAAATTATAAAAAATATTATTTTGGTGTATGTACCGTATATATATTCATATGCATGTAGTAAAAAACGGTTATTTCAATATTACAAACAGACACTCCAATTTTATTTATATGTATAGACTAGCTGTGCCCGCGACTTCGTTCGCGTGGATGTCGGAACTTGACAATGTATTTTTTAGTGAGACCAAATGCACTTAACCCTATTTTTTTCTAAAATAAAAGAATTTTTCTAAAATAAAAGTAGCCTATGTTACTCCTTATTACATCAGCTACCTGCCAATAAAAGTCCCGTCAAAATCGGTCCAGCCATTTCAGAGATTAGCCTATACAAACAGACAGACAGACAGACGGACAGACAGACAGACGGACAGACAGACAAAAATTGTAAAAAATGTTATTTTGGTGTATGTACCGTATATATATTCATATGCATGTAGTAAAAAACTGTTATTTCAATATTACAAACAGACACTCCAATTTTATTTATATGTATAGATGTATAGATATATTTTATTGCTACTACAGCCGGAGCCGCAAAAAAAAATCCCTGACTCTCAAGTATTTTTTTCATTTTGTCCATTTAAATCTTTACGCAACATTTAGCTAACAAAATACAATATCAGCGTATGCTACACATCTTAGAATTCTGAAATACAACAAGTGCAGTAAATAATGGAATCATTAAACGCATCAAGTAGCCGCACGCGCACAGGACAGCGGCTGTGTCGCCACTTCCTCCCTATATATGGCAGTGGCTGATAATAACCCGCTTCCTATCAACTGTCCAGTCCACAGATTAACATTAGAAAGGTCCACCAGTGATAACATCGGAAATAAATTTATTTTCTAAAGCTGTTTTTTCGCGTAATGAGGTGTTTACTTTACGCTGGTCTGGGAGTGGAAGAAAGATGGCTTTTTATGAGAGGAAACTGGAAAAGTAGCTGAAAATATGGAAATATAGATAGACATTACTTTAAGCAAATATTAAATCCTATATTCGTATTAAAATGAAAAAGATATATTACACTTTTGACTAGTGCATCTATTGGGCTGTTGGTCCCGATTGCTGATCTTGAGATCAGGGGTAGGTACGACTCCCGTGTTGGCCAGTGATACTGAGTTTTCGATTAGAAAAAAAAAATCTGTAAAGAGCAGTCCGAAGTTTGAAATTATGCTCGGTAGCTTTATACCTCCACCAGTATACCTCTTTCTGACCCTTCCGAAAATGTAGGCGTGATGCTATGTTATGATTTGAATATGTAATTTTTTGAAACTCATTTGAAATTGTAACTACATACACTCTGCGATATAATCCGATTGAGACATATATTGATAAGTACATACATAATATTATTTGACGTTTATTTTCCAGCAACTATAGGCAGACAACTAATAGATAACTCTACAGGTTTTAATAAAAAGTGAGGGACAGTAGATCATTTATATTGTATTGCATTGTGGCCATTAATATAGAACAGTGTGTGGCGTGCTACGCATACATGAATCTAGCGAGACACTGAAAACGCATGCGCTATGCAAATGTATGATTAAGTGCAAATTGTGCGACTGTGAACACGTATTGCGTACATTATCTTAACGATTTAATTCTGCATACTTATCCGCTACACTTACTGAAAGTGTCGATAAGAGTAGAAATTTTAATACAAAACGCTAAGATGAACCAGTATTAAAGGTAAGACTCATGAACAATGGAAGAGACACAGCAATTAGAAAGCAACATACTAAAGAAACTGATTAAGTATAGTAATATTTTCAACGACCAATTAATATGCAAAACACTGCGAAGCAATTAAGTAGAATATAATGGTTATATTGGTGATAACCAGTGACCAGGGTGTGGAACAACTCACTAAAAGTGCAGGAAACAACGGAGATACTATCCCTAACGTTTGCGATATCAGTGCTCAATCACACTTTACTAGACAACAACGACAGTAAAAATAACAGATAGGCAACATTTCCTCTGGTTAAGTAGCCTATCCAACTAGATTACAACTGCAAAGTTAATAAAATACGATAGATAGATATTTGAGGAAATTTTTGTCTTATTTTAGTTTTACAAGCATTCGTTATTTTTTAATTGATAATCAAATTTTTGTTGGTTAAAATTAGTCTGAAAAATTCATCGTTTATTTCCTATAAACACAAGTACCTACTGAATATACGATTATTATGAACAATAAAGCTGTTTGTACATTTTACCAGCTCTCGGGGGAGTTTCTCGGGTTCGCGGGGATTCCGATATCCGATTAAGAACAATCAAATTCGAAGTAGATAGTATACAAGCTACCTAACAGTTAGTAGAAAGTCCACTACAACATGGACCTCCGTAAGATAGGAGGATGCTATAAAACATAGACGTAAACATAAAGAGACTAAGAATGTCCTTATAGAAACATCCCACTAAATTTAAAGTACGTTTGTAATGAAACAAATGAAAATTCGAATAACTCCCTCAGTTGCGAGAACGTCCCTAAAATTGAATGAGATGTGAGTTGAGTGAGGCCAATTTCTGTACATACGCTGCAAATTATGGAGATACGCTTGTACGACACCAAGATTATAAACCCATAAAACAAGTCTATTTTAAAATCAGAAGCTGTGTATTTTTTAGCTTATCACATATTGCGCACAATCATATAAATGTTTGTTCTGATTCCGCGCAAGCTGATAAATCTTTAAATTGGCATTTACACATGTCAATATCAAACAGTGTTATTTGGTATTCTGCTTTACACAAGGAGTTGAGTTCGACTAATGATAATACTGGTGTAATAAATAATCGTATAGATTATTTCACAAAATATTTGCTGTTTCCTCGACCATCAGGTTTGCAAAAATATTATGACAATTATTTTTAATTTATTATATTATTTACATAATCATAAAAGTATACTCTTTTAAGTCATCGTGATTTATTATTTACAAAAAAGCAGTGACAATAAAACATTAATATAAAAAAAAAACTTATTATTACCATTATATATTACTTACTAGCGACCCGCCCCGGCTTCGCACGGGTGCAATTTACAATTAC